>JAGXJF010001411.1:0-309072 GCA_019208055.1 Stipa capillata | reverse complement strand
TTGATCATGACGTAAGCCTTGGCGCGCCTCGCAAGGTGTCGTGCCTCGGTTTGATCCTGTGGGAGCGTGCCCCGTAGGATGTAGTCAAGGAAAGGCATTATCCAATCGGGAGTGGTGATCAAAACTTCTTGTGCAGTCTGTTGAACGCTATTGGACCCCTCGGGGTGTGGTTTTTCGGTCTCGGACACTGTCTCCACCTTGATGGATGGGGCATGCAATTCCTGGAGGAAAACTCCGGCCAGGACGATATCCCGACTGGACCCCAGCTTGGTGAGTGCGTCCACAGTCTCGTTGTCTCGGTGGAGGACGTGCGTGAGCTCAAGGCCGTCGAACTTGACTTTGAGCTTGCGTACCTCTTGGCAGTAGGCTTCCATGACGGGGTCTCTGCATGACCATGCCTTCATGACTTGCCTGACCACCAGTTCGGAATCTCGGCGGGCGAGAAGCCGGCGAATGCCAAGTGAGGTCGCAATGCGTAGGCCATGTAGTAAGGCTTCATATTCGGCAACGTTGTTGGACGCTGGGAAGTGGATCTGTAACACGTACTTGAAGCGTTCTCCTTTCGGAGAGATGAGCATGATGCCAGCCCCCGTGCCTTGAAGCATCAGTGAACCATCGAAGTAGAGCGTCCAATGTTCGAGGTCAATGACAAAGGGCGGGGATTGGACTTCCGTCCATTCGGCCATGAAGTCAGCAAGAGCTTGAGACTTGATAGCCGTGCCGGAGGCATAAACTATGCTAAATGCCATTAATTCTATTGCCCACTTAGCAATCCTTCCAGTGGCGTCACGATTGTTGATGACGTCAGCAATCGGGAAGGAACTGACTACCGTAATCGGGTGTCCTTGGAAGTAGTAGACTAGCTTCCGAGATGTGATGAACACCGCATAGATGATCTTCTGTATCTGTGGGTATCGTGCCTTAGACTCGGAAAGCACTTCGCTGATGAAGTAGACCGGGCACTGAACCTTCTGGACGTGGCCTGGCTCGGAGCGCTCGACGACCAAGACAGTGCTAGCCACCTGGGTAGTGGCTGCGACGTAGAGGAGCAGCGGTTCATTGGGCATCGGGGAAACCAGCACCGGGGACGTGGTCAGGAGGTTCTTCAGCCCATCGAGGGCGTCTTGAGCCTCAGGCGTCCAGGTGAAGGTGTCCGACTTCTTCAGCAGCTTGTAGAGGGGCAGGGTCTTTTCGCCGAGTCGAGAGATAAATTGGTTGAGGGTCGCCATGCACCCGGTTAGCCGTTGAAAATCCTTGAGGCTTTTCGGTGGCCCCATCTTGACGATGGCATCGATCTTCTCCAGGTTAACCTCAATTCCTCGTTTGGAAACGATGAAGCCGAGTAGCTTTCCCAAAGGAACTCTGAAAACGCATTTCTCTGGGTTGAGCTTCATGTTGAATCGCCTAAGGTTGGAGAACATTTTCCCCAAGTCAATTAGAAGATCCTCTTTCTTCTCGAACTTAATCACCACGTCGTCGACGTAAGCCTGCATGTTCCTACCAATCTGCCCCTGGAGACGGTGCTGTATGCACCGTTGGTACGTAGCACCGGCGTTCTTCAAACCGAAAGGCATTCAGACGTAGTAGAAGGCTCCAAATGGAGTGATGAACGACGTCTTGATCTCGTCGTCCTCTTTCATCTTGATCTGATGGTAGCCCGAGTAGGCGAGAAACATAACATTTCGCAACCGGCAGTAGAGTCAATCACCTAGTCGATGCGAGGTAACGTAAAGGGATCTTCGGGGCATGCTTTGTTGAGGCTCGTGTAGTCAATGCACATCCTCCATTTTCTATTCTTTTTGCGAATAAAAACTGGGTTCGCTAACCAGTCGGGATGGTACACTTCTTTCATAAAGCCAGCTGACAGCAGCTTGACTATTTCTTCTTCTATTGCTTTGCACCTGTCTTCAGCAAAACGGTGCAAGCACTGCTTGATCGGCTTAGCATCTAGCCGAACATTCAGAAAGTGCTCGGCAGCCTCCCTCGAGACTCTAGGCATGTCAGAAGATGTCCATGCAAATATGTCTCCATTATCACGGAGGAAGCTGATGAGCGCGCTTTCCTATTTGTCGCTGAGCGCGGTCCCAATCTGCGTCGTCTTGGACGAGTCTTCCAGGTCAATCTGGACTATCTTGGTGTCCCGCGTCAACTTGAATGATGTCGATGCTGAGGTCTTCTTGGCCGGGGGTGCTTCCTCAACCATAGCCGACTTGAGACTGTCAAGCTCGACTATTGTGATTTGAGCCGCAGCAAGGTTGCAGTTTTCCAGGTCACATGCATAAGCATGCTAGAAGTTGCTTTGCACCGTTATTATCCCGTGGGGACCAGGCATCTTGAGCTTCAGGTAGACATAGCTGGGAACGGCCATGAATTTAGCATAGCAGGGATGCCCCAGGATAGCGTGATACGAGCCTAGGAAGTCAATGACCTCGAAAGTGAGGTTTTCGGTCTGGAAATTGTCAGGTGTACCGAAAGTGACCGCCAAAATGATCTGCCTAAGTGGTCTTGCCAGCTTGTCGGGCACAATCCCGTGCAAGAGTGCGCCGGTGGGCTTGATCTCTGTACGGGAAATCTTCATGTCGTCTAGGGTCTTGACGTATAGGATGTTCAAACCACTCCCTCCATCCATGAGGACCTTGGTGAGGCGGATGCCGCGGATAATTGGATCCACCACCAAAGGAAACCTTCTGGGGTGAGGTATGTAGTCGGGGTGATCCAAGTGATCAAAAGAAACTACGGACTCGGACCACCGTAGGCATTTGGGGCACAGCTGGCTCGATCATGTTGACCTCGTGGTCTGTGAGCTTCTGGCGATGCTTGGACTCGTAGCCACTCGTGCCGTCGAAGATCATGAGGTACGTAGTCTCCTTTGGGAACTCGTCGCCCTCATCCGGAAGAGGCTCCTTTTTGTTCTGGCTAGGGGCAGAAGGCTTGTTCAACGTTTTTAAGAGATTGCAGTTACGTGTGAGATGATTTGACTTTGGTCCATGGAAGTGATATGGCTAGCCCATCATCTCCTCAAAAGTGGCATTACCGCGCTGAGGACGACGCTGCGGAGCGCGCTCAGCAGCGGCAATGAGGTCTCCACTCACTTTTGCGCTTCCGGTGTTTCTTCTCGGGCGACCCGAGACGATCCTTCATTTTGGGGGACTCGGGAGCCTTGCCCTTCCCCTTGTCGTCCTTGGTCACACTGCGAACAGCTTCTTCATCAGTCGCGAAGTTGTTTGCGATATCAAAGAGCTCACGCGTAGTCTGGGGATTCTTGCGCGCAATCTTGTGGATGAGGTCCGTGCTTCGAACACCCTTGGAGAAAGCGGTGATGACGTTGCCCTCCCGGACTTCCGGCAGAGAATTCTTCTTTTTGGAGAAGCATTGGATATACTCTCTAAGGGTCTCGCCCGCTTCCTGGGTACAACTGTGGAGATCCCACGCGTTCCCAGGCCTGTTGTAGGTGCCCTAGAAGTTGTTCACGAAGGTCTCAAGATCGGCCCAGGACTAGATGCTGCCCTGAGGCAGGCTGGTGAGCCAAACTCGGGCCGAGTCGGCTAGGAACAGGGGCAAGTAGTGGATTGCGACATAATCATTGCCTCCATTGGTCCTGCACGCCATGTGATAATCAGCCAGCCAGATGTCTGGCCGAGTCTCGCCTGTATACTTGTCGATGCCGGTAACTCAGAATAGTGCCGGGAAGATGACGTGGATGTGAGGACCGAACGCCTTCGGGCCTGCATAGGCCTTGCCGGAAGGAGTCAGAGAACAGCGCTGGCTAGTAGCGTGGCAACCGCCACTGTCGCCATGGTGGCCATCGCGGTTGTCTCTCCCTGTGTCCCGGCAGGCGTAGCGTCCGGCTTCGAGCGCGTTCCGCACGTCGTGGTTGGGTCTGAGACGACTATGTACCGACCCGGTGGGGTGATTATTTTTCCCCGTGCCATGATGAGCGCGGTGTCTTGCCACGAGAGTGTCCCGTGCATCGCGATCTGGTCTGAGTCAGTTACAAACCGACCTAGCGGGGCGCTGAGGCTCTAGGTTGGTACGGCGACCTTCGGTGGCGTGTGAATTCCTTGGCGGGAAAGAATGCCGGCTCCGGGTGCTCGCAGGAGAAACCGCGCGGACCTCGAAGATCTCGGCCTGCTGGAGAGCTGCTTCTTCCATCAGGATTCGAAGCCGTCGGAGATCGTCGTAACCGGGGGTGCCCTCGGGAATATTGATGGCACGTGCCGCAACCGTGGCGGCGACAAGGTTGTGACTGGGGAGCGGAAATATTGGGATGCCGTCCTTCTCGCGCTTGTGGAGTGCGTTCTTGACCTGGCGCCCTCGATCCCGCATGTCTTCGTTGCGCTATCTCTCCTCATGCTGGTGAGCGAGCATGGTTTGCTGCTCGGCCAGCCTCTCCTCCTTGGCGATAAGAAGGAGTCGGGTGGCTTCTAGCTGATCGGGGGTCTGATCGGCGATGGGAATCGTCTGGTCACCGATGTTGGCCAACGCATCCGGGTCAGCCTTGAAGACTTCCCGAGAAGGATGGTGACTTCCTGAACTCTCGAAGTCGTCTGAGTCGTAGTCGAGGACGGGCATGAGGGACTCGATTGCACCAACCAGTCGGGATCCCTGCTCGACGGGTGAAAATCCGTGTCCAAGCAGTAGATCCAACTTTGGCACAACCTCATCCTCGGAGATGGCCGTCAAAGCCATCGACTCGGAGGAGAGTCCCAGTGAGGAAGGTGATGAAGCCTCTGCTGGTCGGCTGGAAGCCGAGTCGCAGAGATGAAGTTTGCCGAACTTATCAGCGATGAAGTCCAGTTTTCCGAATCGAAAAAACTGTCCTGGATCAACGACAGAATCCAGGGGGCCAAAACTCATGTTTCTACTCGGAGCGAAGTCATCGTTGTTGTTGGAGAAACCCATCTGGATCTGTTCAGATGGATCTATGCGCACCACCCCTACCTAGCGCGCCAACTGTCGGTGTTTTGATCCGGCAATAATGAATATGGGGCAGCGTACGCATAGAAGATCTAGATGGGTGCACACGAGACACAGAGTTTAGGCAGGTTCAGACTCTCGAGAAGATGTAATACCCTACGTCCTATGTTTGGTGGATGATATTACTTGTGTTCCGTGTGCCGCAAGACCTTAAGAGTAGATCTCTAGGTTGCTAGGGTTTATGTGTATCTAAGATATGAAAGCTTATCGATCGGGGGATCCCTACCCCGCCTTATATAGGCGACAGGGGCAGGTTTCATGAGTCCGGATCGGTTTACAGATAGATTTCCTAATCGGCTATAATTGAATCCCAAGATATCGGGTAGGTACATGTTTATCTCTTGTATTCCAAGTTGATGACATGTTCCCGTGTAGAAGTTGGACTCCAAGTAATCGGCCCGGCCCACCCTATGTCTAGAGGGCCGGCTTTATCCTCCTTGACGATACCCGGGTGCTATGTCATCGTCACTCATGATGTGGAAACAATTATAAATTTAAGAATTCCGGCTCGTGGAAATGACTTTGTGGCATGGAATTTTGAAAAAGATGAGTGTTTCATAGTTCGGAGTGCTTATACACTTGCTTTGCAGCGACACACAACACGTTATGGGGCTAGCTAGAATAGTAGAGCGGCTGATGGCAATAGGAAGATTCGGAATGTGGAGTGCCCAAGTTACTCCAAAAATAGAGGTGTTTGCATGGGAATTAGTGGCTGACAATTTGGCGGTGCAAACGAATAGATGGAGGCGAAATATACCTTGCAACTCTATCAGCTTGTACTATTTGTGGAATAGAGGAAGAAGACGATTTTCATGCTATGATTTCATGCATGAATCTCGAGCTCTTCGATTTGCTCTTTATTCTGACTGGGGGCTACCGCTCGACAATAAGTTCTTTAAATCAGGTCTTGCTTGGCTCCTTCATATTTTGTCTCACGAGGATATGTATACCCACTGTAAGTTGCTCTTTCTTTTTTGGCGGACGTGGCATCTTTCGAATGACTTCATCTTTGGTGACGGTAGCTTATTAGTTGTGGCCTCTGTTTGGTTTTTTCACAACTATAGTAGGGTGTCCGTGCGTTGCTACGGAGCTATTAAAATATGTAGAATTTTTTTGCGAACGTTGGATCGTCAAGTAGCCTACACATACTATGAAACAATAATACACATGGCGAACATAATATAGTAAGACAAATAAAACTTTTTAACCATAATATGTCCCTAGTACAATATTTTTCCTATATAAATAAGCATATGTTAATGCCTCTACATGAAGTTTCTGTTATTTTCTAGTTGTAGCACCAAGAGTTGATGGAGAGAGTGATGCCATTCTTCTAGTCGTAACACCTGCGTTTGATTGAGCCATTGGAGGACTCGAAACATTATTGCTTTTCATTCTCTGACAACAAAAGAAAAAGTTAGATATGTACAAGACCTCGATGGTTCAGCTGCAAGCAAATTTAAAGTAGTGAGTATTTCAATAGAAACATACCAATCAACAGTGAAAGAGTTTCAAAATGGTAAGTTGCAAGTGTATATAATTTTGGTATATCTAGTGGTAGCTAAAAAACATGCAATATATGTATACTCACAATATCATATGATTTACGGAGAAAATAATAAATTTTATCTTAACATAAATTTTACATATATACCCGGTGCCTCAATGGAGAGCATTGTAATCACAACACCATGTCGTGATGTAGCAGCATGCTTCAAACGACTTATCTCCCAGACCAAATGTGGATTATTCAGAAGAATAAAGATATGCTGACCTCTGAAAGTAGGTACAACAAATGTTAAAATTAATACATAAATTTAAAGTAACATGATTCGATTGAATGCAACTATATGCATTGAAAAAACACTTACGTTGAGAGCGCAAGTTTTAGGTGTGCGAAGGGTTCAGCCGAAGTACTTAAATCTAAATCTTCCTCATAGATGACTATGACGGTATTACATGACAACACAGAGCCAGCAACATCTTCACATGTGAAGAAAACACATTAAACTCGATAAAAAATATTGACAAGTTATTATTTATGGAACATGTAAAAATGGTCTTACCTAAGTAACTGGCCCCCAATTTCCCTTTTCTCCCCTTCCCTATTTTCTTTTTTTCTCTTCTACCGATTTCACCAAGGCAGCAAGCCGCCACCTCTCTAGGTCTCGCCGCCGCCCTTGGCTTCCTCATCCACGCCGGCGCCCCCCTCAAGGCCGGAGTGCCAGGTCCCGCCTCCTCTTCCCCAACCTCGCACCGCTACCGCAAGGCGCCCCTCCCCCATCCATATCCCCAGCACTGCCGCGCGCCACCTCCAAGCTCCGCGTCACCGCCCCGCCTCCAGCGCCGGCCGGCGAGCCGCCGCACGCCCCTGAAGCCCCTCGCTCCGCCTTCCCACCTCACGCCCGCACCACGCGCCGCCGCCCTCCCTCCGGTCCTCTCCTTCCCAGCGCCGCCTCGACGGGGCTGGTCGTTCCGCAGCCGAGGCCGACGGGCCCAAGCCTGCCACCCCATCTGCTCGCCTCCGAGCACCCCCTGCGCCGGCGCCGGACCACGCCACCCCCTTCAGTCTTTGTCGATGGTGAGCCGCCGCCCGCCGACCCAAACTCCGCGCCGTCGCCCCTTGCTTCTCCTGCTGCCACACCACCCTCCACCCTATTACTCCCTCCTCGTCTGGTAAGTCCTTCCCCAAATCCCCTTCTCTCTGTCTTCTCTATTCTAGGGTTCTTCCATGAATGGTCCGATTGGGTTTGGTTGAGGCTTAATGTTCTTAAGGCTTCAGTCATACTCTGATACATGATGATCATGCTATATTTGATGCATGTCTATAGTTGGCTAAAGCTGAACTAATGTATGAGTTATTGGTGCATATACTGGTTAGGAAGGTGATCCCATAATAATAATTGCAGAGCTATTTTCCATGCAAATTCCTCCTCGAGATCATGTGTTATAGCAGTCACGTTATCTATACCCAGATAAAGCAGTCACGTTATCTATACCCAGATAACGTGTGATAGCACCTGTGCTGATGCATAGCGAGGGAAGACAATATGGTCTCATAGGTTGCTAAGAGGAATATTGTACTTTGAATTGTGCCCATTATATTACAAAGAAAAAACTCGAGGTGGACTCTAGACATTATTACAAAGAAAAAACTCAAAGTGGACTCTAGTCATTATGCCATTATGACATTATTAGAGAAGAACAAATTTCGACCTCAAACTCAAAGTGGATTTCAGCCGAAGCCGTGTTCGAGACTACTAATCCGTGGTTCATTGTGCTTTACAGCCTCCCAAGTCGAAGGTTGGCGTCGCCTCGAACCGCCTTCCTTTGTCGTACAACTGCTCTGACCTGCCTCCGTATGGACCATCGAGCTGGGCCTAGCGTTGCACGATAAGTGGCTAGCTCATAAGCCTGCTGATTGTTTGGCTCGAAGACAATATGGCTCTCGTATATTGTTTTCAAACCCCCTACATATAACATTTAAAAAACAATTTAAATGTTACATTACATTGCAGCGTCAACAGTCTAGAAAAGTCACATTTACACAAGGACGCACCTTCCGCCGTGTTGACCTCAAGAAGGGTGGCAGCTAAAGTCCATATTTCCCGTTCCGCACGTCGCCACCGTGTCATGTGGCGTGCCACATGTTGGTCCCAGACGTGCAGAAATATGAACTCCCGCCTGGTTAAGTAACAGAACTTCAGCCCACAGTCAATCAGAAGTAGTAGAAATATGAGGTTATTTTCTCAAACCTAATGCTCATGAGAGTGACATCTCGGCATGGCGTGCTACGCTGGAATGACCCTTGGTACATTACGGGGCCGACATGCACCACCATCCCAATGACATCTAGAAAATATAGCATGAGAAAATAACTTCAAAGTCTGAAATGGCATAAAGGCTGAATCAGTCAATATAAAATAATATGCACCTGCGAGCATTTTGTTTCTGAATCTGTTCACATCCACGAAATTCATGAATCGCGGAGGCAGCCTAGGGACAAAAATGTTAGGCCCAACAAGACGAATTTCGGTCCGAGCGTGCAGGACGACGTAATAGCCGGCTGGTATGGTCAATGCAATTGGTGGTGGCATGTCAGCCATTTCGAACCCCACATTCATGAATAAGTATACCTTGCCGGTCCGTAGGCTGTCATTGAAACGATATGCTTGCTGCTCATACGCTACTACCTCCATTTTGCCCCCCTTCAAAATAGCCAAGGTTGATTGAGCAAGTACTTAAACTGTGTCATCTAAACAGATATTTTGTTGTTTCTCTGCTTGAGCAAGTACTAAAGATGGTATTGCATCCTCATTGCTTGCGCTATAGATGAAGGCTGTTATTTGCTTGTAGTTCCTATGCATATCAGTTTGCCAAAAATGTTAAGTTTGCTACTGGTGATGAAGTGGTTTAGCAATGAAGATGTTGTAAGGGGTAGGCTATATGAAAAGAATATTCTCACAGCTAGGTCGGCAAGGATGGCACGGTAGATTACATCTCCACTTATAGTTTCTTTGATTCGACCAGAAAGAATTTTTGCCGTTGTCTCCCAGGATCTGCTGTATATGTGCATGGTTTTAACATCGTGGAATCTAACATCCCTGCTTTGGTTAAAGGAGAAACATGAAAAACATGATTATCCATGCATCAGGCAACATGATTATCTATTGGCTAATGTGCTATTAACAAAAGACTTTGATGCAGGAAATGGAACAAGTTGCCTGTTGATCGAAGGAGGCCAGACGACGGGAGCCGGGACCGGTGGTGGTGCCATCACCCTCTTCGAGCCGGGGCGACCGAGATTGTATCGGGTCGCCATGGCGTTAGCTTGAAGACGGGGTCCAGGTCAGCTCAAAAGATAAAGGCGGGGTCTGGGTCAGCTCGAAGGGGACGGAAGTACACCTTATATGCCATGGGGCAGGCGGGAAGCACCAACGATTGTAATTTTGGTTTTGGCGCCTTCATATTTTGGTAGGCTGGAAAAAGGTAGCTAATTTACGGTGTGATTCATGGTAGGGTGGAAAAAGGAAGACAAATTATGGTGATTGATAATGTTAAACTTGCCAAACCGGTGGAGGAGGGACGTGCGGGAGGGAGGCGGACGAAGGGTGGGCAAAACACACTCTGCCGGCAAGAAAGGGAACGCTACTCTTTTTTTAAGTAGTAGAGATTTTGATTCCTTTTGTCTTCACAGTAGTAGTGCTCATATAACTGATCTTAAAGGCAAAGGAAAGGTGGGGCCTGTAGGTCCGATGGTTGTCGACAAGGGACAACACATTGTATCACGTTGGACACCTTTGCCACAAGGTTGTTTAATTAAAGGTAAATGTAGATGCCAGTTTCAAGAGTTTATCATGTTCTGGAGGTATTGGGGTGGTTATTCGGATGAACGCAAAAGGGTGTTAGTTTCACCATGGGAAGCTCTAAATGTTTACTTTGGAGTGGAGAAGGTGGAGTTTTAAGCTTTACGTGGGATGTTGCTGTCCACGGTTCTTCAATCTCCAATTATTCTAGAAACGGATTGCCTTGTTGTGCATGCCCATATGTCGTCGTCTGCTTTGGATAGGTTCTCTTTGCGTGATCTCAAGGTTGATGCACAAGATTCAATGTGGATGTAAAGTTTGCTAAGATTAGTAGATATGCTAACACCGTGGCGCGCTATCACGCAACTAGGTAAAAGAGAGCTGTGTGTGGGTGTGTTGTATGGATCGGTTTTGACATGCTGAGTCAGAATTAATCCATAACGATTGTAATGACTTTGGTTGATTAATGTTAATGGTTTTAAAAAAATTTATCAGACTTATGTCCTTCATGACAAATTTGAACCTCTTCAAACAGCATCTTCATCTCCTTGATCTCCAGTAGGACAGAGCTATAGGCACAACAGCACTAGCCTAAATATTGTGGACCACGGACAAGCAATCAGATACCACTACCAATCTTCTAGCGTCAATGTTTGGCACTGCGGTAGACTATAATATTCCTTTTTGGTTGAGCCAACTGTATATATTTTGTTGTCTGCCTAACTACTTGCTATAATCGTTTGGATCTGTGAAGGCAATCGCTTGGATCTTCCCTTAACCATTAGAGAAAATTCCTGGAGGATCTTACAAGAATTGGCAGAAAATAAGTTCAAAATGGTGTTCTAGCTAACGGAAAAAATATATATAAACAACCATGTAGAAGTGTAGAATTTTTATTTTAGTTTAATTTAGAAGTTATTTAGATTATAACCTATTTTTCAAACATGATATTAAGAGCACGTTCAATTTGTAGCCACTCTTAACCTTTTTTTGCCATACAAGTTTGCTAAGCTCTTCTTTGCACATCTTTAGGCATACAAGCTTGCTAAGCTTTTGGTCGCACCTCAGTTATGGTATTTTTTACTTTTGTAGTATCTTAGCGTAGTTGTTGCAGAGTCACTTGTTAGCCAGCTTTGCCACACTTGTGGCGATCAATTTGACCGCAACAGAAGCTATGGGTAGTCATAATTGTCGCACAAAAGTGTTGTAAAACATTACTTTCATAGCATCTTAACATACTTGTTGCAAGAGTCACTTGTGTTAGAGAATGGAATTAGAGAACAAGATTGAGACAGAGATTCCACAGAAGAATTGTGATTCTTGTTATTGATTCTTTAATGTTTACACATATATATACAAATCTCAAGGGATAGCAGTTGTTTGTTTTGAGGTGTCATTAGCAACCGCTAATGACGGTTGTATGTTGATCACTCATTGCGTCTCTTCAGAGGGACGTCAGTTCGCAACACTCCCCCTTGATCAACTTCACCTTTGTATATAAAGAGCATCTGGAAAAACTCCTCTAAAACCCTGTGGGAAAATATGAGGAGAAATATAATGATTGTATGCCATGAAAAACTCCTTTTAAAACCCAATGGGAAAATAAGGAGAAAACAGTATGGCATATATGAATTCTTATTGTTGGATAATATGTCATGGAAAACTCCTATTAAAACCCAATGGAAAAAATAAGGAGAAAATGATATGACATATATGGCTTGTATTAATATTGCCTCCTTAAAAACATTTTATGAGAAACCATTTAGCAAAAACTCATAAAGAAAAAGAGTACAATATATATGATCTGATGATCATTATCAAGTTATATTTAGGAGTTTACTCCCCCTGAACCTTGCAAATCTTAAATTCGTCTCATACCAATTCCATGAACATATTTCTGGAATGTAAATGTTGGTATAGAGTTTGTGAATAAATCTGCTGGATTTTCACAAGACTTAGTTTGCAAGATTTCAATTTCCCCGCTTTTCTGTAACTCAAGGGGATAAAATAATTTAGGAGCAATATGCTTTGTAATATTGCTCTTTATATAACTTGATTGCATTTGTGTAATACAAGCAGAATTATCTTCGTAGATAATAGTTGGTGATTCTAAGGAATCAATTCCACAATATTGTTGTATGTGGTTAATCTGTGAAGCCAAGCACATTCACGTGATGCTTCATATAATGCAATTATTTCAGAATGGTTAGTGGAAGTAGCCATTAAAGTCTGTTTTGAGGACTTCCAAGAGATGGTTGTTCCACCATGTAAAATACGAATCCAGTTTGTGATCTGGCATTATGGGGATCAGATAGATAGCCAGCATCTGCGTATCCCACTATAGTCATATCTTGATTTTTGTGACAGAATAAACCAAGATCTTTTGTGTCTTGGAGATATCTGAGGATATTCCTGACATCTACCATATGCCTTTTGTAGGGGATGCACTATGTCTAGCCAATAGGTTAACTGCAAATAAAATATCAGGTCTGGTGCAGTTTGCTAGATATGTAAGTGCTCCGATGATACTGAGATAAGGAACTTCAGGTCCTAGTATCTCTTCGTTATCTGCCCTAGGTCTAAATGGATCTTTATCTCTATCAAGAGATCGAACGACCATAGGGGCCTTGGATGGATATGATTTATCCATATTGAATTTCTCCAAAATTTTCTAGATATAAGCAGACTGATGTACAAGGATTCCTGAGGGAAAATGCTCAAGTTGTAAACCTAAGCAGAATTTGGTTTTACCCAAATCTTTCATCTCAAATTCCGTCTTTAGATGATTACTTGCCTCTTGTATGTCTTGTGTAGTTCCGATGATATTGAGATCATCGACATACATTGAGATGATGCAAAATCCCTTTGAGAATTTCTTTATGAATACACAAGAGCAATCATCATTGTTTGAGTATCCCTTCTGAAGAAGGAATTAAGTTAATCGGTTGTACCACATTTTTCCCAATTGCTTTAAGCCATAGGGTGACTTTTAAATGTTTACATAATATATATGTTGCGATTTTGCTTTTGGATTCCGAATTTCAAGTTCTTCAGGACTTTTGTATAGGTATCCGAATCTAGTGACTCATATGAGTATGCAGTCACTACATCAAATTCATTTGTTCTGCCAATAATATTGAATATCGGAACTTTATTCCACTCAGGAGAGTATGTCTCATCGTAATCGATGTTGGGTCTCTGCGGGAACCCTTGTGCTACAAGCCTCGCTTTATATCTCACCACCACATTGTTTTCGTTTCTTTTGAACGATAACCAATTTTGTTCCCATAGGGAAGATATTATGTGGAGTAGGTATTACTGCGGTAGATACCTCTCTTTTGATGAGCGAGCGCAATTCTTCCTTAATTGACATCTTCTGATTTGAACCGATCTGAGCGCATGAGACACTCTACCTAGGATTTTGGTTCAGAATCCATTTGAAGATTTGTTTGGCAATTTTAAGGAGAAATATATGTCGACAATAATTGTAGTCTTTATATTTTATAAGATTCTCCTGAATCGATATACTTTGTAGAAATTTGATTTATACCTTCTAACTCTTTGTGATTTCCCACAACAATGGAGTTAAGGTGTTTCGATATCCCAGCACCTAAATATGTGCACGCATTTGTGCTGGGTTCTGGATGTTGAGCATCCGTCGGGTGTCTTTCAACTTGAACTTGAATTGCATTTACTGCATAAGGAATTGAGTCCTCTGTTTCCGCGGACACTTTGAAAAACAATATCCTTTGCAACCAGATTTCTCCCCCTCTTGTTCTCACTAGGGAGATGAGTGGTTTTTATTAGGTACCTCCACTCTTTCTGGATATTTACTGCAAAGATATGTAATGACACCTCTGTGACCAGTAAATGTATATGGCAGATTATCTGAATTGTTGATTCAGATTATTTAGTACGTGGATTAAGGACTGAATGCATGTCACATTCTAATTTATTTTCTAGCATTCTATGTGGCACGAATCTCCCCCTAATGCCTGGAAAGTTGTCCTTATTGAGAATATAATCAACATACTGGGCTCGAGGTATGTTATGATTGACGGTGAGTTATACCTCATATAGATCCCCAATTATTGGCAAGGGCCCGTTGATGTATGTTGAGGTGGTGATCTCGATATGTTTGTAGCGTAACCGAAATTTTGCAGATGAAAAATACTTTGGCTGATGCCTAATTTCCACGTACTAACTGCAACGGGGAAGTATTTTGATATGCAGTTTGAACGAATTTGGATTACTATTGCGGTTTGTAAGGCCGCATGTCTCCAACAAGATGTTGGCAAATTATAATTCTGTAGAATTGGTCATATATTGGTTTGGCTCTTTTGATAAGAGATGCGTCTAAACCATGATGAGTATTTATATTAGGTATTAAAATGCTCCATGTTGATGCCCAAAACCAAACAATAGTGATTTAATGCACGTGAAGTATATTCAGTGGCATTAACCATTGCAATGGAATTTATCCTGTGTTCAGGAAAACTTGCTCTTAATTTGATAATTTGAGCAATAAGTTTGGTAAAGAATTTGATCTTTGTGGATGAGAGAAACACAAAAGATCATGTATATAGCATCAATGAGCACTTTGAAGTACCTAAATGGTCCTTATAGTGGTTCATCAAACCACAAATATACTCTTGAATGTGTTCAAGAAGATTTGAGGGGCTCATTTTTAATTTGAGGGTGAGAATGCCTCAAAATTAATTTCCCTGTGGCACATGCGGTGCACACAAAATCTGATGATTTTTATAATTTTTGGGAAATTATGACCAACAAAATTGTCAATAATTTTTCTCATCATCCCTATGCTGGGATGACCAAGGCGATCATGCCAAACCTTGAATTTGTCAAGATTTTAAAAAATTACTTTATACGCAACATGTTGAATTGGTCTTATGTATGTGTAGTACAATCCAGTTTTTAAAGAAGAAATTTTCTCAAGTATTTGTTTTTCATATCCGTCATTTTAGTGATGAGGAGGCTTTCGCCATTGCAATCAACACAAGTTTCAATGTGGAAACCATTTTTACGGATATCTTTAAAACTTAGTGATGATGAATAGTACGGCGTCCCGCGTATTAGGGGTATCCGTATACAGAATCCCGTGACTTTAGGAAGGTACGGTGTACCCGGGAAGGATCCCCGGACGATAAGGTAACCCCTCCCGGGAAGAGAAGACTCCCCTTAAACTAGGAAGTCAATCCCGACGTTTAAGGAAACCAGAGTTCTACTCGGGCGTAAGTCCACGTCCAGTATGACCCTGGGAACCCCCTATATAAGGATCAGCGATCCCATAGGGAAGGGACAGATCCAATTAGGTCAAGGCATCTAGTCGCAGCTCCAGAAGACGAAGCCCTAGAAGACCCACTGCCTCGAAGGAGTCGAGCCCGGTGGTTTAGAATAGTTAGTCTACGATTAGGCCTAGGGTAGCCACTAACATACATCCCCCGTTGTAAAGAGTATTCTCCATCAATATATAGCAACAGGACGTAGGGTTATTATCCTGAGGAAGGTCCGAACCTGTATAAAAACGGTTGTCCCCTGCTGTCAGATCTCCTGGCACTTGGGCCCTAGAGGTCCCTACCCCCCAGCAATCCTCACTCCACGAATACCGTAAGATCGCCGATTCACCGATCGTCGACAGATGGCGCCGACCGTGGGGACCTCTCCGGACCAAGCCGTCTAGGAAAGATCAGAGTCGGCAGGACGCGCAACTAGGCGCGATCAGATCCCAGCGCCGTTTGCACAGCCTTCACCGGTTCCGACCTAGGAGGAGGAAGCAAGCTCGGCAGGAAAACCGATCGCACCCTCGCCCCGCACGGGGTACTCGAACCAAGGTTTCTACGACAACTTTGGCCCTATGGATCCGTACCCGGTTACGGACCGAGTGGATTTCAGAGAATACGCCCCTGAAGAAGACTCGGATGGCGAAGCAGATCACTTCAGAACCGAGTGCGCCAGGGCCTTCAGCGGGAAGCTGGTCTTGAATGACGACTTCCCGGCAGGAACGACCAGCCCCATGGTTGGAGTTTCTCCTGCAAACTCTGATCGTGAGAACGATCAAGATCCTACCCACGTCGTGTCCAATGAGGACAACGTGATGGAATACGAGTACACATCGTCCAGCCAAGGACCTCGGATGGTACTCGCGATCAACGATGGTCGAGAAGACCTCGAAGATCACAATCTGCCCGGGGGCTCGCACGTAGGCGCCTCCCACATGAGCGGGGGCCTACCCGCCGCTGAGGAGAGAGCTCCTCGCCGGAACGAAGCCTTGCCTGCCACTGGGGAGAGATCTCCCCCGGGAACAAGGGAGTACGTGTCCCGAACTGCTCGAAGACTTGCGGAAGTGCGCAATTTGCTGTCACAGCCTCCCGTGGCGGACCTATCGACACCCGCGGGAGTGCAATGGCTGCAACGGCTGGGGGCTGACCTCCAAGAGGCGCAGAACCAGGCCGAATCTTCTCGAGCCCGATCGGTAGCCCGTAGCTCTACTCGGGTGGACATCCCTCCTTCGCCAGAAGAGCGCGATCGGGAGGGACGACACCCCAAGAACAGGCCTCCCCAGGAGGAGATACCTGTCGACCTCCGAGAACGGCTCGAAAAGCGCCAGCAAGAGCAGCTGCCTTCTCAGAATGACCACGCGCAAAACGCCAATGCTCGGGGCCGATCATCGACCCCGAATAGCGGCGAGACTGCACCTTGTCGGAGCGCCTTCAGCGGGTGCCAGGCGCTGTCCCAGGGACTCCGACAGGTACGTTGGCCTTCTCGTCTCAATCCCGACTCGCATGATCTTCGACAGCGCCGCACCTTCAAGAAACGCCTTCGGGAAGAAAGAAAAAGGTTCCACAAGGGGAACCCTCAGGCCGCAAATAACGGCCGGAAAACGATTTCCGACGATGACGATTCCACTCCTGAGCCTTTCCAGGGGCATGTTAGAGCTATCGAGCACATATTCGGGGGCTCAACCTCCTACGAATCCAAGAGGCAGTATAAGGCGATCGCCCGGGAAGTCCCCGCGAGTGTCCCGCGGGTCCCCCGAGCGGTCAAGTGGTCTGAGGTCGCGATCTCTTTCGGCCAGACCGATTGCCCCGAAAATTACGCTCAACCGGGACGGTACCCTATTGTGGTCGAGCCAACGATCAACAACTACCGAGTAGGCCGCGTGCTGATAGACGGAGGGAGCTCCCTCAATATCCTATTCGCCAACGCCCTCGACGCCATGCAGGTGCCCCTTCGGTGCTGGTCGCGCCTGATCCCGAGGAAGGGCTACTGCTTTACATCACAGCCGGACCGTCCGCAGTTAGCGGAGTGTTGACGGTGGAACGTGGAACCCCCGAGCACCGTGAGAAGGTCCAAAAGCCAGTGTACTACATCAGCGAGATCCTGCATGGACCCAAAGAGCGTTATCCCCAAGTCCAAAAACTCCTATACGCGGTCCTCACCACGTCTCGCAAGCTCCGACACTATTTCCAAGCTCACACGGTCACGGTCCCGACCATCTACCCCTTGGGAGAAATCCTCCGCAATCGCGAGGCCATAGGTCGAATCGCCAAGTGGGCTGTCACAAGTCCTCGCCGACTTCGTCAACGAGTGGACGGAACCTGACTGTTCAGCGGCACCAGCGGTAAAGGACGACATCTGGACACTACACTTCGACGGTTCCCTAACCATCGAAGGCGCGGGGGCTGGGATAATCTTGACCTCTCCAACCGGAGAACGCCTGCAATATATACTACAGATAGACTTCCCGGCCACGAACAATGTAGCCGAATACGAAGGGTTGCTAGCCGGTCTCAGAGTCGCTTCGACACTCGGAACCCGCCGCCTTCTCATGAACGGAGATTCACAGTTGGTAGCAAGACAAGTGTCCAAGGAGTATCAGACTACAGACCCGAATATGGCGGCTTACCTTGCGGAGGTGAGAAAGCTAGAGAAGAAGTTCGTCGGTTTTGAAGTACGGTATATCCCCCGAAAGGATAACTGCCAAGCCGACAGTCTTGCCCGCCTAGCCTCCTCACGATCTCCATGCCCACCCGGGGCCTTTGTAGAAAGGATCTCGACGCCGTCTGTGGCTTCCCATGAACCCGAGGACGAAGGAGAGGTGGTTAAGCACCACTCAAGGGTGTCACCAGGTATTGACGCTCCGAGGGGAGTGGCGGGACGCCTCGTCGCTCCTCTCGATCTTGAAGAGTCGTGGATAGAGCCCATCCGCAAGTACCTTCTCGATCGAACTACACCTGAGGACGATACGCTTTCCGAGCAAATTGCCCGGCGCGCCAGGATGTACTCCCTGGTCAATGGGGCCCTCTACCGACGAGGGGCCCACAGAGTGCTCATGCGGTGTATCCCTCAGACGCAGGGTATAAGATTACTCGAAGAGATCCATGGAGGGGTGTGCGGGGCACATGCATCTTTCCGAACCCTGGTCGGAAAGGCCTTTAGACAAGGATTCTATTGGCCGACAGCCCTCCATGACGCGAGCGAGTTAGTGAAGCGATGCCGTCAGTGTCAATTTCACCGCAGACGCATTCACCAGCCCGCCCAGGCATTACAGACGATACCCTTGTCATGGCCATTCGCCACATGGGGCCTCGATATCCTGGGGCCGTTCCCGGTGGCGCCCGGGGGCTATAAGTTCCTCTTCGTCGCGATCGATACATTCACAAAATGGATCGAAGCTGAACCTGTCTCGCAGATCACGTCGGAGGCAGCTAATAGGTTCATAATGAGAAACGTCATGACCAGGTTTGGCGTCCCGAGCAGAATCATCACCGACAACGGTACTCAATTCTCCAGCTCCAACTTCATCGAATACTGCACCGAGCTCGGCACCACGATATGCTACGCTTTGGTCGCACACCCACAGAGCAACGGACAAGTCGAACGCGCCAACGGACTTATACTCCAGGGGATGAAAACTCGCGTCTTCGATAGACTCTCCGCCCACGCCAAGGCTTGGGTACGTGAGCTGCCCTCCGTCCTCTGGGCTCTGCGGACAACCTCTAATCGGGCTACCAGAGAAACACCGTTCAGCTTAGTATATGGAGCCGAGGCCATGCTACCGTGTGAACTTGCCCTGAAATCCCCACGGGTGGAACTGTACACCGACAAGGAAGAAATCCCTCGAAGAGAGGACGACCTCAACTTCATTGAGGAAAAGCGGACCCAGGCTCTTTTCCGGGCTGCTTGCTACCAGCAGAACCTCCGTCGTTACTATGACAGACATGTTCGACAACGCTCACTGCAAGTCGGAGACCTTGTCCTGCGACTCGTGCAAAATAAAAGCAATAGCAATAAACTGTCTCCCAAATGGGAGGGTCCTTACACAGTAGTCGAGGTTACTCGACCGGGATCCTTCCGACTAGCGATGGAAGACGGCCGAGTCCTAACTAATTCCTGGAACATCGATCAGCTCCAAAAGTTTTATGTATAAAGCTAGTCGACTGACTACTCGAGTGCATCCCTCGAGTAGACAGTCGGGGGCTAGTACAAAGACTTAAATTCAGGAGTCATTTATTAGATGAAACAGAAGTTTTATACATGTCTGACGTACATACGAAGGCCACGCGTTTACAAGTCGGGCAAGCGCAAACGTCCAGAAAAATCTTGCGCGGCTCGGTCCAATTCCGCCAGGCGATTAGAAAGGTCCTCCGTGGCTTGGAGGGACACACCGACCGTCGTAAGCACTAGCTCGAGGCGGTCCGCCATCTTTAACAGATTTTCCTCGGCAGACAAGGCTCGCGCTCTCTCTTACGACAGGACCTCTTTTTCCCGGGAAAGGGCATCGGAAAGCCGCGCCGATTGGTCCCGGAGTGACTGGATCTCGCCGCGCATGGCGTTCCACCTGTCATGAGCACGCTGAGAAGAAAAACGACAAGGTCAGATAGGCTGGCAATATCATTTAACAAAATCTATGACGGGCAGGAACCTTCCCTACCTCCACCAAAGGTCTGAGTAGCGCTATGGGATCGTTTTCGACCGGGGCTTCCTCGCCCTGGCGGTTTGGCTCCGGCTGGTCCTTGACGGGTAAGGAGGGGGGTACCCCGCCAACCGGGCCCCGACTAGGAAGCAGTCTGATAGCCCGCTTCCTCCGTGGAGCGGCAGGAGGGGCAGGTTTCGGTGGAGAAGCATCCCTGCAGGCCGTGTTCAGAATCCAGAACTAGGAGCATAAGCTCGACAAAGCGAGAAAAGGAAGGAGGGTACCTCCCCCTCTTCAGCGAAATGGAGCGCCCCTGTCGGACCGAAGGATTTCCCGCTCCTCGAAGGCAGGGCGGCGACTCAGATTTCGGCTCGCTCCGCGCAACTTCTTCTACCTTCTCGGTGAGCTTGGTGTCCCCATCGGGACGATCCTCGGCCGCGGTCGAGCATCGACCAGGACTAGAAGGCCCAGCTTCGGGGTCGTCTATTCCCCGTCCTTCTCTCTGCAGAAAGGACCCATTCCATGAAACCAGTGTAAGGCGGGCCTGAAGGACCGGGGATCCTGAAAAAAGAAAGGATTACCGCTAGAACCTCTTCCCGTTCGTGCGAAGGTCGAAGAGGCAGCGACGTGGGGACGACTAGGCGATTAGGTGGAGGAACTCGCTTGAAGATAATCTTTACCTTCTCGGACACCTCCTCTTCCGAGAGGGCTGCTCGAGACAAAGAAAAATTCAGAACACCCCGGTAAGTCCTTCTTACGGGATTGAGAGGGGAAAACTTACCCATTTTTCTCCGCCGTTGGTACGGATCGCTTGACGAGTCCCAGGCACATGTCTCCCTGTACCGTAAGGGGCAGATCCCGCGCCTGACGAAGTCGGCGACAACGTCGGCCGAGGACAGGCCTCGGGTCCGCAGAGCCTTGATCTCCCCGACCAGGTGCTGGAGACGGGAGTCGAGCAGGGTCTCGTCGGTCCAAGCGGACGCCGCGTCGGGCTGAGTTCCCCAGTACCTTATGCTCAAGGGGATCGATGGACGGCAGTAGCACCACTCATATTCCCATCCCGCGAAGGAGCGGATTCCGGTGGTATCGATATACTCCGCGGTCCTGTCTTCCCGAAGGCGGACACTTGCGCCTCCCACCACCTTTTTCTTTGTCCTCTCCATCTTGTGGAAATATCTGAATAAATCCAACGATGGCCGCGTTCCGAGAAATGCTTCGCACAGATGGGCAAAAACGCTCGAGAGGATGTACGAGGCCGGGTCAAGATTCACCACCTCCACTCGATAGAACATGAAGATCGAATATAGGAAGGTGGAAGGAGGCAAGAAGAACCCGCATTTGAAGAAGTCGGGGAAGACGACCAGCCAGCCAGATTCAGGTTCAGGAACCCTCTCACCCCGGACATGACGAAACTCGGCTTGACGGGTTGATTGGATGAGAGTTAGCTCTATGGAAGATGCGAGTTTCACATCGTTCATCTCTGAGCGCGGCCATGATTCGTCAACCGATGGGCTCCCAGCCATGGCGCGGAGAGGCAGGAGTTGAGAGGAGTAAGAAGGTTGGGAGGCAGGAGATCAATGTGGGCAAAACCCCGATTCTTGGACTCCTAGAAATTTAAACTTTCACCGGAGCCGAGCGCGGTTTTCGGCACGATCAGTTCCATCGCATTTAATGCGGACAGTTGCTTTTTCTGCGTACAAGGCATGTCGCGGGAAAAAGAGGGTCTGACAACCCACGACCCGAACAAGCGCGCACGAAAGCGCAGAGAGAGAAAAGATTCTTCATCACCACGGGAATTTTCCGCCATGATGATTCGGTTTCCTAAAAATATGCCAGGCGGACGCGTGTCCGTGATCAACGAACCAGATCGGATAAGAAAGCTTTCTGGGTTTCACCCAAGGGTAATTCCGATAAGGCTCTCACGACTACTCGGTAGGGATTGAACCTACTCGAAGAAGTCGCCGACGAAAGCTACTCGGATCGCCTACTCGGAAGTTCGTTCCCGACAAGGGCAGATTTCTAGCGGAACCATCATGGCCTCACTTCACGTACTGATAGGGGGCTTGATGATGAATAGTACGGTGTCCCGCGTATTAGGGGTATCCGTATACAGAATCCCGTGACTTTAGGAAGGTACGGTGTACCCGGGAAGGATCCCCGGACGATAAAGTAACCCCTCCCGGGAAGAGAAGACTCCCCTTAAACTAGGAAGTCAATCCCGATGTTTAAGGAAACCAGAGTTCTACTCGGGCGTAAGTCCACGTCCAGTACGACCCTGGGAACCCCCTATATAAGGATCAGCGATCCCATAGGGAAGGGACAGATCCAATTAGGTCAAGGCATCTAGTCGCAGCTCCAGAAGACGAAGCCCTAGAAGACCCACTGCCTCGAAGGAGTCGAGCCCGGTGGTTTAGAATAGTTAGTCTACGATTAGGCCTAGGGTAGCCACTAACATACATCCCCCGTTGTAAAGTGTATTCTCCATCAATATATAGCAACAGGACGTAGAGTTATTATCCTGAGGAAGGCCCGAACCTGTATAAAAATGGTTGTCCCCTGCTGTCAGATCTCCTGGCACTTGGGCCCTAGAGGTCCCTACCCCCCAGCAATCCTCACTCCACGAATACCGTAAGATCACCGATTCACCGATCGTCGACACTTAGTAGGGTATGAGTTGAATCGGGATACAAGAGTGCATCCTCTATTGTTAATTTCGTACCCATAGGGAGGATGATTGTGGCTTGACCAAAGCCTATGATTATGGCATCGTGTCCAGCGATAGTCATAATATTCCCTTAAAATTGTGTTAGTGGTGCAACTATCCACTAAACATATTTCCTCCTCCATTGGATTGTCTTAAAAATTCTATATAAAGTAAAGAAAATTCATTACGAACTTCATTTATATAGAACACATACATTATATATTTAAATATTATGTCTGAGGTACATAATAATATAAATATAATAATGGACAATATAGTACGTCTTTTGATACTTAATATGTACAATATAGGCTAATGACATAATTTATAGACAAATTGGAGATTAATTGAGATCTCCATACATGTCTTGGGAATTGAATTCCACAAGCATGTCGTCAATGTCCATGGGGTCATCATTTTTCTTGGCTTGTTCTTGATTCTCCTTCTGAGGAAGGGTTTGAGAACATCCTGCCTCCAGGTTGATATCTGGTTGTTCATTGAAGTGAGCTTCGAATTTCGCCCCTTGGACTTGTTTGCCTTTGCCTTTGGATTGGAGATACAACTCGACCAGGTGCTTTGGAGTTCGGTATTTCTTTGTATGATGATTCATACATCCACATCTTTGACAACCTTGAGAGTTGTCTTTAAAGTCATTTTTCTCAAAATGACATTTGCCCTTATCAAACTTGTTGTATTTCTGCTTGTTGTTTTGTTTCCACTTTCCTTTGAACTCTCTGTGGTTACTCTTGCGACCATTGAATTTGTTCTGAGTATTGGCATGAGCTTCTGGTATTGTCATAGCGCCCGTTGGGCGACTTTGATGATTCTTCATAAGAAGCTCATCATGCTTCTCAGCTTGAAGAAGCGTGTAAATTAACTCAGAATGTTTGGTGTATTTTTGTTGGTGATATTGCTATTGCAATATACGCATAGAGGGGTGGAAAGTACACAAGGTCTTCTCAATCAGATTAGCGTCTGAAACAGCCTTGTCGCAGAATTTTAACTTAGCATTGATCTTATGAATAGCGGAATTGTAAGCCGCCACTGATTTAAAATCCTAAAAATGAATGTTACACCATTCGCGTTGTGCTTCAGGTAGCATGACCGCTCTTTGTTGGTCATAACGCTCCTTGTGGGAGGTCCATAGGGCTAGTGGATCTTCCTCGATGAGATACTCGATTTTGAGATCGGGATAGAGGTGATGCCGTATGAAATGCAAAGCTGCATATTTTGTTCTTTCTGGTAGAGCCTCCTTTCCTTCTTGAGGAGGATTTATGGTAGCACCAAGACCACAACCTAATAAATTTATTTTAAGGTCCATGGCCCATGTTAGGTAGTTGCTTCCATCTAGGGCAAGTTCAACAAAGTCCTTTTTGGATATGTCTGTCATTATCCTGCATGAATGATCATGCTTGTATTAATTTACTTGAGAGTAAATTAAATAAATTTTAATGATGCAAAAGGTTGCGAAAAAATTTGGTCAAGATGATTCTTTAACGACCCAAGTGTAGATCTTCATTGTAGTATAGGCGATAAAATCGTCGCTAATATTTTGGACGTCATTTCTGAGGAAATGGGTGATACTACAATCACCGCCAAAAATATAGACTCTATACTTTTTGAATTTTGGTTATGCACTATGAAGGTAATCACCGCGAAGCGGTGTAGACCTCGCAATAATGGGCGAAATAAATCGCTGCTATTATCGTGGACTCCGTTGCAAAGAACGGGCGATGCTACAATCGCAGCCATTGATATAGACTCCATTACCTTATGCATTTGCCAAAATTTTAGAAGATAATCACTTAAACATGCGCAAATTTGCATAATTTTCCATAAATTTTAAAGCAAAATGAGGCTTTAAATAAGAATTATAAGCGGAAGAGTAATATTGCAATCAAATAAAGGAATTGCAAAATAAAAATGCATTTTATAAAACTATAGTATTACGGAGGTAATACACACTTAATGCATGATTACAAAGGGTCTAGGGGCTAATATGCAATTAACAGTAAACCTGAGGGTTAAACTGCAAAATTGCAATGCTGAATTTCAACTAAGGCTGAAAAATTCACAAATATACGAGAACTGAGGGGCTAAACTACAAATATACAGCCCCCAGCCCTTTTTTTTTGCACAGCCCCGATGGGCCTTTGGCTGGCCCGTGAAGTGCGCCGGCCTGATGGGCCGGCTCGTTGACCGGCCTATTGGGCCCAGCCGAGCTGCCCCTTATAAGGCGCGGGCGGTTAGGGATTAGCCCTAACCGCCGCCGCCGCTGCCGTCTTGCAAGGAGGGGGCGTGAGGGGCCGCCGCCGCCTGGGGCTGATCGCCGGGGATGCGTCGGAGGGCGCCGTCAGAGGATGGCCGCCGGGCCTTGGTCGCCGCCTCGGTGGGTGGTGCCGCGCTATGGACGGCTCGGACGCGGCTGGAGCAGGCTCGCCGGAATGAGTCCAGCCGAAGAAGCCGCCGCTGCCGGGAGCGCCGACCGGGACGGATTGGAGCAGCGAGCTGGTCGCCGCCAGTGCCGCCGTCACCTCCTGAGGAAGGAACCGCCGGAAGGTCTGGAGGCGCGGGAGGGCGCTGAGGCTGTCGCCGCCACCTCCTGACGGAGGGAACGAGGCGGAGGAAGGCGGAGCGGGACCGCGCCGCCGCTGCCGCTGATGCGGCCTTCGCCGTCCGTTGAGGAGGGAGGTAGCCAGGGGGGCCGTTGCTGTTGATGTGAAGAGACCGCCGGTCACTGGTGCTTCAGAGGAAGCAGGTGCCGATGCCATGGCAAGAAGGCGGCAAGGTGCCGCGATTCTTGCTGCAATGGTCGAAGGTTGAAGATGGCGGTGGTGATGCTGGTGGCGGCGAACACGACGTTGATGACGGTGATGCCGCCTTGGAGGAGAAGGCGGTGGGGGAAGAAGCGAGGTAATTGCAACGTCGATGGTTGCAAGCATGGCGAGGATCTTTGAATAATCAGTTTAGCCATTGACTTACTTTTCTTCCCGTGATCTTCACAGTTTGTTGGAGTTCTCTTCTCTGTTCTTGCTTCTTGGCCGGAGTGCTCTCGGTAGAGGCAGTACTGATGACGTGTTAGAGAATGGAATTAGAGAACAAGATTGAGACAGAGATTCCACAGAAGAATTGTGATTCTTGTTATTGATTCTTTGATGTTTACACATATATATACAAATCTCAAGGGATAGCAGTTGTTTGTTTTGAGACATCATTAGCAACCGCTAATGACGGTTGTATGTTGATCACTCATCGCGTCTCTTCAGAGAGACATCGGTTCACAACAACTTGTTAGCCAACTTTGCCATACATGTGGCGATCAATTTGGCTGCCACGGAAGCTATAACTAGCCACAATTGTGGCACAAAAGTGTTGTAAAACGTAAAAAGCAATTAGACATGCGCAGGCTTTTCTACCTTATAAATAAGTTGTGTGGACACAGGTGAGGATTTTGTGCATACGGTTACACATGTACCCACTATTTCTAAAAATTCAGAAGTTACACATTAAAGTTTAGAAAATCTAAAAAATTTCACATGTATATTATGAAATGGAATATATATAGGTAAATTTTAGTGAAAATATATGCCTATTTGTGCATAAAAAAAGAAAACACATTGGATAAATATGTATGATAAATAATAGTGTATGAAAAATAAGACTCATTTTTTTCTCTGGCTTACAAATGAGTATATTTATTCATCAAAATTTATATGTATATACTTCATTCTATAATATACATGTATGAATTTATTTTAGGTTTTTCTAAAACTTATATGTACTTTTAAAAATGGTCAAACCTAATGGGTGCAAATGCCCCATGCCCCATGCTCACCCCGTTACTTTCCGCGTGGACACCAACTTCCGTCAATATTTTCCATAATTATCGTTACGAAATCACGTGGCGATGTAATTGCAGACTATAAGCTGGAATAACATTCCTTCTCAGAGAATTGCAGACTACGCATCGAACGAATTAAGTATGGTAATCAAAGGAAACACATACATTGTAATGATAACCGATCAGCTTCAACCCATAATCAGAACATCATTTAAGAAATAATCTTATAATCACCATGAAGTTCTTAGTAAACGACCTATGAAAAAGCAAAAGAATTGTAAGAGGTCGACATAACAAATGGTTTGAGGCTAAAGATTCCGCATGGTCCCCAATTTTAAGCATTGTTTTTTTCTTCATACCCTCGACACCGTCATGATGATCATTGCTGTCGTGACAAACAACCGACCGAAACAAATGACAAGAATTTTTTTTTGCCGGGCAGAGTATGCGAGCATGTCTCAACAAGGGCCCTACTTGATGTACTGGGAAACCCACTTGAACCCATCGCCATAGCCCATCTTGCGGACAACACTGCACATGAAGACCTCAAGAGGCCGGACATTGGAGTCAACTAGGTTGACCTTGCCCTTCCCAGTTGTGAAGTTGCTAAGGCCTAGATGATACCGCAGCTCTTCTTCAGAGGCAGCATATGGGATGTCAATCTTATTGCCAAGGATGAGAAATGGGACATTTGCCAAGGAATCATCAGAAAGGAGAGCATCAAGCTCCTTTTTCGACTCGGCAAAGCGTTCCTTGTCATATGCATCTACCAAGTATACTACAGCATCAACCTGTTGAGACGATAAAAGTTGGGCAAACATATTAGAAGGTGTCACCCTGGGCAGATGAACAAAGATGGGGCTTTTAATAAGAAGAAATGCATATGCAACTATGCAAGAGTACAGGAATAAATTAGCACCTAGGAGCAGATGGAACACAGATAATACAAATGTCCACATCCAAATCATGTCTTTCTACATTTGGGCAACAAACGCCAAAGAAGATAGACCAACGCATACATAATCAGTCCACCATTCAATAAAAAGGAAGTTGACTTTATCTTAAATTTAACTAGCACGAGAATTAAACCACACAAATAAAATTCAGATCCCTCCTCATAGTGTATTGTGATAACCAAAAGATCAACATAATATGCATGGCAAAATAACATACCACTATAACAACTATCATATTGTTGCGGTGTAGAGAACAATAACACAAAATTGCCAGCTCCAAGCAAAGGCATAAGTGTTACATAATGACTCAATACTGCATGGCTAATATTCTAAGATGCACCACGAGGGTCTGCTTGGAACACAGGAGTCAACATGAACTTCGCAGAAATTTCAAAGGACACAGTATAATTTGCACAGGATTTTTGCAGCTCGCTTTTCATATGGGGCATTGACTATGGACACGAAGTAAATTGTTTTACAAAGCACTGAATGCACATGGAATTTAAAGAAGACAAGCTTCAAAGTAACAAAGTAGCAGAAGTGGCATGATATACAAGAAAATGTGCAAATGCAAATACTACCAATAAAGAAAAGAATATAATGTTACATCCTTTATGTTCGAATCCTTCATTTTTACACCAAGACAAACACTAGGTCAATTCACAGTCATCTCTTTCTTTAAAATAGTATAGCAGAGGAACAATAGCAGGGGAAACCCAATGACTCTCAGCTTAACCATAAAAGGAACATTGAACATGGCAACTGACCCTCCAAACAGTATATTCCATGCCCTTCCTCTAATTATTTTATGCATATAAGCCCACATCAGAAACAACAATTAAACAGATTACTGTGCTCAATTTTACACCTATCTTCCTATATGGTGTCCATGCTGATCTTTCGCAATAAAGCCTCTAACAAACATGAAATCTCTCGGTTTATTCTAGCGCAAATATTGATGCATATTTAACAATCCTTCCATGATTTTAAAGTTACTACATGCAGGACTTCTAAAAAATTTGGCAATTGTCATTCCGGCAATTCAGTGATTTTTTGACGTTCCTTGAATATTGCAAACGACAAACTTTCTAGCCGACATAGGTAGAAAGTAACAACAGCTACTCTTTTCTTTTCAAATTAAACGCAGAAGATAAAAAGTGACGCAAATAGAACTAAAACCAATCATTCCTGGGTAGATCTGACTATTTAACAAAGCCAACGCAATACACATATAGAAGAGATAGACTGAGACCTTTGCGTAGTAGTCTTTCCAGACTCGGCGGGCGATCTGGTGGCCGCCGAGGTCAAAGGCTTTGAACTTGATCTTGCCGATGCTGAGCTCCTCCGACGTGGGGTGCTGCGTAGGTTGGTGCTGTACCAACCGCTGCATCCGTCCAAAATACAGATGCCCGGAGGCACGGATCAGATCTAACGAAACCAGCAGAAAGGAACAGATCGGATCAGATCCGGGGTGTGAGATCCAGGTACGCACCTCGTCCTTGAGCATGTGGAGGAGCGTGGTCTTGCCGGCGTTGTCGAGGCCGAGGAAGAGGATCTTGGCCTCCTTCTGCCACAGCCCGAGCGAGGCCAGCACCCCGTAGAACCAGTCCCACAGGAACATCTTCTCCGATTCGCGCGTTGCTCGCCTACTCCACCTCTGTGCCTCTGGGTTTCCCTGGAGTCGCTCCTGGCGACGGCGGGAGGAGATCGCCGGAAGGGTGGGTGGAACGGAGGGATCTGGGGGGTGGTGGGAGAAGAAACCGGGGAAGGGGAGGGAGGGAGGCGAGGACGGATCTGAATCTCTTTCTCTCTAGGCCTGTCTATTCTTTGCTTGGTTGGGGCTGATTAAGACATTAACTGCTTGGCGTGAGAGCTGAAGGGGATGGTGGGCGCCATGCGTGCTGCACGTGGGCCAAGCTTCCTCCTAATTCCCATCGACTCCTCAGCTAAAAATGAGAAACAGTATAGCGAGGGGTGGAACGTGGGAACTTCGTATATTACATCCGCAGTACACCCTGCAGTTTGCTACCGAGAGAAAACACATTTAAGTCATCGTTATCGAGCTTGATCTACTTCACATTCTCGACTTAGCCTTCACGCTGGCCCAGAGTGTAGTAGCTGGAGTTGTTGCGCCTGTGCTTGGAGTTTCACTGTGACTCGCGTCATGATTTGTGTCAAAGTATTTATTTGTTGGGAGGTGGTTTTCTTTTAGGGTGGAGAAGTGATTATAGATTTCTTAACGAGGTTGAAGGAAGAGGTGGACTGGGGGTACGAAGCATCAACACAGTTAGTGCTGTGGCACTCACTACCAAGTCAGCCCGGACATAAAAATCATAAAACCAAAACCAAAACCAAAAAAAACCGAATATAGGCTAATTTCAATGAACCGAAATTAATTCAGCTAGCAGTTTTGGAAACCGAAATAATTTCAGTTTAATCATGTTGACGACCAAATTGGGCAGTACCCCCGGATGGGCCGAGTGCGTCGGGCAAGATCTGCAATGCTACCGAATCGTGACTCAGGCCGAGTGGTGCGGCGTCCCCGAATCCCGAGTACCCGTTTCCGAGTACCCGCGGTCCCGAGTTCTGGCGCCCCCGAGCACTCGCGCCCCCGAGCACTCGTCCCGGAGCACTCGTGCCCCCGAGTATTCATGTCCCCGAGCACTCGCGCCCCGAGTACTCATGTCCCCGAGCACTCGTTTCCGAGCATTAACGAGATCCGAGTGCCGGACCCCGAGCACTCTATGTCCCCGAGTACTCGTCCCCGAGCACTCGTGTTACCGAGTACTCGTGTTCCCGAGCGCTCGTTTCTTAAGTTCTCGTGCGCCCGAGTACTCGCCTTCCCGAATGGGTCCAAGCCAGGCTCCGAACGGTGCATCCGAGTCCCAGCCACGCCAGGTCGGTTGCCAAGCCGTAACGTTCCCGTACTTTCTTACAGGTGGGCCGAGGCATTGGATTTCAAGACGAAGACTTTCTGCGCTGGAGGCCTTGACTTGGGGCTCAAGGAACAATAGTTGATCGTGGCATTTAAAGGAAAGTCTGAGATTTGGAAGGGCTCTCGGATAATATGGAAGGATATCCCGTATACAAGGCGGAGTCCGGATCACGGCGGTTAAATCGATCAGGTTAGGAAGTTATCTCAAGATTGTATGGAAATATATCTTTGTACGAGATAGAGTCCTATTGTAGCTCAAAGACCGGGCATACCCTATAAATATGAAGGGTATATGGCCGATTGAGGTGGAACTCTCCCAATCGACGCAATCAATCTATTACTTTTTCATCTACTATTTTCTCTCCCTTTGTTTTATGCTTCTCGTTCTTCGTTGTTCTTCGTGTTACACGGCAACGAAACTCGAGGCCCTAGGGGCGATCAGGTCGACCTAGGGCATCCCATAGCCGCCGCACTCCCTGACGGGGTCCCTCCCGGGGGTGTGGGGTTTCGGGTTCCAAAAGCACCCGCCGGCGTGTCTTGCGTATCGCGCTCCCGGCGGGTCTCCCCCGAGTCCGTGTCCCGCGCATCGCGCTCGGCCTCGAGGGTACACGGTGACGTGTTCGTGTGCGAACACACTTTTTGGCAACTCCGCTGGGGAAGAAATCATCATGTCTAACAATCAGATTCCACAACTCGGCGAGATCAGCACCGATAACATCATCAAGCCCGACTACAATGAGCTATCGGAGGAACATCGCCAAGCTTTCGAAGCATACAAGAAAAAGCGGGAGGAGGAAGATCTGCAGACGTTCCTCGCGAACTTCAAGAAGGATCGTCAAGGGAACATTACTCCGGTTGGAGAAATCAAATTCCCTCCTCTACACGGCAAGAAGGCTGACACCCCGGTAAGTAGCACGTTTTCTCCAGAACAGATAGCCGAAATACAGGGTTATATTTCGGAAAGCAATACTCTTGTTTACAACACGTTCATGGAAAACACGAGTGCTAAGGGGAGCACGTGCCCAACATCTAGTGGTAACGCCGGTACGGCTATAGGTGTGGTAAACCCTGATCCGACCTTGGTAGTAGGTTCATCGGCGCTTCCCGTGCCATTGAATTTACGCCCTAGTCAGACCAACCAACTCGCAGCCGTACCCGCCAGCCCTAGTCCGATCATGAGCATACCCGGTTCGGCGGTAGCGCCGAACCAGAGCCTGATTACACCTTCCATGAACACAACCATGGTTAAGCCGATGCCGAGTCACGACTTGGCGTATGGATCACAGGCCGCACCCATGGCCAGTCATCCCACAGCGACTTCGTCCACTCCGGACAAAATTTTAGCCAAGCTCCAGGAAGATATGAAAAAGATGTTTACCGAGTCCTTCGGACTCGAGCCGAAGTTTAGAAGTCGGATGTACCAGAAGCCATATCCCGACTACTATGATGCTATCCTATATCCTCCGGGTTACAAGGTTCCCGACTTCGCTAAATTTAGCGGTGAAGGAACGAAAACTACATGGGAACATGTCAGTCAGTATCTGGCGCAGTTAGGTGAAGCCAGTTCCATAAATGAGCTAAAAGTGCGCCTATTTCCTTTGTCACTGACTGGCACCGCCTTTTCATGGTTCTCCGCTTTGCAGCCTGGCACTATACTCTTGTGGTCACAGTTAGAGCAGAAGTTCCATGATCATTTTTATAGCGGCGACAATGAACTCAAGTTGACACATCTTACATCGGTCAAGCAGAAGCACGACGAGTCGGTCACCGACTACGTCAAAAGATTTAGGGACACAAAGAACCGATGCTACAGCTTGGTAATAACCGAGAGAGACTTGGCCGACTTGGTACTGGCCGGGTTGAAGACCCACATCCGAGAAAGGATAGAAAATTATGAGCTCTTAAGTGTCAACCAAGTCTTGCAAAAAGCTTTGGCTCAAGAAAGCCGAAGCATAGAAGTCAAAGAGATTCATAAGTCCAAACCCGATCGCCCTAGGATGCACATGGTCGAGTACGACAGCTCGGGCGATGAGGGTAACATATATGCTGCCGAGTTCGTTTGGTCCTCCAAGACCAAACCGTATACTTGTGACGCTCTCAAACCGACTCGCAAGAATCATGAAGAACAGATGAAATTCACCTTTGATGTAGCTAAGTGTGATAAAATATTTGATTCTTTGCTGCAAGATAGGATTATTAGAATATCTCATTCTTTACCGCCGTTTGAAGAGATGAAACGGCGAGCTTATTGCAAGTACCATAATTCTTTTTCTCATGCGACTAATGACTGCAATGTTTTTCGGCGACAGATACAATCGGCCATTAATGAGGGACGATTGAATTTCGCCGATATGCAAATCGACAAACAGCCCTTCCCAATGAACGCTATGGATTTGGAAGGGAAGAAAGTTTTGATTCGGCCCGACATAGCCGAATCAGCTAACAAAGACCATGTGGTCCTTGGTGAACCTCGGAAGAAAGAAGTCGGCAAAGCACTGGGAAGAGAAGTCGTGCTCGAGAAACAACCCGGTGGCAAAGAGACATTGAAAATCACTATCAGAAATCACGCACTCGGGGGGCAATCCCGAGTACAGGAAGATCACACCAGTGCACTCGGGGGGCAACCACCGATGCCAGAGAATACCCGGGTCAAGTTCATCAAGCCCGAGAGTCCGGAAGTCGGCAAGTGGAAGATCAACGAAGCCAGAACTCAGCATAAAAGAGTGAAGCCGACTTTCGATATGTTGCTTTCCAAATACACCAGCCAAGCGGCCGGTGTCATCCCTGACCAGCCATCGCGCTTAAAACGTCCAAGATCACCTCCAAGGCCAGGGTTTCAACATCAGGCCGGACCGCACGGGCCATGGATGCCGACTCCATGGATGGTGCCACCTCCATACGCGCCGTACGTGGATCGCTTCGACGGAAGATGGGGGCAGCACCCGATGGTCCCTTACGCTTTTCATCCAGGATGGTCGGCATTGAGGAGACCCGTCCGTGAGAGGCTCACTCATCCTACTCGGGGCCGACTAGGCGGGGATGCCAGTCGGCCAACACAGAAGGTCAACCACCCCACTCAAGACCGACTCGTTGGCGATACCAGTCGGTCCTCACCAACTTCTCCGGGTCAACCAGCCAAGAAGATATGGCGTGCCAAGTCACCGAGTGCTGATGCTCCAACGAACAACGGACCAAGAATGGAGATCAATCAACTCGGCAAAGGGCCGATTACTATCGGTAATCTGGTCAACTCTAACGATAATGTGATCACTGTTCAGCAGGGGTCTATGGCCAATGACCGCGAAGCTGGTACAAGCAAGAGCAGGCCCAGAGACCCCAAGTACACTCAGCCTACCTGGTATCCTCCCGGGTTGACCAAAACCCAGAAAAGAAGGCTGCAGCGCATGAGGAACCAGGAGAGGGTTGAGCGAGAGGCTGAGACGCTGAGGGACGAATCTTTTAACGAGATTCGGCCCATGGTACCCGCGAAGCAGGTCTGGAAGCCTAAGCGAGCAGAGGACACGACGACTCCCGAAGACATGTCTCCTCTACTCGGCAAGTCGCCGAAGTCGGTAGCCACCACGGAAGATAGCGAAGAGGAAATGGTGGACTACGAGTCTACACCGGTTCACGCAGGTATGGACATAAACATGGTATATTACTTACCTGCCGAGTTCCGTGCTGTAGATGAGAATGGGGAAGTAGCCCAGTTCGACTTCGGCCCTAAGGACGCCATCTTCGAGAAGCCGACAGAGCCGGTGAGGCACTTAAAACCGCTATATGTCAAGGGCCATATTAATGGAACACCGGTGGCGAGGATGCTCGTGGATGGCGGTGCCGTGGTGAATCTTATGCCATACTCGGTCTTCAAGAGGTTAGGTCTGCATGATAACGAGTTGATGAAGACCAATATGGTGCTCAATGGGTTTGAAGGCAAAGAGAGCACAGAGGCCAAAGGCGTGATGTACGTAGAGCTCACCATCGGAAGCAAGACTTTGGCCACTGCCTTCTTCGTCGCCGAGGTGCAAGGAAATTACAACGTCATACTGGGCCGCGATTGGGTTCACGCCAACCAATGCGTGCCGTCCACAATGCACCAATGCCTTATACAATGGATTGATGAAGAAGTCGAAGTCATTCACGCAGACAACTCGGCTTGTGTCGCCTTAGCCGATGCGTTGGTGGACTGGCAGCACCCCAATGCAACGTGTCTGTCTGGGCGAGACCTTTCCGGGTTCGATTTCCTTAGCGCCACAAAGAACGGATTCGTACCCGTATCTTTAAAGCCAGTCAGTGCCGACCGGCTTCAGGCCAACTCGGTTTTAACTGCTTTGGTTGATGTGCTGGCGAGTCGGCAACAGCCCGGCAACTCTTCGGCGACCGACTTCCCTAGTACTAAAGGAGATAGCCGAGTACCCGTACCCTCAAAGCCGGTTGATGGCGATCGGCTCCAAAACAAGAAGCAATCAGATGGATCCTAACTCGGAATGGCTACAAAAGCGACTCGCAGAGTATCGGTCTTGTAAGAACGATATGCACGAGTCTATAGAAGAGTTAGATAATATGGATAAGTTAGGGCAAGGTTTCACATCGGCCGATCCATTAGAGGAAGTAGACATAGGGGATGGATCGAGTTCTAGGCCGACCTTTGTAAACAAGAATTTGAAAGCCGACTGCAAATTTAAGCTAGTCGGCTTGCTAAAAGAATACGTTTGCTGCTTTGCATGGGAATACCATGAGATGCCCGGGTTAAGCCGAGAGCTAGTAGAGCATCGGTTGCCTATCAAGGCCGGTTTCAGACCTTTTAAACAACCGGCCAGGAGATTCAACCCCGAGATGTATGACCGGATCAAGGAAGAGATTGGTCGGCTGCTCAAAGCTAACTTATTAGACCTTGCAGGTATGCCGACTGGATTTCTAACATTGTGCCCGTAGAAAAGAAAGGGTCCGGCAAGTTGAGGGTGTGCATTGACTTCAGAGATTTGAACAGAGCCTCACCCAAAGACGAGTACCCTATGCCTATAGCCGATATGCTTATTGACAGTGCTTCTGGACACGAGGTCATCAGCTTCCTCGACGGTAACGCAGGGTACAATCAAATCTCCATGGCCGAAGAGGACATGTACAAAACGGCTTTTCGTTGCCCCGGGTTCCTTGGCTTATTCGAGTGGATAGTGATGACCTTTGGATTGAAGAACGCTGGGGCCACGTATCAAAGAGCTATGAATCTAATCTTCCATGATCTACTCGGCGTCATACTAGAAGTCTATATTGATGACATCGTTGTCAAGTCGGACGCCTTTGAATCTCATCTGGCCGACTTGCGCTTAGCTTTTGAGAGGATGAAGAGGTACGGCCTGAAGATGAACCCGTTGAAGTGCGCTTTTGGCGTATCGGCTGGAAGTTCTTAGGCTTCATCATACATCGGCATGGTATAGAAATTGATCCTAAAAGATAGAAGCTATTCAGAAGTTACAAGCTCCGACATGCAAAAGGGACGTGCAAAGACTCCTTGGTAAAATCAATTATCTGAGGAGATTCATAGCCAACTTGTCGGGAAAGGTCACCGCATTTACTCCTATCCTTCGGTTGAAGAATGACGTCGATTTCACTTGGGGGGCAAGGCAACAGGAGGCGTTCGAGTTGATCAAAGGCTACTTATCTACCCCTCCGGTATTGAAAGCGCCTAGGCATGGGGAACCCTTCCGACTTTACATCGCAGCAGAGGAAGGCGTAATTGGAGCTGTGTTGACCCAAGAAGCCGAAGGAAAGGAACATGCTATCACTTATTTGAGTCGGCGACAACTCGACGCCGAGACAAGGTACTCTTTCGTTGAGAAGTTATGCTTATGCCTATATTACGCTTGCACGAAGTCGAGACACTATTTGCTGTCTAGTACTTGCACTGTAGCCTGTCAAACCGATGTCATCAAGTATATGTTGCATAGGCCAATTCTTAGTGGCCGAGTCGGCAAGTGGGCTTACGCGCTGACCGAGTACGATTTGGCTTATGAACCCTTGAAATCTATGAAGAGCCAAATCATTGCCGACTTCATTGTTGAACATCGGGTTGACAAGCATAGCATTGACGTTGATCTTGTCTCGCTAGTACCATGGAGATTGTACTTTGATGGTTCAGTCTGTAGCAATGGCCAAGGTGTCGGTGTTGTTTACATATCTCCATATGGTACTACCCACGAAGCCTCATGCCGCTTAGAATATTTTTGCACAAATAATCAAGCTGAGTATGAAGCTTTGCTACTCGGTTTAGAGCTTCTGATCGCAATAGGTGCCACACATATTGAGGCTTTCGGTGATTCGATATTAGTAGTCCAACAAGTGTCCAAAGTTTATCAATGTCTTGACGAATCACTTAATGTTTATCTTGATAAGTGTCTAGATATGATCTCTACCTTGGATTATTTTAGTATTGCTCATATACCTAGACAAGAAAATGGGGTTGCAAACGAGTTGGCGCAGCAAGCATCCGGCTACCATGTTAGTCGTGGTGTCTTTCATATTTCTCAAGAGCCGATGCTTGGGACCAACTCGGTAGGAAAGGCCGAGTCAGAAATCACCGACTCGGTCGCCAGTGGAAAACCGAGTATGAATAACAGAGAAGACTGGAGGAAGTCGATCATTGATTACTTACAAGATCCGAGTAAGAGGGTAGACCGAATTGTTCGGCGGATGGCCTTCAAATACACTTTGATCGACGATGATCTTTATCGCCGAACGGTCGACGGAGTTCTTTTGAAATGCTTGGACGAGGATCAAGCAAGAGTTGCAATGGGAGAGGTACATGAAGGCATCTGTGGCACTCATCAGTCGGCTCACAAGATGAAATGGTTATTACGGCGTGCCGGTTTCTATTGGCCGACTATGATCAATGATTGCTTCAGATATTACAAGGGGTGTGAAGCCTGTCAGAAGTTTGGTGATATTCAACTCGTTCCTGCTGCCATGCTACATCCTATTATCAAGCCGTGGCCATTCAGAGGTTGGGGACTAGACTTCATTGGGCAAATCTATCCTTCTTCCTCGAAGGGGCATCGGTTCGTATTGGTAGCAACTGATTATTTCACCAAGTGGTCTGAAGCAGTGCCTCTCAAGAACATGACACATGTGGAAGTGATTCGATTTATAACCGAGCACATTATACATAGATTCGGCGTCCCTCAAACTCTGACGACGGATCAAGGTACCTCTTTTATGGCGGGACAAGTAAAGGAGTTTGCCGAGTCCTATAGAATAAAGCTGCTCAATTCTTCTCCATATTATGCCCAAGCCAATGGGCAAGCCGAGTCCAGCAATAAAGTGCTAATCAAGCTCATCAAGAAGAAGATCAAAGACAACCCAAGGAGATGGCATGAGGTGTTGTCCGAGGCGTTGTGGGCGCATAGGATTTCAAGACACAGTGCTACCAAGGTGACTCCCTATGAGCTCGTGTATGGACAAGAGGCCGTTTTACCCGTAGAGGTAAATCTGAGTGCTTTAAGATTAGCCAAACAGAATGATTTATCGGCGGTCGACTTTTACAATCTGATGATGGATGGTCTTGATGAAATCGCCGATAAGCGTTTGGTTGCTTTAAAGGCCATAGAAAGGGACAAGCTAAGGGTAGCCAGAGCATACAACAAAAAGGTCAAGCCGAAGAACTTTCAAGTCGGCGAACTAGTATGGAAGGTCATCCTACCAATCGGCTCGAAGGATAATAAGTTTGGCAAATGGTCGCCGAGTTGGGAAGGTCCTTTCAGAATTGCGAGAGTGGTTCCTGGGAACTCATACTTAGTAGAATCCGTGCAGGGCACTCTGCTGCCGCGAGCTCTCAATGGCAGATATCTGAAGAAGTTCCACCCGAGCGTGTGGCAAGAAGCATAACAAGTGCTGTGGCCGATATATCATATCGCCCTAAGAGAAGAAATGGCCGATGAGATAGTCCGCATCGCCCTAAGAACATGACTTATTATTTTCGGTAAAAACACATCTTTATACCGAAAACAGGGGGGCATGTGTTGACGACCAAATTGGGCAGTACCCCCGGATGGGCCCGAGTGCGTCGGGCAAGATCTGCAATGCTACCGAATCGTGACTCAGCCCGAGTGGTGCGGCTTCCCCGAATCCCGAGTACCCGTTTCCGAGTACCCGCGGTCCCGAGTTCTGGCGCCCCCGAGCACTCGCGCCCCCGAGCACTCGTCCCGGAGCACTCGTGCCCCCGAGTATTCATGTCCCCGAGCACTCGCGCCCCGAGTACTCATGTCCCCGAGCACTCGTTTCCGAGCATTAACGAGATCCGAGTGCCGGATCCCGAGCACTCTATGTCCCCGAGTACTCGTCCCCGAGCACTCGTGTTACCGAGTACTCGTGTTCCCGAGCGCTCGTTTCTTAAGTTCTCGTGCGCCCGAGTACTCGCCTTCCCGAATGGGTCCAAGCCAGGCTCCGAACGGTGCATCCGAGTCCCAGCCACGCCAGGTCGGTTGCCAAGCCGTAACGTTCCCGTACTTTCTTACAGGTGGGGCCGAGGCATTGGATTTCAAGACGAAGACTTTCTGCGCTGGAGGCCTTGACTTGGGGCTCAAGGAACAATAGTTGATCGTGGCATTTAAAGGAAAGTCTGAGATTTGGAAGGGCTCTCGGATAATATGGAAGGATATCCCGTATACAAGGCGGAGTCCGGATCACGGCGGTTAAATCGATCAGGTTAGGAAGTTATCTCAAGATTGTATGGAAATATATCTTTGTACGAGATAGAGTCCTATTGTAGCTCAAAGACCGGGCATACCCTATAAATATGAAGGGTATATGGCCGATTGAGGTGGAACTCTCCCAATCGACGCAATCAATCTATTACTTTTTCATCTACTATTTTCTCTCCCTTTGTTTTATGCTTCTCGTTCTTCGTTGTTCTTCGTGTTACACGGCAACGAAACTCGAGGCCCTAGGGGCGATCAGGTCGACCTAGGGCAGCCCATAGCCGCCGCACTCCCTGACGGGGTCCCTCCCGGGGGTGTGGGGTTTCGGGTTCCAAAAGCACCCGCCGGCGTGTCTTGCGTATCGCGCTCCCGGCGGGTCTCCCCCGATTCCGTGTCCCGCGCATCGCGCTCGGCCTCGGGGGTACACGGTGACGTGTTCGTGTGCGAACAAATCAGTTAAACAGGATGGTTAAGCAACTAAACCGATATAAACCGAAATCTCCTCATACCATTAGCCATTAGTCCATTACGGTGGACTGATTGTGCTTTTCTTAATTTGTTACATATGAACTGCTATTGGAACATATGTTACTTGAAGAATATATGGACTGGACTGCTATTGAAACATATGTTATATATGGACTTAGCCTAAAAATGGACTGCTCACTGTCGTGCATGCTCTACTGAAGAATATATGTTAATGGCATACTTATATGTGGACTGACGATCTTGTTTCAAGAATATATTTATTAATTGAAGAATATATGTGCTACTGTCGTGAATACTTATATCTGGACTGATATCTTGTTTGACTTGACGATACAATTCTTATATGTTCTGAATTGATGTTGTTGCAATTCTGAAATTTTTGGTTTAAACCTTTCCATAATTTCAAACCATATTTCGTTTGTTATTTTTGAAAAACCAAATTTCTCAAAAACCAAAAAACTAAAACCAAAATTTCGGTTTAAACCGAAAGCCCAGGTGTGAGAACCCTAGTTTTTGGAGTTAGTCGTGAGAGGCGTGAGGTGGAAGTCAAGTCAACTCGCATTGCTAAGTTGACCGATATTCTACCGAGGAACGTCGAGAGTTAGTTTGAGAGGGGGAATTGTTATGCATTCATGGCATACATGTGATTCGTGGCGTTCATCGTTCATATACGTTCAAACATAATTGAAATTAGAACTTTATTAATTAAAGAATATTATAAATGTCTTAAGTACAACATTATTACAAAATAAGTAAAGAAGATGGAAATAAAAATTACATGATGAAATGTCTACCTATACATCAATACTAACTCTAATCTTCGGATACGGAGATGTAGTAGAACACTGAGAGTCGCAGGGGAAAGTCTTCTGAAATGTTGGCGACATCCGAGGTCGTCGAGTATATACACTCGAGACCGTTGGAATTACGCCGTTGCTGTAGGAGGCAAAGGTTTTTGAAAACGAGGTTTTGAAATATATGTGGTCTCACCGGCACAGTTCCGCCAACATTCGCAGGTTTAGTTGCGGAGGCAGATTAGTGCCGAGTGAGGCTAAATAGTTTTTAGTTTCGAAAATAGTTTGAAAAACATTTTCGTTTTCAAAAATGTCCAAGGGCCACTTTGACTAAGACCCTTATCGGACTAATCTACTATATTGTATTAGGGATAAAGGAGGTGAAAAGTATTGAAAATAATTTTATTTTTCTTATTCTAATTGCCATGTATATCCAGTAATGACCAAGCTGTTTGAGGCAGCATGAGGTAGCAAGAATTGCCACCGGAGAAGCTATTTGAGTGCCTCGGTAAGCATAGGAGCAAAGCAAAGCTGAATAGAGTAATAACACCATAAGGCAAGCCACCATAGCAGTAATGTCTTTCTCAAAGGACCAGCTCTAGAACCATAGTCACCACCATCCCCAAACACCACCAACACACAATCACCATCTTTAGGAGCTGAGCCAAGCGATCATCAAGCTCAGGAGAACATCAGGAATAGCAAGACAAGAGGAGGATCACCAGGGTGTTTAGGAGTCAAGCTCCAGGAGGTCGAGGCCACCAAGAACTAGAGAAGAAGGAAGGGAAGGCCACCAGAGCATAGGAGAGTAGAAGGAAGCCAGCTTACCTTTATCCTTACCGAGACAAGGTAAGGATCATTGGAAGCACATGACCCATATATACATGCATAGGAATTAGCACGGTAATGGGACCCTCAGTTTAGTTTTCGTCATCGGGTTTTCTTAAGGCAACATGTATAGTAATCTGTTCTTATCAGATTGCATTCTTCACCTTTCTCAAGTTCTTCTCTCAGAAAGAGCGCATCATCACATACATATATCAAGGCAGCAAGTAGGCAACATATGTAGTATTTGTCCTTCAGCTTAACTAAAATAATATAGATATACATATATATGAGAGAGGCAGAGAACAATCAACTAAAACCAAGCTAGTATATGTTCTTATCTAAATTGATACCATGCCTCAAACCTTTTCAGATAAAAGCATCATAGCAATGGATGAACTACATCAAATATAGCTCTGTTTTTATCAGCATTTTGTTTCCCTAACTCTTTCTTCAAACCAAGGCATCACAGAAATGAGCAATTGAATTAGGAATCTATCAAAAAAACCACTGATAGAACTTCTATGTCATCACAAATTGCTTAGCATGAGCATACATAAAGGAGCAATAGCTAGTTCCAATTTTAAAGAACCAACCAGCAACCGTAACCAATCTCTTATAGCAAGAAATTAAGCATCCAGAACTTCAATTCTTAGGCATCGATTGGACCATCTAATGCTCAATTGGGCTTAAACCAAATCAAATCATATGAATCGTGAGTAATCAAGCATCACAGTTGGACCGCAATAGTAGAACCCTAGGCATGAGGGTGATGAGCGAAGAGGGAAGGGGAAATTGGGGAAGGATTCTCACCGGATTTTGAAGGGAGGCCGATGGCCAGGCACCGCGGCGCGCCACCGACAGGAGGCGGGCTGGCAGAGCACCAGCGATGCTGGGCTACAACGCTAGCCGCAGCCATCCCGGGCGGCGGCCGAGGAAGTGCCCGACCTCGGGGATCATGGCAATGGAGACCGAGAGGGGCACGGCCGTCATGGGCAGCATCGGAGAGGTGTCCGACCGAGGCGAAAGTGGTAAAATAACCGAGCGTCAGTGGCGCCTGTGGCGTAGAGGAGGAGCAAATCAGGAGGCGAAACCTCTCGAGCGGGCCGCCGGAGCGACCAGAGGAGGCAGCGTCGAGGGGCGACCAGACCGAGGCGGAGGAACCGCTGTGCAGCGGCGGCACGTGTGTGAATTGCGAGCAAGGAGAAGAGGAACAGAGGCGGGGCCGCAGGAGGCACAGGCGAGGACATCGAGCCCTAAGGCGGCGTCGACCGAGGCAGGCTGGCGGCAGATTGGAGTCTGGCAGCAGCACAAAGGGGCATGGAGAGACCGGTCGGGTGCAGTGCGTGAAGAGAGAGAGAGAGAGAGAGAGAGAGAGAGAGGCTGGCAGGTTAGGTTAGACTTTGACGGACCGACTAAAGAGCGACTGGCCAGCCCTATTGTTTTGGTTATTTTTTATTTGTAGGAGCTAAAGTCAAATTCTGAAATTCTTTTCATTTAAAATAGAAAACAAAACCCAAAGCAATTATTTCTGTTTCTTTTCTTTTCCTTTTCTGTAGTACATACATATATGTGAGAGAAGAGTAACTTACGAATTTGACTTACTCATTTGAGCTAAAGTATAATTCTAAGAATTTGACTTACTCATTTGAGCTAAAGTATAATTCTCTTCCTTTTTTACTTTAAAAGGGATAATGGGACTAGAATGGGTATTTAAATCGCAGTCCTAAGTGAAACTTCTAAATTAGTAACTTAGATTAAAATGGTATTTATTTTTTCTCAAAAAGGGAAAGGGAATTAGGATAAATACTTGAATACAAATGTTAAATCAAAAATCTTGAGATTAATGCCTTAAATAAAATAAAGGCACCTAATTAAGATAGAATAAAACTAATTAGACTATGATGTAAGTGTACTTCATGTAAACTTTAGAAATTCAAGAAGCTTAATTATATGTTAAGCAAATGTAAGTAGTTCATAAAATATCTGCAGAAGACATGTTTAAATCCTTAGAACATTTTTCATACATGTATTCTCTCATGCATACATTGTCATGACATTTGCATTCATACTTGCAATTCTTTTGGATTAGTCTTTATCGGACTATATTGCTTTCAGAAGCCGGAGTTCAGCAAGCAGAACCGTCGAACTCTACTACCTATCCGTTACCAGGCAAGTCCAGTTTATTGTTCATATCTGTTGAGAACGTTTTACAAAATTTCCTTCTCGTCTATAACATGCACAAAATAAAAATTTATTTTCTAAAAGTGAATCAATTGTTGTTTTATTTGATCGCCGGTTTTTAGGCATGATCATGGTGGGTGGTGAAATCCTGGAAAGGTGCTAAGGGCACATCGGAAGGTGGATTTCATCACACGAGTTTGTTCATATAAGGTTAAAGCAACAAATGATCGATTGTGCTTAAGCACCGTAGTGATCGCACATACCACATACCTTGTATGGGCAGGGCTGAGCCAAAATATCTTTGCCATAGGTCATACTTCCCCGGAAAAGCAAGACCTCAATAGTTGGATCTGGAGTATCAGCTGTTGGGAAGGTGGTGTTAGCCGTTGGCTAACCACAACGCGTTGGATCTGTAGTATCAACGTGAGATCGGTAGTACCTGGCCTGTTGTGCGGGACTACGACGCGGGGTATGACTGAGCGGACGGTGAAACGGCTCTGTGACCTTACGGTCTGATTGTGCATGTGACGACGTGAACACCACGACTATTGGTCGTTTGTGGGTACAGTTGCACGCCTCTGCAGAGTGTAAAAAAGTGTTGCTGAGTCACTCCATGTTCCTGCTTGGAACTGTGAACGCGGCAAGAAAAGGGTCCATCGGGGATTCTAACAGCCTGTAAGGCATGAGATCATAGTCTCTTAAAGTAAAAGTTGACTCTCTTACCTTACAAAATTGCATTGGTTTTGGAGAGCATTGTTGTTCTCAGTAGATAGTGCATTAAACACATCTTTGCTATGTTTGGACTTGTTGAGTACCTTTTGTACTCATCCCTTTACTCTAATTTCTTTGATTAGACTGTGAGCCGACGGCGGAGACGGAGGTGGTGTACATCGAGGTCGATGAGGAAGTTTTCGAAGAGCAGGTGTCGACGAAGGAGGACGAGAGTGTCGACTACTACGTCGAGTTCCGCAACGAGAAAACCACCGAGTAGAAGTATAGGTTGGGTGAGTCGAGAGTTGTAGATAAGGCTTTTGCTGTAACCAAGTGATAACGGTATTAAATTTCCTATACTTTTGGGGATAAGTTTGTAAAATTTTAAGTTATATTTCAAGTTTGTAATATATGGACCGCTGCAATGTTTCTGATGTGCTACTCTGTATGATATATTGTGGATGAGAAGGCACTTTGTCTACAATATATCTGATGATGAATAGTACGGTATCCCACGTATTAGGGGTATCCGAATACCGAATCCCAGGACTTTAGGAAGGTACAGCGTACCCGGGAAGGGTCCCTGGACGATAAGGTAACCCCTCTCGGAAAGGGAAGACTCCCCTTAAACTAGAAAGTCAATCCCGACGTTTAAGGAGACCAGAGTCCTACTCGGGTGTAAGTCCACGTCCAGTACGACCCTGGGAACCCCCTATATAAGGATCAGCAATCCCATAGGGGAGGACAGGTCCTGAGAGGGGGCATAGGAGACAATTAGGTCAAGACATCTAGTCGCAGCACCAGGAGGCGAAGCCCTAGAAGACCCACTGCCTCGAAGGAGTCGAGCCCGGTGGTTTAGCATAGTTTAGTCTACGATTAGGCCTAGGGTAGCCACTAACATACACCCCCGTTGTAAAGCGTGTTCTTCATCAATATATAGCAACAGGACGTAGGGTTATTATCCTGAGGGAGGCCCGAACCTGTATAAAAACGGCTGTCCCCTGCTGTCAGATCTCCTGGCACTTGGGCCCTAGAGGTCCCTACCCCCCAGTAATCATCACTCCACGAATACCGTAAGATCGCCGATTCACCGATCGTCGACAGATGGCGCCGACCGTGGGGACCTCTCCGGACCAAGCCGTCCAGGAAAGATCAGAGTCGGCAAGACGCGCAACTAAGCGCGATCAGATCCCAGCGTCGTTTGCACAGCCCCCACCGGTTCCGACCGAGGAGGAGGAAGCAAACTCGGCAGGAAAACCGATCGCACCCTCGCCCCGTACTGGGTACTCGGACCAGGGTTTCTACGACAACTTTGGCCCTATGGATCCGTACCCGGTTACGGACCGAGTGGATTTCGGAGAATACGCCCCTGAAGAAAACTCGGATGGCGAAGCAGATCACTTCAGAACCGAGTGCCCCAGAGCCTTCAGCGGGAAACTGGTCTTGAATGACGACTTCCCGGCAGGAATGACCAGCCCCTTGGTTGGAGTCTCTCCTGCAAACTCTGATCGTGAGAACGATCAAGATCCTACCCACGTCGCGTCCGATGAGGACAACGTGATGGAATACGAGTACACATCGTCCAGCCAAGGACCTCGGATGGTACTCGCGATCAACGACGGTCGAGAAGACCTCGAAGATCACAATCTGCCCGGGGGCTCGCACGTGGATGCCTCCCACATAAATGGGGGCCTACCCGCCGCTAAGGAGAGAACTCCTCGCCGGAACGAAGCCTTGCCTGCCGCTGGGGAGAGATCTCCCCCGGGAACAAGGGAGTACGTGTCCCGAACTGCTCGAAGACTTGCGGAAGTGCGCAATCTGCTGTCACAGCCTCCCGTGGCAGACCTATCGAGACCCGCGGGTGTGCAATGGCTGCAACGGCTGGGGGCTGACCTCCAAGAGGCGAAGAACCAGGCCGAATCTTCTCGAGCCCAATCGGTGGCCCGTGGCTCTACTCGGGTGGACATCCCTCCTTTGCCAGACGAGCGCGATCGGGAGGGATGACACCCCAGGAACAGGCCTCCTCAGGAGGAGCTACCTGTCGACCTCCGAGAACAGCTCGCAAGGCGCCGCCGCCAAAGGCGCCAGTAAGAGCAACAGCCTTCTCGGAGAGACCACGCACAAAACGCCAATGCTCGGGGCCGATCTTCGATCTCGAATAGCGGCGAGACTGCACCTTATCGGGGCTCCTTCAGCGGATGCCAGGCGCCATCCCAGGAACTCCGACAGGTACGTTGGCCCTCTCGTTTCAAGCCCGACTCGCATGATCTGCGACAGTGTCGCGTCTTCAAGAAATACCTTCGGGAAGAAAGAGAGGGGTTCCGCGAGGATAACCCTCAGGTCGCGAACAACAGTCGGGAAACGACTCCCGACGACGATGATTCCACTCCTGAGCCTTTTCAGGGGCATGTTAGAGCTATCGAGCACATATTCGGGGGCTCAACCTCTTACGAATCTAAAAGGCAGTATAAGGCGATCGCCCGGGAAGTTCTCGCGAGTGTCCCGCGGGTCCCTCGAGCGGTCAAGTGGTCTGAGGTCACGATCTCTTTCGACCAGACCGATTGCCCCGAAAATTGCGCTTGACCGGGACGGTACCCTATTGTGGTCGAGCCAACGATCAACAACTGCCGAGTGGGCCGCGTGCTGATAGACGGAGGGAGCTCCCTCAATATCCTATTCGCCAACGCCCTCGACGCCATGCAAGTGCCCCGACCGTTTGTTCAGACGGTGATGCACGCCTTCCATGGTATCGTCCCGGGCTCATCGGCCACGCCGATCGGGCAAGTCACGCTCCCGGTTACCTTCGGTACACCAGAGAACTTCCGAACAGAGAAAATCTTGTTCGACGTAGTCGATTTCGAGACAGCCTACAATGCTATCTTGGGACTCCCTACTCTGGCCAAGTTCATGGCAGCTACGCACTACGCCTACCAATGCATAAAGATGCCCGGTCCAAAAGGTGTCCTCGCGATAAGGAGTTCCCCCAGAGAAGCACTCTTCTGTGACAAGAGCAGCCTCGACCACCTGCAGGTACACCTGGGGGACGGGGGACATATGCCCTCAAAAACCAGTACGGTCGTGAAAACCCACGGCAAGATAAAAATAATTCCTCTGAATACAGCAGAGCCCACCAAGACAGTCCGGATCGGGTCAACGCTTGATCCAGACTTGGAATCATCGCTCGTCACTTTCCTCCGGGGCAACTCGGACGTCTTCGCGTGGCAACCATCCGACATGCCGGGAATCCCTAGGGAGGTAATTGAGCACAGGTTAGCCGTCCACTTCGTTCGGCGCACGACGGTCAAGTCACAAGTCCTCGCCGACTTCGTCAACGAGTGGACGGAGCCCGACTGTTCAGCGTCACCAGCAGTACAGGACGACATCTGGACACTACATTTCGACGGTTCCCTAACCATCGAAGGCACGGGGGCTGGGGTAATCTTGACCTCTCCAACCGGAGAACGCCTGCAGTATATACTACAGATTGATTTCCCGGCCACGAACAACGTAGCCGGTCTCAGAGTCGCTTCGGCACTCGGAATCCGCCGCCTTCTCGTGAGCGGAGACTCACAGTTGGTAGCAAGACAAGTGTCCAAGGAGTATCAGACTACAGACCCGAATATGGCGGCCTACCTTGCGGAGGTGAGAAAGCTAGAGAAGAAGTTCGTCGGTTTTGAAGTACGGTATATCCCTCGAAAGGATAACTGCCAAGCCGACAGTCTTGCCCGCCTAGCCTCCTCACGATCTCCATGCCCACCCGGGGCCTTTGTAGAAAGGATCTCGACGCCGTCCGTGGCTTCCCGTGAACCCGGGGACGAAGGAGAGGTGGTTAAGCACCACTCAAGGGTGTCACCAGGTATTGACGCTCCGAGGGGAGTGGCGGGAGGCCTCGTCGCTCCTCTCGATCTTGAAGAGTCGTGGATAGAGCCCATCCGCAGGTACCTTCTCGATCAAACTACACCTGAGGACGATACGCTTTCCGAGCAAATTGCCCGGCGCGCCAGGATGTACTCCCTGGTCAATGGAGCCATCTACCGACGAGGGGCCCACGGAGTGCTCATGCGGTGTATCCCTCAGACGCAGGGTATAAGATTACTCGAAGAGATCCATGGAGGGGTGTGCGGGGCACATGTATCTTTCCGAACCCTGGTCGGAAAGGCCTTTAGACAAGGATTCTATTGACCGACAGCCCTCCATGACGCGAGCGAGTTAGTGAAGCGATGCTGTCAGTGTCAATTTCACCGCAGACGCATTCACCAGCCCGCCCAGGCATTACAGACGATTCCCTTGTCATGGCCATTCGCCGCATGGGGCCTCGATATCCTAGGGCCGTTCCCGGCGGCACCCGGGGGCTATAAGTTCCTCTTCGTCGCGATCAATACATTCACCAAATGGATCGAAGCCGAACCTGTCTCGCAGATCACGTCGGAAGCAGCCAAGCGGTTCATAATGAGGAACGTTATGACCAGGTTCGGCGTCCCGAGCAGAATCATAACCGACAACTGTACTCAATTCTCCAGCTCCGACTTCATCGAATACTGCACCGAGTTCGGCACCATGATATGCTATGCCTCGGTTGCACACCCACAGAGCAACGAACAGGTCGAACGCGCCAACGGACTTATACTCCAGGGGATGAAAACTCGCGTCTTCGATAGACTCTCCGCCCACGCCAAGGCTTGGGTACGCGAGCTGCCCTCCGTCCTCTGGGCGCTACAGACAACCTCCAATCGGGCTACCGGAGAAACACCGTTCAGTTTGGTATATGGAGCCAAGGCCATGCTACCGTGCGAACTTGCCCTGAAATCCCCATGTGTGGAACTGTACACCGACAAGGAAGAAATCCCTCGAAGAGAGGATGACCTCAACTTCATTGAGGAAAAGCGGACCCAGGCTCTTCTCCGAGCTACCCGCTACCAGCAGAACCTCCGTCGTTACTATGACAGACATGTTCGACAACGCTCACTGCAAGTCGGAGACCTTGTCCTGCGGCTCGTGCAAAATAAAAGCAATAGCAATAAGCTATCTCCCAAATGGGAGGGTCCTTATACAATAGTCGAGGTTACTCGACTGGGATCCTTCCGACTAGCGATGGAAGACGGCCGAGTCCTAACTAATTCCTGGAACATCGATCAGCTCCAGAAGTTTTACGTGTAAAGCTAATCGACTGACTACTCGAGAGCATCCCTCGAGTAGACAGTCGGGGGCTGGTCCAAAGACTTAAATTCAGGAGTCATTCATTAGACAAAACAGAAGTTCTATACATGTCTGACGTACATACGAAGGCTATGCATTTACAAGTCGGGCAAGCGCAAACGCCCAGAGAAATCTTGAGCAGCTCGATCCAATTCCGCCAGGCGATCAGGAAGGTTCTCCGTGACTCGGATGGACACACCGACCGTGGTAAGCACCAGCTCTAAGCGGTCCGCCATCTTTAATAGATTTTCCTCGGCGGACAAGGCTCGCGCTTTCTCTCGCGACAGGGCCTCTTTCTCCCGAGAAAGGGCATCGGAAAGCCGCGCCGATTGGTCCCGGAGTGACTGGGCCTCGCCGCGAACGGCGTTCCACCTATCATGAGCACGCTGAGAAGAAAAACGACAAGGTCAGATAGGCTGGCAATATCATCTAACAAAACCTATGATGGGCAGGAACCTTCCCTACCTCCACGAAAGGTTTAAGTAGCGCTATGGGATCGTCTTCGACTGAGACTTCCTCGCCCTGGAGACTTGGCTCCGGCTAGTCCTTGACGGGTGAGGAGGGGGGTACCACGCCAACCGGGCTCCGACTAGGAAGCAGTCTGATAAACTGCTTCCTCCGCGGAGCGGCAAGAGGGGCAGGTTTCGGTGGAGAAGCGTCCCTGCAGGTCGCGTTCAGAATCCAGAGCTAGGAGCGTAAACTCGACAAAGCAAGAAGCGGAAGGATGGTACCTCGCCCTCTTCAGTGAAATGGAGCGCCCCCGTCGGACCGAAGGATTTCCCGCTCCTCGAAGGCAAGGCAGCGGTTCAGATCTCGATTCGCTCCGCGCAACCTCTTCTACCTTCTCGGTGGGCTTGGTGTCCCCGTCGTGCCGATCCTCGGCCGCGGTCGAGCATCGACTAGGGCTAGAAGGCCCAGCTTCAGGGTCATCTATTCCCCGTCCTTCTCTATGTAGAAAGGGCCCATTCCACGAAACCAGTGTAAGGTGGGCCTGAAGGACCTAGGATCCTAAAAAGAAAAGATTACCGCTCGATCCTCTTCCCGCTTGTGCAAAGGTCGAAGAGGTAGCGACGTGGGGACGACTTGGCGATTGGGTGGAGGAACTCGCTTGAAGATAGTTTTCACCTTCTCGGACACCTCTGCTTCCGAGAGGGCTGTTCGAGACAAAGAAAAATTCAGAACACCCCGGTAAGTCCTTCTTACGGGATTGAGAGGGGAAAACTTACCCATTTCTCTCCACCATTGGTACGGATCGCTTGTCGAGTCCCAGGCACCTGTCTCCCTATACCGTAAGGGGCAAATTCCGCGCCTGACGAAGTCGGCGACAACGTCGGCCGAGGACAGGCCTCGGGTCCGCAGAGCCTTGATCTCCCCGACCAGGTGCTGGAGACGGGAGTCGAGCAGGGTCTTGTCGGTCCAAGTGGATGCCGCGTCGGGCTGAGTTCCCCAGTACCTTATGCTCAGAGGGATCGATGGACGGTAATAGCACCACTCATACTCCCATCCCGCAAAGGATCGGATTCCGGTGGCGTCGATATACTCCGTGGCCCTATCTTCTCGAAGGCGGACACTTGCGCCTCCTACTACCTTCTTCTTGGTCCTCTCCATCTTGTGGAAATATCTGAATAAATCCAACGATGGCCGCACTCCGAGGAATGCTTCGCACAGATGGACGAACACACTCAGGAGGGTGTATGAGGCCGGGTCAAGATTCACCACCTCCACTCGATAGAACATGAAGATCGAATATAGGAAGGTGGAAGGAGGCAAGAAGAACCCGCATCGGAAGAAGTCGGGGAAGACGACCAGCCAACCAGATTCGGGTTCAGGAACTCTCTCGCCCCGGACATGACGGAACTCGGCTTGGCGGGTTGATTGGATAAGAGTCAGCTCTATGGAAGATGCGAGTTTCGCCTCGTTCATCTCCGAGCGCGGCCATGGTTCGTCAACCAACGGGCTCCCAGCCATGGCGCGGAGAGGCAGGAGATGAGAGGAGGAAGAAGGTTAGGAGGCAGGAGAGCAATGTGGGCAAAACCCCGATTCTTGGACTCCTAAAGATTTAAACTTTCGCCGGAGCCGAGCGCGGTTTTCGGCATGATCAGTTCCATCGCATTTAATGCGGGCAGTTGCTTTTTTCGCTAACAGGCGCTTCGCGGGAAAAAGAGGGTCTGACAACCCACGACCCGAACGAGCGCGCGCACAATAGAGCAGAGAGAGAAAAGATTCTTTATCACCACGCGAAATTTCCGCCACGATGATTCGGTTTCCTAAAAATATGCCAGGCGGACGCGTGTCCGTGATCAACGAACCAGATCGGATCAGAAAGCATTCTGGATTTTACCCGAGGATAATTCCGATAAGGCTTTCACAACTACTCGGTAAGGGTTGAACCTACTCGAAGAAGTCGCCGACGAGAGCTACTCGGATCGCCTACTCGGAGCTCGTTCCCGACAAGGGCAGATTTCTAACAGAACCATCATGACCTCACTTCGTGTACTGATGGGGGCCTGATGATGAATAGTATGGTATCCCACGTATTAGGGGTATCCGAATACCAAATCCCAGGACTTTAGGAAGGTACAGCGTACCCGGGAAGGGTCCCTGGACGATAAGGTAACCCCTCTCGGGAAGGGAAGACTCCCCTTAAACTAGGAAGTCAATCCCGACGTTTAAGGAGACCAGAGTCCTACTCGGGTGTAAGTCCACGTCCAGTACGACCCTGGGAACCCCTATATAAGGATCAGCAATCCCATAGGGGAGGACAGGTCCTGAGAGGGGGCATAGAAGCCAATTAGGTCAAGACATCTAGTCGCAGCACTAGGAGGCGAAGCCCTAGAAGACCCACTGCCTCGAAGGAGTCGAGCCCGGTGGTTTAGGATAGTTTAGTCTATGATTAGGCCTAGGGTAGCCACTAACATACACCCCCCGTTGTAAAGCGTGTTCTTCATCAATATATAGCAACAGGACGTAGGGTTATTATCCTGAGGGAGGCCCGAACCTGTATAAAAACGGATGTCCCCTGCTGTCAGATCTCCTAGCACTTGGGCCCTAGAGGTCCCTACCCCCCAGTAATCATCACTCCACGAATACCGTAAGATCGCCGATTCACCGATCGTCGACAATATCAAAGACCAGCATATTACCCAAGAGGTAGTACTTGGGGTCGTCGCACCAGGGCTGACTACCAAGTCTAATACTTATAATAATATTATAGACGTAGACTAAAAATATGCCTACTATATTGGCTAGATCCATATTTACAAGAAATCGATATGAATTATCTTTAGCCTAGTAGGACATGTAACAGTCAAAATACACCTTTTATTTGACGCATGACACTTGGAAAGAGGGATAACTTAGCTTGTTATCTTATCATCCTATTAAGCCACATAAATTATGTAACAAGATCTAATGGTTTTATGTGCAAATTCTCATAATGTTGTGGTAAATTTAGGCAATTGTGCAGAGGTTTCTCTATAAAGATTATCTGATTTTTATTAACACCTCAACAAATACAGAAGTATGGGCGCTGAACATTCTAGACAAGTAACATGGTACATGTTGGATCAATAAGGGTGACTAGAGAGGGTGAACAAACGGATTTTAAAATATTTACGCCCTAAGCCAATTATATACGTAAATTAAATTAATAGGTTTTTCGACGATGATCACCAAGATTCAACTAGAACTAAATCAAGGTACAAACGTAGAGTGATAAACAATCATTTAATTATAAGCATGTAAAGTGCATAAAAGTGAGAGGCATAAGAGACAGGACAATGTTTTGATTGAAGTTTGAAAACTCGCCTAGTTTCCTACTCTTCATCGAGGAAGCTTGTACGAAGGAAGCCTGTACAAAGTAAGCCGCATCCCTCGTTTCAAGCATTTACTGTCAATCTATTAAGGTAGATCCTCTCATTCTGGAGATGGTAAGCTTAGGAGCAATAGCTCGCTTCCTAAACCTTGAAGATATCACTGGATCAATCACCCCAAGAATAACAAGCCACATGACTCTTGCTCAATGTATAAGTGTCTAGTCCCAAACCCATGTAATACATGCAAAGATGGATGCAACGAATGCACTAAGTGCAAGACATGCACCTCTAATTTCTACCTATTATGATTCTATATCTTTGCCATTCGAGTATCCTTCTCTTACACTTATCATATATTTATTCATATAGGGTGTTGTAGGAAGAGTCGCCGCCCCACTCCGAACCGACGCAAATACCTAGGTTATCCCTTAACCCTATGTCAATTCTACTAAGTGTTGAGCATCTGTGCAACGACGTCGAATGATGGTGAACAAGGATCAATGACACCAAGCCCTGTAAAGACGAACTATGACACCAAGCTCCGTAAAGACGAACTACGACACCAAGCTCCGTAAAGATGAACTATGGCACCAAGCACCATAAAGACGCACTACGCCACCAAGCTCCGTAAAGATGGTTCGGCGACGAGAGGACAAGACTCGCATCATGACGGCATGTCGCGCTACGACTTGAAGCCTCATGACAAGTCGCCAGAATACAAGAAGACTCAGAGAATATGCTTTAGGAATATGCTACAAGGGTAGAGTGGAAATGGCTGTCATGTCGCCAATAATATGAAAGGTCTTGGGGGAAAGCTGTAACTTGCCTAGGGGCAGATATGTAATTGAACATTACTCATCCTCCACCCTATAAATAGGAGTACCGCCTCAGTTGAGGGGGGACTTGAGAAGGAAAAAGATCAATAAATTTACAAGTTCATGCGATGAGAGCTCTAACATACACTCGAACAAGAATGAACATGTGTGTCGCGACGTCTTGTTAACGCGTTTGGTTTCTTGGGCACTCTTGATGGTCTCCATGTTTGGTCGAGGGTGCCTCAAGTTCATTTTCTAGTTTCATTGCTACGATAGTTGGTGCCGTCCGTGGGGAACCAAACGACAAATCACATTGACGTAAAGATGCTCATTGTCGATACTGCGTGCGTCAGTAAGAGAACATCAAGACCACCTTCTTTTCAATTAAAGATCAGAAACATCAAGGCAAGCAACGCCACCAAGGAAGAGAGGCGGAGTCGTGATGAAAGTGATGAGGGTGGTTGCCGCAAACGCAGGTTCCAAAGACATGGCAGTCGAAGCGATGGCCACAAATGCAAGCTCCACACGAGGCACCACCGTGAGCGATCCTACCCCAAGTGAAGCAGAAAATGTGGCCCGAGTGATGATGACACATCTACCGCGCGTGTGCAACACCATGAAGAAGGTCTCAAGATAACACACCAAGCGAATGGTGCAAACTCGAGCATGTAGGTGAACGGCCCGAGTTTCAGTGCCCAAACCAGTGTGAAAAGACCAAGGGTGCCGACTAGAGGGGGGGTGAATAGGAGGCTAATTAAAATTACTTCGTTTTAATCTTGTTAACTGGATATTGACTTAACAGATTATCAGATTTAATTGGCTGTGTGACAGGTGCCTAGCACAGGTGAAATATGACAAGTAAAATAGCACGTGGCTGTCACACAGGTGAGTCACACAGGTGATCTAATGACCTAGCACAGGTAAGCAAGTAATGTGGCTGTGACACAGGTGACTAAGACAGGTAGAAAAGATGATATATATAACACCTGAGACACAGCTAGTACAAGCAGGCACAAAGCAGATTAAGCAGGTATAAAGTAGATCTGAATCAGATGAACAAGAGTATCTCAGATCATATAAGCATGCAATGAATATAACTGCTAGAGGAAATAGGCTAAGCACTCAGAGAGAGACAAGTAGATTTATTCCGAAGTTTCCTACTCTTTTCAGAGAGGTACGTCTCCGTTGGAGAGACTACTCCGAAGAGATAGTCAGCACTGAATCGTGCTTGTCCTCCGAGTACCTTACGTTCAGGCCTCTTCCTTGCTTGTGGAGGTCCTTTTGCCTTGCAGCAGGATGACCTCGATGCTCCTTCACAAACTTACTGATTCAGCCCACACAAGTTTGGGTGATATCAGCAACTCCTACACCCGTCTAGGAGTAGACACTCCAAGAGTAACAGATGATGCAGCAGCAATCTCTTGAAGGAACCTTTGCTCGTGCTCAAAGCTCACAAACTCACTCGGACTAACCCTTAGGCTTTTGGCTCTTATTGAGTGGTTGGAGGCTTTGCAACGGTCGTATATGATTCACTGGTTTGAGCAAGGTTGAGGACGAAGTCCTCCTCTGGTCCCCTATATATAGGGTCCTCAGGCACCTGACCGTTACCCTGTTGCCACGTAGGACTAAGTGAACCACCGGTGTCAGCCACCGATGACACAGCTACACACTACGCCCAACTGCACCCGGCTCAGGCAGACCGACACCTGTGTCACCGGCGGCACACACAGGTGAACCCTTAGCTGATAGCCGCACTACTCAGCCCGGTCCTGGCACATGACATGCCCTCAGCATACGTCAAACTCTAATACCTATAAGGAGAGAACCTCCGACAGACTTCTGACACATCAGACCACCTATCGCAGTGCAGGTACCTTAGCATTTTCAAGCTCTCCCCTGGTACAGAGATGTACCTGAGTCATAGAGCGGAAGACCACCTGTGACACAGCTGTGTCACACAGGTGCCTAAAGCTCTAGGGTTTTCACTGTTAGCACTACAGAGCACTAACACAAAACAGCTTCATACTTTGTGCAAAGCTATTAACATAGGGCAATTGACCTCAAAGCATCAATGCCCTTGACTAACACTCTGAGCAATGAGCAAGGTTCCCTTAGACAACTGCTACTGTTTCATCCCTCTTGATAGTACGGGTGATTCCTATGGACTCAAAGAAACTAGCAAATCTAGGCTTTACCTACCACCAACTGAAGTCACGGCCCTTGACGCATCAAGCCACCATCACCTTGCTTGCAGCTCCCTGCACAGCATCGGCTTCTTCTCAGCTGTGACATAGCTACCTAGCACAGCCATCTCTTTGTCCTTGAAACCACCTTGTACCCGTTTTGGTGATCATCCTTCACTAGATAACCCTTCTTCATGGAACCTGTAAACTCTGCTTACACTCAATGTAAACATTAGATTCCAATTTAAGTTGCCATTAACCATCAAAAATATAAGTGAAGATGCCTATCCGGGGCCTAGCATTCAAAGTAGGAACATTCTTGTGGCTCATATGCTTCACTTATATCTTTTGAGGCCATTCGTTAGCTCATGATCTTCACTTATATTTTTTGAGAGTTTCACTTTACTCATGCGTTCACTTATATCATTTGGAGCATTTATTTTTCTCATGGTCTTCACTTAATTATATCTTTGGAGCATTGATCTTGCTCATGCACTTCACTTATATCATCGGAGAGATTTAGTTAGCTCATGTGCTTCACTTCTATCATTAGAGAGCATGTCTTGTGATATGATTTTCACTTGTGCATTTATATAACAATCTCTCCTCTTGCAAGACTATTTTTTCTTTGACTGAGTCCTTCCTACACCCATCATTATCTCTCTAAGAGACGAAAGCATGAACATCAAGTAATATTGTGGATGAATTGATGAAACAAATGGTGATCAATAAAAAAAATTGCTTGGTTTTTCAAAAGCGAAAATTTCAAGGATCTTCACATTTTGGTACATAAGGCCTTGCACTTATGAGTTGTCTCTAGTAGGTGAGCACCAAAAGTTTCATTGTGATATTATGTTGCTCTTTGATAAACCTCGAACATTCTATTTTCCTCTAAGCATGAGTAGGAAGTGAGCTAATGAGAATTTATTTTCTATTTTGAGTTGTGATCTTAGCATTTGAGTTTCAACGACAACCTTTGGCTTAATGATTGGTAATAATTATTTTTGGACAAATGCATATTTGTTCCATATTTCTCTTGCTAAGATTTTTAGGTATTGCCTTATTGAAGAAATCAAGATATACCAATAAGGCATGATTTCTACTACTCCCAAGCCATTATCAAACTTAAGTTCCTTACGAATGACTTACTCAAGGATGAGTAAGAGTTTCAACTTGGCTAGGGGGGCTTGATACGTTAAAAATATATCATGTTTTCTGAATTTAATAATATCTTTTTGTAGTATTTCCATTATATATTTTAATATATTTTATGTGTTATTTAATAAACTGTTGAACTGCTGGATTTTTCCTCTTATTTTGTGTACGCAGGGAAAACACCATAAATATCAGAAAATCCAACGTTTTCGGGAATGCTTTGGAGCAGCAGTGCATCGCACCAAAGGGCCCAGACAACGAAGCTGCCATGGGCCCACGCGGCAGGGTCTTGCGGCAAGTTGTGTCACCCTAGCTTGTCACATGGGGCCCACAAAGCTCAGCCATCGTCGCCCTTTTGCGAGTAGATTCGTTTATTCCCCTAGAGTCCCCCTACGAGGGCCTTTCTGTTTATATAGTACGCCTCGCATCACGAAGCCAGAGAAAGAAGAGGAGGGGCTGAGGAGAAACAGTGAAAGACCGCTGTCACCGTCACTATGGTTTTCCATCACCACCCACAGATTGGGCTCTCTTGTACTCCATCTTCAACATCAACAATATTGGATTGGTTGTGAATGTGGATGATGTGCCCAAACCTAAAAGGAACAAAACAACAAATATGAAGCCACTAGTGATAATTAGTCCCAGCAAACAGCAGCAGGAGAAGGAGTTGAGAAGGTTCAGGGAAATATATGGATCTCCGGAGAAGTGTAATGTGGCAGAAAGTTCTAGATTGAGTGACAAGGATGATGTGGCAGGAAGTTCTGGGTTAAATGATAAGGATACTGCTGACAATGAATAAGGTCAGGAGGACTCAGATGCTAATTCTGATAGTGATTTTGTACCGATTCCAGGAGGCAGTCCATCAGAAAAATCAGAAGCAGAGGAATTGAGAAGACATGCAGGAGAGGTGAGGAGCCAGAAAAGGGCTATTTTATGCATGATAATGAATTCTGTGTACCAAAAGATGGTATTGACCTTGAGGAAGGCTATGACTCCTTATTTTGAATCAGAAGATGATTATTCATATGATGAAGTTAGTGATGGAGATGGAAAGGAGTGGTAAGGAGGAAGAGTAAATATCCTAGATATGACAGCAAAGCACACATTCCAACATTTACACTTGGGATGGTATTTAGAAGCAGATAACAGATGAAGTGAGCAATTATAAAGTATGGGATTAACACTCATAGGCAATTGATTTTTCTGAAGGATGAGCATGATACGGTCAGAGCAAAGTGTTCATGGCCTGGTTCTAAGTGGTTGACTTATGGCTCCAAGACTAGTAGGAACAATTGGTTGCAAGTATCAACTCTCAATGATGAGCATCATTGCATTCCTAGGGGAGATATTGACATAAACCATGTAGACATGATCTGACCAGCTATTTTTGCAGGACATGCTCACCGATGTTCATGCGTCCAAGTGCAAAAGGGCCAAACAACTTGTGTTTGAAAAGATGCTTGACTCTACAAAGGGTGAATACTCTTAAGGTATTTGACTACCAGCTAGAATTAATGAGAAGCAACCCTGGTAGTACAATAGTTGTTAAACTGGACCCAGAGGGACCTGACGATAGTCATGTGTTTCAAAGGTTCTATGTATGTTTTGATGCATGCAAGAAGGGATTCAAAGCTGGTTGTAGAAGGATCATAGGCCTAGATGGTCGTTTTTTCAATGGTGGTTGCTCTGGTCAATTGGCATGTGCTCTTGGAAGAGATGCCAACAACCAAATGTATCCCTAGTATATGGGCTGTTGTAGAAAAAGAAACCAGACTATTGGTTTTGGTTTATTGCACTTCTAGTCAAAGATCCGAACATCAATTCACAAGGAGAAGGATGGGTATTTATATCTGACCAACAAAACCTACTAAATTAGCATTGCATATTTCAATAATTTATATTTCTTCATGTGAAATAAAATAATAAGCTTGTGCATTGCTATGTACATATTTGCAGGGCCTATTAAATGCTACAGAGGACCTTGTGCCCAAGGCAGAACGCAGGATGTGTGCCAAGAATATTTATGCCAACTGGAAGAGGAAGTATGCAGATTATAATTTCCAAAAAAGATTTTGGAGATGTGCAAAGGCTTCAAACAGAACACTATTCAACTACTATAGGGCAAAGCTAGCACAAGAGACTAGAGATGGAGCAAGAGATATGATGAACACTGCACCAGCTCACTGGAGTAGGGCTTTTTTCAAGCTTGGGTCTAATTGTGAGTCAGTGGACAACAATATGTGTGAATCATTTAACAACTGCATCATTGAATCCAGGTATCTACTTATCATTTCCATGTTTGAGTGGATTAGATGCAAAGTAATGGTTAGGATTCAAGAGAATAGGACAGAGTGAGAAGTGGCAGTGTACCATATGCCCAAACATTTTTAAGAAGCTGAAACAGAACATCACAAGGTCAGGTCAATGCTATGTGTTATGGAATGGCAAGGATGGTTTTGAGGTCAAGGAGAGATTCAATTGCACTCTAAACTTGGAGCAAAGGACCTGTTCATGTAGGTACTAGCAATTGTCTGGCCTACCTTGTTGCACTGTTTAGAACCAGTTGAAGGTGAAGAAAATTGGCCATCTTCACCTAATCCAAAGCCAGCAGCACCAGGTTACATAAAGATGCAAGGGAGACCAAAAAAGGGAAGGAGAAGAGAGTTTGATGAGGCACCAAAGGGAACCAAATTGCCAAGGGTTGGCTCTAAGATTCAATGTCAGCGCTGCAAACAATATGGTCACAATAGTAAAGAATGTTCTGGAAATCCAAACTCAAAAGCCCATAGAAATTTTCATGTTCTTAGACATGAAACAAGAAAGATGAAGGCAGAGCAAGCAAAGGATGCAACCCAGGTAAAGTACTATTTCTATGGTTAGCTATTCAACTGCATTTGTGATTTTGCACTTGTTCACTTTCATGTTACATGTGTAGGCTGGACCTGTATAGAAGTTACAGAAGAAATCAACTGGCCCTGTTGTCCAGACAAACATCAAAGCAACTGGGGGGTAGAGTTCACATCAAAGCATAGCAGCTGGGAGTCAGAAGAAGGAACAAGCTACAACTGTTGTTACAAGTCAGAAGAAGGCAAGCTTAGGGAGCCAGAGTTCACAGCAAAGCAAGGCAGCTGGGAGTTAGAAGAAGCAATCATATACAACTGTTCTTAAAAGTCAGAAGAAGGCAAGCTTAGGGAGCCAGAGTTCACAGAAAAATTCACAGGTCATAAAACTCGTCCTTCTCATGTGTTTTCTGCAATGTTTGAACAAGAAGCATTTGTTAGATAATCACTCAAAATTCAATTTTTCCATACAGATTGGGCAGCCATCTCACTGTGTCTTCAGCTTAGCTGCTTACAGAGCTGCAAAAAGTGACAAGGATGGACCAACTTCCTCAGCGAAGATGTGATGGTCATCTAGTATTAGAAGCAGGTGTTGAAAGATTTGAACAGGTGGTTATGTAAACCTGCTTATTTTGAGCTTGGAAAACATGTCAAGATGTGCTTGTGTAAACTTGGATATTTTGCCTGTTGTGCTCTTGGAAGACATAGGAGTCATAAACCCTAGATATTTTGCTTGTTTTCGCTTGGCAGACATGTGAACCTGTTACCCTCTTTATTTTGGTATATTCTCAAAGATGTGAACTTATAAACCTGCTTATTTCTTTTGCCTATTCATATTGTCATAGACGTGAACCGGAGGTTCTGTAAAGTTGCCTGTTTCCTATCTGGTAATTTTGATGAGGAAATGAACATCATTTTTGTGCTATCTACCAATGTGAAATGGGTAGATGAAATGATAACACAACCTCACATAAAAAGTACCAAAATAGCATTATACTTGGTAACTCACAATGCGGAATACCTTCTGGTCTTAGAGCATCTCCAACCGGTTTCTCAAATCTTGTTCCCTATTTCTTCATTTTAGGGAACCATCTCAAAAGATTCTCTTCCAAATTTCTTCATGCTCCAACCGACTCCCCAAAACTCATTCCCTATATTCTACTCATACATTTTATTAATATTCTGTAACTAATATATTGTTTGTAATGCTTATGGAATATCTAACGGTAGAAAAGAATGCAATAACACAAGGTAAAAGGCAATGATAGGCTACTTCAAGTACATAGGATGTAGCATAGACAAACTTTGACAATTATTCTGTAAACATCTACGATGAAAATCACTTTTACTTACTTCCAATGAAGGAATACTACACATATCCACATGTTATTCCAAGTTTCCAACTGTAAGAAAGATAATGAGAAAAGCAATTATACAACTTACTCATAACTTACAACAGAAGTAACTTTAATAGTACGAATCATATCTATCACTATTTCTGTCCAGTATCCACAGCTCGTATAGTTGGGACAGAAAACAGTTTCAGTCCGAACTTCATACCATAATCAGAATGATGCAAAATGGTAAGTTTGTTTACAAAGCATGATCGAAATCATATTCAAAAGGATTTCGCACTTTATCCTTCAACAAATAAACAGGAAGGCGTGCTTCGTAGTAATCCAGAAATCTCTAGGCAGTTCATCATTCAGATTCACAAAGTAAAATTCCATAGTCATTTTTACTCTTTGTAAATATGTTGTTGCAATGACAACACAACACATAATATCTATTGAATCTTGGTATTTTTAAGATAACGAAGGGAATTAGCGTGATACATCACCTTTCTGGGTGCTCGGTGTTGCTCTCGGGCTGCCCAATCGGCGTGGAGGCAAGAAGCTCCATGAAGGTGGACTGCTTCTCCTTCCCGGTGGCGGACGGGTCGTCGGTGGCGCCTATGGCGCGCCACACCTCCGCGACGGACGGCTGGGTTGGAGCCGCCGATGGCGCTTGCTGAGGAGGCGACCCCGGCGGGCGATGGCGGATACGGCAGATAGGTTCCCGAGCGGCGGATGAGGCCAAGACGGCAAGGCGCGGGATGGGACCACCGACAGATAGCGAGGTGTGGGACGGCACCACCGACGGACGGCAAGGCGTGGGAGGGCACCACCGACGGACACCGAGGCGCGAGATGGCACAGCTCCGACACGAGCGCTCCTGATCTGAGCTGCTTCTTCGCCAGGATGAGCTCCGTCGGCGCTCCTGAGGTCGGTGAGGGGAGGCCGTGCGGCACAGATCCGGCCTCCTCCGAGCAAAGCCGAACGGCGGACGGATGGAATACTCCGAGCGGCTTTGGGAGGAATGGCTCCGAGCAGCTGCGCGTGGCGGGAGGGACTGCTCCGAGTCGGCAGTTGGGCGATGGGGATCGACGATGGAGTCCTCAGAAATGGGGAAGGAGGTCGGGCGGATAGGGATTCGTTTAGGATAGGGATGCCGATGGGGATTCGGTTGGAGTGCTGGTTTTTGCTATTTTACGTAAATTTTGGTATAGGGAACGGGATAAGGACCCGGCTGGTGATGCTCTTACATCACAGCAAGCAAATAACCAAACACAATTACACAACATATGCCACCAGAAAAGAGCAACTGGAACATCTTCATCTTCTTCTCAACGCAAGCTATTGTTGACACCTCCATCTTCTGCTTAGCTATTATGTTCTTGGTGTTCTTTGGTTCTGTCACCTCTGCTTTGTGCATCTCTTGTAGATCAGCACGTATTCCCTTGAAGCATACATGCCATTTTCAAACTGCAACTTTTTTTTTGAATCTGCAACTTTTGCACCTTTAGCTCCTCATTCTCCTCCTTCAATCCACGGACTGAATCACAGAGATCCAGCAGTAGCTACTTGAGAAATGGGGAGGAATCCGGATCGTGCCAGCGCCAAAAACCACAACACCCATCAAACTGCTTCACATCCGACTGACCAAGAACAGAAATCGAACCAAAATCAGAGGTTTCAGCTCAAATCGACTCGACCAAACAAAATTGAGGAAAAATTGGTACTCACCCGTGCTCTAGGGCAAGTGTAGTACCTCCTCCCAGGGTTACCATTGCTCCACGAAATCCACGGTGGAGCCTTCTTCCCGCAATAGCACACCTGCGGCCGGTTCGTACTCCAGCGGCTTCTCGCGGTAGGGTACAGACGACGATTGGCCGATTGGGACTGCTTCGCCTCCAAGAAGCGGCCCTCGGTCAGACGACAGTGTGTGCGTGAAGAAGACGAGCTCCTCGAGCTGTACGCCATGGACAAAGGGCTCCCCGAGCACGGTGGTAGGGCCTCTATCTAGGGTTTGCCGACCATGGATTAGGCGCATTTTGTTCTGTTCGTGAAGCGCCAAAACGAAAACTGATCCAACTTAGGTGGAGCTCAGACACGTCAGCTTATCTTAGGTGTACAGTAAAATCCGAGTCAGCAAGTCCAAAACCCCTAAACCGGTGTCAGGAGCGCCACGTGAGCAATACCGGCATCTAATACCGCGACGCGGCGCGAATTTAATCCGGTTTACTGACTTGAGAGTACGAATTGATCCACAAAAATTCAGGGAGTTATTTGGCTGGAGAGCCTGATTTCAGGGTGAAATCCAGACTTTTTTCTTCTATTTCCAAACGTAATTGTGCCCAAAACATGCAAGTTACCTCAGAGAAGCAACTTTTCTCAAAATATATATATATATATATATATATCAGAGAAGCAACACAGAACCATCTTACTTACAACAAAACTACCATACTTCAATCCATGACATATAAAATGCTTCCTAACCTGCCAGGTCAGCCATGCGCATCACTCTAACCCCACTAGCATTCTTTAACATGTCTTATCTCTGGCTCGCTGCTGCTCCAAGGCAGGAAAGAGTATTCCACTGTCCTTGTCCGGTGAATCTCGTGAACAAATTCATCAGGTAGCCACACAACAAAGATGGCAATATGTGAACACAATGTAAGGATGAACTCTACACAAGCTGCAAAATTTTACGAGTATTTGATACATGGAACAAAGCAGTAAATCTTCTCTTTTCCCCAATGAATAATAGCATTGCACTAAACAGTGGAGCTCATTACGAATTATGGTCGCCAATTAGTACACATCATTTCCAGTAGATAGCAGGCAATGGCAGATGATTTGGCTTCCACTCCTGTTCCTCTCTAGGCAGCAACTGGCTCGTTTACAGAATTCGAACCACCGGTATTAACCTGTTAGACAAAAAAAAAGAATATAACATACAGTTCTCCATATTTTTGGTCCAAGTAATCGTAACATAACAATAATAAATAAGGCATATTTACCTTGGCAGCTTTGAAGAGCTCATCCAGAACTTCAGACAAAGTTGGGTGCGCATGAACAGCAAACTTGATGTCCTGCAACGAGCACACGATTATGAGCAAATAAGCTTTAAGCCTTATCACTATACAAAGGTAACATATACTACATAAATAACAAAATGGCAGCCACACTTACCTGTACACGAGTTCCTAGGGCAATGGCATTTGATGCCTCATGGATGAGGTCAGCAGCATGCAAACCCAAGATGTGAACTCCAAGAATTTCTCCAGTGTCAGACCGGTAAATCATCTGCGGCAAAAAGCAGAGTACATGTCACTTTCAAGTTATAAATTCATGCAACTGACGCAGAGACTCCTTAGCATTAGTCTGACTGTTATGTCCATCGCAAGCACCCAATGCAATTATAAGAAACAAGTTAATGCTAGAACAGAATAAGACAGAAAACAGAATTACCTTAGCAATTCCATCTCCTTCATTTTCCGCCAGAGCTTTTGTGTTCGCCTTAAAGCTGGTCTTAACAACACTTATTTCAAATCCTTCCTTATCAGCCTCTTCTCTCACTTGTGGCTGTACAATTTTAAGAGGAACTTTGTGAGGGAATTATAAAGAATTTGTTCGCTATCCTGAAGGCACAAGGTCGATTAAGAGTTGTGATTTTAATTGTTCTCTCTAACTCAAAATAAAACATATGATCAACTTCTCTACAACACATATGTTCCTTTGTTTATGGAAATTGCATATTTGCATGCTGAGAAAGTTACCACTATGTTGAGTAGATGAGGTTAAGATGGAAGTAAGAAATTTGACCTACCTCTGTCAGCCCAACCATACTGATCTCAGGATGAGTGAAACAGGCAGCTGGGATGCTTAGATGATTTAGGATGATGTCCTTCCCAGATATTTGCTCAACAACTATATTCAGATAAGCAAGTACTCATCAAACAACTACATTAATATGCAGCAGAACATGCATATAAGTAGAGTGTGAACAAATTATCTACCGGAGATTCCTTGTGCGCTGGCTGCATGAGCAAGCATGAGTTTGCCATTGGCATCTCCAATGCAATACAAATTCGGAACCTGCATAGTATGTCGCAATGAGTCATGCTCCGGAGATATTTTTGTTCCAAAGGAAGACAACAGCAATAATGGTACATGATATCCCCCCTACTGAAATACATGTTGTGCGTTCAATTTTTTAAATATTTGGCCACTAATGTACACACAAGTGTTTTGGTTTGCCACATGGAAATAATGTAAAATAGATTTTTCATCAAAAGTACTTGCATATGTCAGATGTTTTAGAAAAAAAAATTAACATATAATTGAAAAAAATAGTCAAAGGTGTGGATTGGTGGTTTGTGTCAACGTCTGAAACAGCAAGTAAAAGAAGAATGGAGGTAGTATGTAATCTAGCATACCACATTGCCATCTGCATCCATAACTTGCATCCGCTCGTCAACAGGAATGAAACCACGTTGTGTAACAACATTGATCTGAAGAAAAACAATAATATTTATACATAATTATATTTGAACTTTGTAAATTCTGGCTGCAAACATTTTCATGTACACACGTTTTCCAAGCCAAGTCCTTTGGTGAATGGTGCCCTTCCAGTAGCTATAAGGGCTGCATCCACCTGTGAACACAAAATCCCACTTTTTCAGTGAAGTCAAGTCAAATCCCACTTTTACAGATGAAATTGATAATTACAGCAGTACGAAAACAGCACCTATGTCATTAGTTTACCATCAATAACATCCATGAGCTAAATAGCGATTGCAACTAACGAAGAAACTGAAATAAATAATGTGAGTGTCTGACTCTCTTGTATTGACAACCATACCAGCTTAAGGATGTTCTGCTGTCCCCGTCCAGCATTTGTATATTGAGTGGTTCTAAAAATATGATACTGTAACCATCAAATTTAACTAATATATAGTGCTCACATTATTCCCAGAAATATGTCCAATGTTTTTAGACTACCAATTTCAGTAATACATAATCAGCATGTCTGGTAACACAATTTGATCTAAGCTGGCAGATTGACAATAATAGATTTGGTAGTGGCATGGAATTATGCAGCTATTGTTCCATAGTTCATCCAACTCAAGAAAATATATACAGATAGTCAAAGAGTTTTGTTTTCTATTCTAAAAGTCGTGTCTTCCAAAGAAAATTGCAGAAACTATCTACAATAAAAGGTGAGGGGAAGAGGAAGAATTCTACTGTCTTTTACCTCAAGTGTTTCCTTGTGTTCTTTCGTCTTAGCATCAATCAACTCGATCAACACAGGCTTGCCATCCCTTGCTGGGGTAATCTAGAGACATGAATGCTTTAAGCTGTAACTTAGACAGTAATGTCTGAAGATTCTACATTATTGAGAAAGCTGAGTTGAAGCTGAAACTAACCTGCTTGCAAAGACACCAGTGTGATAGTCAATTTTACGAGGATTGATAAGAATCCTCTGGGCCAATTTTGCAATCTCAGGATCAAAACCAGGCATTAATTGATCTAGAGCTTCAACAAAAGTAACCTGTCCAACCAAAATTTGTGTACATACAGGTGAAACTTCATCTCATGAGAACAAAATTCAATCATACAACAATGGATAACGCAGTTAATCCTAGCATTCTGTTATACATGCCAAATTAACATCACACCTTTGACCTTAGCATCAGATTTAGACATGGAAGAGGCCTGCTATATGCAAAGCACAGCAGATCCACAGAATCAAATAATATACAACTGCAAGAGAAGTCTGCTACTATTCAGCTGGCCCTTGGTTGATGGTCTAGGCCCTACCATTACTATTGTGAACCTAGATTCACAATGGGATAATTACTGTGCTGAAGATAACCAGGCATGGCTGCAGGGGACTAGAAAGACAAAAGTTATCATCGCAAAAAAAAAGACATAGGTTAGGAGAAGAGAATGGGCGAATAGATTGATTCTTCTTGCTTGATTTATTATGAAATGCATAGCATTGTTATGTAGTGGATGCATAGTCCTTAGGTATTTCCTAACACAATACGAGCTCCTAACATATTGCTCCTTTACCTAGACTTCCTAATACAATAATAGCCCCTAAAAGACTCGTAATCTCCCTCTGTTTGGACTCCCTGCTGCTAGTCCACAATGTAAAGTGCGTTATGTATCTAATAGAGGCTGTTGTAGTATTGGCCCATATGAGGCCTGTGTAGGATTTTATATACTGTACTATCACTAAGGAATAGATAGGGAGAAGTTTAGAATTCCTCATTTCGTAAGATGGTATCAGAGCAAGGAACCCTAGCCGCCTCCCGTCGTTGATCTTCTCAGGCAAGTACCGGTCTCCGCCCTCCGGCAAGTGCCTTCTCCTCTTCTCTGATTTGGTCTGCAGGAGCTCCTCACAGCTGCCCCTGCTCCTGGTCGCACCACCGGAGCTCGCAAGCTGCTGGTTGCGCTGCTGGAGCTCTTGAACTGCTGCTGGTCCATGTCCATCTGCTGCCGGTCACCTGCTCGTAGTCAGCTGCACCGTCCAGCAGCAGCTGCAGCGATCTCTCCTGCACCAAAATTGGTACATCACTTGCTTTTGCCCATGTGCTCTGCTTGCTTGTGTTGCTGATTAGTAATCACTTGAGGTGTGTGTGCCTCTCTAGGGAGTCTTATCGATTATGGCATCAGATCCTTTCCATGGGAATGGTTCTCTTCTGACCTCAGACATCAAGCTCGATGGCCTGAACTACCATGAGTGGTCTGCATCTGTCTGTATGCAGCTTCGGTCCATTGGCATGGCTTCTAACCTCATTGATGAGCCTCCAAATGAGAAGAAGGGAGTTGGGAAGAAGCTTGCTGATTGGCAGCGCATTGATAATCGTGTGATGGGTTTCTTGTGCATGAATGCTGAAGTTTCCATTAGAATGAATTTCATTGATCTTCCTTCTGCCAAGAAGATGTGGAAGTACCTTCAACAGCGTTATCAATAGAGCAGTGCAGCCCTTCGCTATTCCATTAGCCAGAATGTTCAGAACCTTCAACAGCAGGATATGACTATTGAAGAATTTCATAGCTCGTTCACATGTTTGTCGAGACAGCTTGATTCCATGGTGCCAAAGGCCTGCTCTGGATGCAAGGAGTATGCATCTAAGGAGTTGTATGAGGAGTAGAACATGATGTTTGATTTTGTGATGTGACTTAGGCCAAAGTTTGAGCACATCAGAGGAAGCTACTTAGTCGCTCCAAGCTCCCCACCATGGCTGCAGCACTCTCAGCCTTGCTTGCTGAGGAGACCCGTCTTCGCTCACTTGCCACCTCTTCAGCAGCTCTCCCACACATTCTTGCTTCTCCGTCATTGGTGGGACCTCAGCCTGGAGTTGCCACTGCCTCTCATTTTAGTGAGATTGTTTGCTCTCACTGCAAGAGAGCTGACCACCATGTTCCAAGATGCTTCAAGTTACACCCTGAGTTGTTGGCTGAGCTAAGGGCCAAGCGTGGTGCTTTTCAGGGGACTAGTGCACCTCAACGTGGTACAAGTGCCCCCAATGACTCTTGCTCCTCATCCAGCGTCTGCAGCTTCAGCGAGTGCAACCGTGTCTCTTCAGGCACAGATGAATCATCAACTGTCTGGTGGGTCAGCCACTTCTATCACTGCATTAGGTACTTCTCCTTCCTAGGTATTGGACTCAGGAGCCTCGTTTCATGGACTTCTGAATGCCTCAGCTTGCATCATGTCAGTCAGTTACAGATGGTACTTGTGTATAGACAGCTGATGGCACTACTTGTTCGATTACTCACCACGGCACTCTTTTCACTTCTCAGTTCCTGATGTATCTGTTGTGACTCAGCTCTCTATGAATCTCATTTCTGTTGGTCAACTTACCAACATGAATTTTTATTGGTTTTGATGACACCTCTTGCTTTGTGCAGGATCATCGACTATGAGCACTCGTTGGGCGACTCTATGTTCTTGATCACCCAAGTCTGTCATCATCATCCCTTTGCTCCATTGGTTCAGCTTTGGGATCTGCATCCTCTGCTACCTTTCCCTTGTGGCATCATCGTTTGGGACATCTATGTGTTCCCGCCTATCTACCTTAGTTTATCAGGGAGTCCTAGGTCATGTGTATGTTGACTCTAGTTTTGATTGTAAGGGTTATAAGCTTGGCAAGCAGCTATAACTACCCTATCCTACTAGTACTTCTATGTCTAGTGTCCTTTCTAATGTTCGGAGACCTGCTCCTTTTGCTTCTAAGGGTGGTCACAAGTATTATGTCATATTTGTTGATGATCACTCTCAATATACATGGATTTACTTTATGCAACATCGCTCTTAGTTGTTGTCTAGTTGTTGTCTATATACTGGTCTTTTACTAGTATGGTTCATACTCAGTTTTCTACTTCTATTCGTATTTTTCGTTCTGATTCAAGGGAGAATACATGGCAACTATCTTTCGTCAGTTCCTTTCTTCTAAGGGTACTCACACTCAACTTTCTTGTCCTAGTGTCCACGCTTAAAATGGTGTTGCTAAGTGTAAACATCGTCACATCATTGAGACTGCTCGCACTCTTTTGATCGCCTCTTTTGTTCCTTCTCACTTTTGGGCTAGAGCAATATCTATAGCTATTTATCTCATCAATATTCAGCCATCATCTCGACTTCAGGGAAAATGCCATGGAGAGGTTATGTTTCGCTCTCCTCCTCAGTATGACCATCTTCGTGTTTTTGGTTGCACATGTTATGTTCTCTTGGCACCTCGGGAGCGCGCTAAGTTGACTGCTCAGTCAGTTGAGTGTGCTTTTCTTGGTTATAGTCTTGAGCATAAGGGATTTCATTGCTACGATCCCTCTGCTCATCATATTCTCATCACATTCACATGTCTCGAGATGTCACCTTTGTGGAGGATCGCCCCTATTTCTACTCTTCTTCCATTCCTAAGTCTCCATCACCTCCAGACTCCATTTCTTTTCTCTATCTCCCTCTTATTCCCTCTTGTGGTCCTTCTACTGACATCTCGATACCTTCTTTTGTCCCGCCTTCATCATCTAATACACCTCTGCCCACTCCTCCAGTTCTCAACATATCAACTTTTCCTTACCATTATAGTCGTCGACCTCATGTTTCCTCTAAGGATCGGCCTTCCACTTTTACCTCTTCTATGTATCAGCCAATACTATTGATGCTCGTCCTAACAATCAACCACCTGCCTCAACTTCCAGGTATCACCTTCATGATCGTGGTACTATATCTGCTACTAATTGATATGGTCTTTCCACAGCTAGTGTTGTATGTGAGCCTAGTACATATCAGGAGGCAATGAGTATCCCTAAGTGGCAGGAATCTATGACGGAAGAGCTTGCCGCCCCGGAGTGCACTGGTACTTGGGATCTTGTTCCTCTACCTGCCCGGGCTGTTCCTATTACATGTAAATGGGTGTATAAGATCAACACCAAGTCTGATGGCTCAATGGCCCGCTATAAGGCTCGTCTTGTTGCTCGTGGTTTTCAGCAAGCACATGTTCGTGATTATGATGAAACTTTTGCTCTGGGTTCCTCATATGACAACTACCAGCACTCTAATTGCTGCAGCAGCCCGTTCATGGACTATCTATCAAATGGCTGTGAAGAACACCTTTCTTCACGCTGATTTACATGAAGAGATTTATATGAGACCATCACCAGGTGTTGATGCTCCTGCAGATCATGTTTGTCGCCTTCGTCGTGCTCTTTATGGTCTCAAGCAAGGCCCTCGAGCCTGATTTGAGCGTTTCAATTCTGTCATTTGCGTTGCTGGCTTTTCTCCTAGTGACCATGAACTAGCATTATTCACTCATACCTCCGAGCATGGACACACCCTACTCTTGCTTTATGTGGATGACATGCTCATCACTGGAGATGATGTGGAGTATATTGTGTTTGTGAAGCAAAGCCTCAATGAGCAGTTCATGATGTCTAATTTGGGCCCTCTCAGTTACTTACTAGGGATTGCGGTCACCTCTCCAGCTGATGGTTACTATCTCTCTCAACATCGGTACATTGAGGACCTATTGCTCAATCTTGTCTTACTCACGTGTTGCCACTACGCCCATGGAACTCCATGTACATCTTCTAGTAGTGATGATGTTCCTCTTGAGGATCCCTCTTGATACCTTCATACTGTTGGCAGTCTTGTCTATCTTACTGTCACCAGACCAGATATTGCTCATATTGTTCATGTGCTCAGCCAGTTTGTCAGTGCTCCCACCTCAGTTCATTACAGCCACTTGCTTCGTGTGCTGTGTTATTTGAGGGGGGGGTGCTTCTCAATGTTTGTTCTATGCTTGTTCGAGTCAGCTCCAGCTTCTCAATGTTTGTTCTATGCTTGTTCGAGTGATCCAGTTGATCAACGATCTATTACTGGCTATTGCATCTTTCTCGGCACTTCTCTCATTGCATGGAAGTCCAAGAAGCAAACTGCGGTGTCATTACCAAGTACTGAAGCTAAACTTCGAGCGCTTGTCACTACTACTTTTGAGATTGTTTAGCTCCATTGGTTGTTGGAAATATTGGTGTGGAATGCAAGGATCCTATACTTCTTTGTAATAACGTTGGAGCTATACAGATTGCCAACGACCCTGTCAAGCATTAGTTGACTAAGCATATTGGAGTGGACGCTTCATTGACATGTTCTCATTGTCAGCAGTCAACTATCGCTCTTGAGTATGTGCCATCTGAACTTCAGGTTGCTGACTTCTTTACCAAAGCTCAAACAAGAGAGCAACATCGTCTTCACAATCTCAAACTCAATGTGTTAAATTCTCCAAATCATTCTTCAGATCCAGCTTGAGTTGAAGGGGGGTGTCAAATGTGTTATGTATGTAATAGAGGTTGTTGTAGTATTGGCCCATATGAGGCCCATGTACGATTGTATATATTATACCATCACTAAGGAATATATACGGAGAAGTTCAAAATTCCTCATTTCATAGACACAACACTATGCGCTTAACAAATGGACAGGGTACTATCAAGCGGTTAAGTGCTATGCCAATAACTAATCAGAATTTAAAGGGCACTTGATGTTCATAGTTATATTACATGTCTGCAAAATTCATAAAATACTATTTTTAAATTGCTAAGATATTGATGGTGTTACTGTTGCCATTATCATATAAACTTTAGGTCACTTTCCGCTTAGCAACATCTTAAATACCATACATGCTAGTCAATACATCAAGTTTCATGCTAAGAAGGGCACACGGTACATGAAAGTGTTCGTTATGGGCGTGGGCACAAAGGGCACACGGCAATGCAAAGGAATAAGATATATGATTAGATATATTAGTTAGTTGTTTCCTTTGTTAGCAAGTTATCTCCTAGAGTCTAGGGATTCAGATTGATATCTCCTATTATTGAGGGATTGGATTAGTTGCCCTTTGTTAGGGCCTCTACTCCTATATAAAAGGAGAAGTAAACCATTGAGATGAATCAAGCAAGAGAATAGAAGAAACAAGTTCTTCTATCTAGCCTCCCCGACTAGGGAGGGTGCTTCTCTCTCTCTTTCTCCAACCACTCCACAAGATTAGCACATAACAGTGTTACAGGTCATGGTCTATATAATACCCAGGTATTTACACTAACACTGAACTAATGAATTCTAGTTAATGAGTCAAAATATGATGTTATGGTGATTAAATAGGAAAAACGGTCGACTAATCATTCGAGGCACAAAATGCGCTCTGAAAACACTATAGTGACAGTTTAATCAAGCGACTAGTTGAACTTAATTTTATATCATGAAACAGTGTAGTAAAAAAAGGCCATTATGGCCAATTAGTCGTCTAAGTAATCGTTCACCAAGGATGAACCATCACTTATAGTGTTTCAGAAAGCATTTAGCTGGCTTAAACTATTAGTCAACCATTTTCTTGATGAACCATGCTAACAAGTTATTTTATTTTTAAATTTACAAGTTGTAATTCGTTGGTTCATAGCCTCACTGTAACAGTGTATGCAATATGTATGATCTAGATGTTAGACTAAGTAAGATTTCTTGCATTATCGTAGCAAACTAGCAATATATTTTTAGCATGAAAACAGAGGCAACAAAAATGATTGTATTTATCATTTTGCTAAAATTTTGTATAACTCATATATCTAGTTGTAGAATTATCTTAAGAAATAAAATATTTTAATAATTTTTGAATATATGTGAATATATCCGCCCGTGTAACAATTACTAGCTTGTCAGTACATATTGATCCGTTAAGCATGTCCTTTATCTAGTCACTACAGTGCATGAAACCATGTATATTTCATAATTAACCGGCCATAAAGGAAGACTTTATGCACAACCAAAACATGTTTTCTTCTAAGCATGTAATTAGGTAATCATGCATCGCAGGAACTGTTCATTTACCTCGCTTCCCAGAGCTGTGTATACATCACTGAATTCTAGTCCAATGTAACCACTTCCAACAATAGCTATCCAGTCAGGGACTGACTCAAGTTTTAGTGCATGATCACTAGTAAATACAGTTTTACCTGCGTAAAACCGTCCAGCAAGCTTTTATAAGAATAGTACAAGGGAGGAAACCGAGATAGTACCTGGAGATACATCGTGGCTGCAATAGACAACATCCACAATGGAGCATCGGTACTTCAAAGCATGATAAGCACATGTGCTGTATATGCTCAACCACCTTATGTGAACCTAAGGCAACAACAGCAGAAGGGGGAACACCTAGTCCAGGTTTCTGTTTCTGCTGTATTTATTCACAAATTCCTTGGTTGAAAAAAAAACACTTATGTTGATATCTAAGAGAAAATAGTAGGTTTTGTTTCTGTTTATTGTCATTGGTGATTTCAACATAAAAGAAAACGTTCTCAGGATTATCTTTTACTGTTTTAAATTTCTGCAGCTAGCTTAACGCAAACCATCCTATAGTGATGGCCAACCAAATGGACTACCAGGTAAACTTAACTAGAAGAAAAATCGAATGACATTAAGTATGCAAATGTCTAAAACAAAGAAGATGATTTTAAATGCATGGTGCCGAACAATCCTTGCAGCAAACTAGTGCCATATCACAGGGTGAATCAAATAAAAGATTGTGATACTACTTTTTTTTCAAGCTTAACATTTACATTCGTGTCTACCTTTTCAGCAGGAAATTAAACATTACTTAACACTAACAATAATACTAAGTAAATATGAATGCAAATTATCCCAATTATACCTTAATGATAATTTATTTGTAAATATTTCTTTTTCATAGGTCAATTATATAGGAGAGATAGAGTTGCAAAGAAAACAGTAGTTACCATCTATCTCAATGCCCTTTGGAACAAAAGGAACTGACCCAGTGGCAATTATGATGTTTCTGGCAGTGATTTCATTGTCTGGAAAACCAACTTTTCCATATCTCACTTTTTGCTTCTCCTACACACATGAGAACCGGACAAAGTATAATTACTATGACTGATACTCTACAGCACATGCACACAACTATAACATACATGGCTCATTCCAATGCTTGTATGTAACATCTTATCTAGCAGGAAATAAATATGTTTAGCTTTAGTGTAACAATACATAATTTATTTGACTCTACTGTCCAAATCAGGGAGATGTACATGTGCTCCAGCACCACTCTGTTAGACGGCTGATATAACTAGGAAACAAATTGATAAGTCATGTGTCTTTATCAGGTAGTGCATATGCAAAAAAATGTTGACCAACTCTAGTCATAGTGGTATCACACGAGATCAAAACTTAAGTTTATACACAAATCAAGATATTTTAACAGTTTGGGGCAGGTCTAGTTTTAGGATAAAGTCAAGTATCATCATTCATTGATAGCTAATAACTGAGAGAAAAACTGAAGCTTATATGCAAATCAAGATATGTGAAGTTGTGAACCTACTTCTTGAAATAAATAAAACACCCGTACTAAATGAATGATTTTATTCCAAACAAGGGAAATGTATAGATGACCTACCACAACTGTGCCAATACCAGTCAGTATATCCACACCCAATGATTTCATTGAATTAGTCAAGTTGCTGCGGATTTTAGAAGCAAGATTATTTGCATGGTCAGCAACAGACTGTCTGTCGTACCCAGCTGATGAAACCTGTTACAAATATGGGAAACAGTCAGTAGAGTAAGGGGCAAAACTCATCACAAAACGTGGTTTGTACTTATAGTTGACGGTCCATTAGTAAAGGCAGAATCCTGGTTTACTGGTCTGTTTTCTTTTTACAAAACCTAATTCTATGTAGCCCAACATAAGTATACAGCAAACACAAGGCATCTTAACTATCTTATGTTAGATCTCCTGGATCTCAAAGAATGAACAGGCAGGGCACTAGGACCATGCCTCTTAAGCAACGGCGTCATGATGACAGCCGATGGCGGCGAACAGAGAGAAGGGTACTGGGGATGAGGGGGGGATAAGGAAGAGCATGTTTATTAATTCTTCCTGGTCTCTAAGCAGTATCGTCTATCGATCAATAGAGGCCCTAACAAACCAAATATTTAGTGATAAGGTAACTAACAATAGAGTCTGCTAACTTTCCAACTAAAATTATAAGTCTCTTGGTCGACTTGAGTGCCAAGCTGGGAATAGGGAGGCACGGCTGCAGTGGAGCCATGGCAATGGTGGTATGCCTGGCCCTGCCTAACACTTTAAAAGAACCAAAGAGAAATAAAGTAGCTCACATAGAGTTGGGCTTTAGCAGAGCTCAACATTAATTCTCTAAGCACGATAGTTACCATGATAACAAACTGAGGGCATTACTGTCTGTTCCTTGTTCCCAAGTCTAGGATAGAATGTACCGAACCTGATGGGTGAGTTAAGACCCCACGACTCAGTATGATAGTTCATTGAAATTCCATGCATTCTGCTAAACCATTGCTCAATGCATCAAATCATGCAAAAACAACCATAAGTTTTGGTGTGAACAAATCACCTGTAGGCCCAAAGACTTCATGTGGTGTTCATTTTGAAGTTCCCGCATCCGACCACTAACAGCAAGGAGTGCCTTAGATGGAACACAGCCTCTGTTCACACAAGTCCCACCCACAACATCCCCCTCAATTATGGCAGTTTTCAGACCCTGCATGAGTCCATTTTCACAAATTCATTAGCAACACATCCTGAAATCTACAATAATTCAATTCTGGCAGTACAAAAAAAGCTCAAAGAAACATGGAAAATTGTACCACACATGGGTCTATCATCAGTTCCCTCAAGGAATAGTACAACTCCTAAAAATCAAGCCAATAATTGATGGCTCCTAGGTGTCTACTAGCTGTTTAGCATTTGATTGGAACATTATACACTAAGTCAGCATTTTAGCTGCAGCCATAACCAGCAAGAAAAGAACAGAATACCACAGTTTCCACTATATCCAACCCAAACTCCATCTCTAGTGACAAGGTAACAGTATAGTTCCCACAGATAATAAGCCATCTTTATCATTTCTTGGGTCCAGCACCAAATCACAGGTGAACAATTAGAAAGAGTCACTCCTATAGGAGCCAAACAAACAGGCGGTAAACTAATAAAAGAATAAAATAAACAATGCAATAAATGAACAAATCCTACGTATAGACCACAACCATGCTTCCATCAGACAGATGTTGCCAGTCAAAATAATCCTTAACCATAAAAAATCAACAAGACAGCACAAGGGATTCCTAAACATAGGGCATGCTAAGACATGCTCATCTTAGGATATTATTGTGTTAACCCACTTAACAGGTTGGACTAGATATAAAAAATGTTATTACGTTGTTAACTGCAGCTGAGGTTTATATGCCTAGAACTGAAAATATAACACTTGATCATTTTAGCACCATTCTTGTTGCAATTGTATGTTTCCACATTATTTTATTCTCAATATCGTTTTCATGCTAACAACGTCGGCCCGTAACTACCACACAATTGCTATTTCTGCAACAGGCATCAGCTTCTTAGAACAATCTAATTATAGAATCTCCTTAAATTAGTAACCAGAGACACTGATTCCAAGCTACTGAGCTCTAGCACCAAGCTACTGAACAAAAACATAGGAGATCTCAAAACATAGATTTCACTATATGTCTTGCCAAGTTTTAGCAGATCTAAAGGCAACAACTCCTGCCTTATTCAAACAAATTTCCAGCTTTGGTATCAGTATACCAATAAAAGCGTAGGATTTTACCAACAAAAGCCTACACTCTTAACATACAGCAAGCCACTAACTCCTAGCCAGTCCAAACAAGTTTTGACCTTTAAACCAACTTCTATCGATCTACATTTCAACAGATCACGACCACAGTGACAGTGCCCACTGCCTACCATGCACACACCGCGAGCACAGATGACAGCGCAGCGAAACTGACCTTCTCCACAGCGTGGACAGCGGCGCCGTGGCCACCCACACCGGCTCCGATGATCACGAGGTCGTAGTCGAACCCGCCGCTCGCGGCCGCGCCATTCCCCGTCGCCCCCGCCGCCAACACCTTCCGCCTGGCGGCTAGCGCTTGCGGCGAGGGGCGTAGCGAGCGAAGCCCAAAGGCGTCTCGCCGGAGACCGCAGAATCGGCGGTCGGCCGGCCGGATCACGTCGGGCCTGGCAGCGCCGCCGGCGACCGCCACGGCGGCGGACAGCGACATGGCCGTGGAGAACATGGCGGTGCGCGTGGAGGTGGGGCTATGGCTAGGGGTAGTATTACAGGGCAGGGCGTTGGGGGCGAGGCGTCGTATAAGAGCAGTGGAGGAAGGCGGAGGCGGCGAGGTTGGGGAAGTTGTGGGTTTTGGAGACGGGCGGAGGATTCGAAGTCCGGGAGGGAAGGGGATGATAATGAAGGTGCTAAAGGTGGCATATGGGCCGGCACGGCACGGCATGGCACGGCCCGTCTATAAAAAGGCCTGGCACGGCACGGCCCGTGTAGGCCCTTTTATAAAAGAGCCGTGCCGTGCCGGCCCGAAGGCCGCAGCTCGGGGATCGGCCTGGCCCGCGACTTAAAAAGGCCGGCCCGGCACGGCACGGCTGCGGGCCGGCCCGCGTTCAAGTCTCTGGGGGGGCAAACGCCAGACCAAATGGCGTTTGGGTAGAGAGTAAAAACGTCAGTGTATACAGCGTTCGGAGTGGAAAAAATACGGCCGCGGGCCGGCCCGCGTTCAAGTCTCTGGGGGGCAAACGCCAGACTACATGGCGTTTGGGTAGACGGTGAAAACGCCAGTGGATACGGCGTTCGGAGTGGAAAAAATACAAAAAATATAAAAGGGTCGTGCCGTGCCTGGCCTTAAGGCCTGGCCTCGGGGATCGGCCTTGTTCCGTGGCGGGCCGAAGGCCGGCCCGGCCCTTTTATTCGCGTGCCGTGCCGTGCCCGTGCCGGGCCAAAAATCCGTGCCCGTGGGCCGGCCTTAAAAGCCCGGCCCATATGGCCACCTTTAGAAGGTGCTGCCAGGTAGGCCGGCAGTTTTAGCTTACAAAAAGAAGGTGGAAATAATTATTTTGGTTTTGTTAAGTCAAATCAAACTAAAGTCTCTTATGGAGTTCTTATCTCGGGAACGAGTAAGAATGTAAGTTTCAGAGGCTTGACACGTTAAAAAGTATCATATTTATTGAGTTTAATAATATTATTTCATACTATCGTTATTACGTATTTTAATTCATTTTCTGCATCATTTAATAAATTGTCTGTCAGATTTTCTCTCTTATTTTATGTACATAGAAAAAATTGTAAAAAAATACAATATTTTCGAGAATGTTTCAGAGAGGGATTACTTCATGCCAAAATAAGGCGAACAGCGGGGCCACGCAAAGGGCAGCATGGGCCATGGCACCCTATGCGGCCCTAGCTTGCTACGTGGGCCCCCTTTGGCATGGCAACCATCGCGTTTCGTGAATATATACATTTCATTCCTTGGAGACCCACTGCGAAGGCTTCTCTACTTAGACAGAAGGTTTCATGTTGTGAAAAGAGGGGAAGGGAGTCCAAGAGAAACAGAGAAGGGAGACCGTTGCTGAAATCCATAGTTTTTCATCCTCACCATCACCACCTATATATAAGGTATCCTTCTACTTCATCTTCAATATCAAAATATCTTGATTGGTTTGTACCTTGGTATTTTTTTAAGTTATGGATTCTATTACAATTGGTAAACCATCGATCTTATGGTTGTCGTGAGCAGAAGATTTGTATAAGGGTAGGAACCCCTGGGACCGTCATCTAGCAGCACCGGAAAACATGGACAATAATTTTTATACAGATTCGGACCTCTCTCAGGATAATAACCCTGCGTCCTATTGGTATATACTCCCTCCATTCCTTTAAACAGGGTGTGTAAATTTTTCCTTGGTGTTCCTAAAAAGAAGGCGTGCACCTCCTCTTTCTTGCTATTCTCCTGAGTGTGCCCCTCTCTGCAGTGGTGAGCATTAATACGTGGTTATTCGTGTTCGTTGCAACGTTGGATAAGAATTGAAACAGCAGCACACTGGGAGGGAGAGAGCAAGCCATGGCGACCTCGAGTACCTGTAGGCTAGTTGCTAGCTGCCAGGACGGCGAGGACCCAGTCGACCTCAAGTTTGAGTACCTCACTGGCGACGCCCTCCATGCGCTCCCCAGGCTCGGCAACAAAGACGATGACGACCCCATGCACCTCGTGTTAGAGCTCGGCGCCGGCGATGCAAATGAGGACCTACGCGCAGCGGCCGCGGGTGACGAAACTTTACGCGCGGAGGAGGACATGCGTGACGATGGCCTTGTGAACGATGAGTTCAACTACAACGCCATCGTCAATGACGAGTTCAACTACGATGAGGTTGACGGCGTGACGGACCCTCGAGCGTGGCTAGATCACATAGATGACACAGACGATGCCGAGCTGCAATTCAGCCACGTGCGCTACTACCTCACTTACGACGACAGTTTGATGTCTTTCTCGGAGTCACTGGACACCAACGAGCGTGCGGTGGATATGGAGGACACCGAAACTAATAACGGAGAGTGTGTGGTGGACATCGAGAACGCCGACACCTACGACAGCGAACAGGACAACCTTGCCATCAACGACGCCGCCGAGGAGCAACAGTACCTGGTGAAGTGAATTGTCATTTTCACTAGGCTGTTTAGATTGTTTGATGGACGAGCAAATTCAGATGGTTTTATGTTGGCTAAATGCATGACGACGTGAACTTGTTTGAGTATGTTGTTGATAGAAAACCTTATCGACGTGTTGTTCTTTGAATGATTGCAACGTGCAAAAACTAAAATCTATAGATGATCATCACATTACCTTAGCAAAATTTAGACGAGCTGTGTTAGCAAAATTTAGACGAGCTGTAATTACATAGCTAATCATGAACTTCTAATTGAGGTACTCAATGGCTTGGTTCACGACTTCTAGATCACAATGCAACTTAACAGGAAGAATGCCATTTCTCTCTAGCGATTGCTTCTTTAGGTGGGAAATATGGTAGTGTTGCCCTCCTTTTAGATGCACTACACCATGTTCCAAGACTGGGGGCAATAAACTGCCAAGAAAAGTAGGATAAAGGAGGCAACTTAACTGTCGAGATGATCTCTTTGCCGGTAAAAATTTTGAAGGGCAAGTCATCTTCCTGGATAACTAGAAAAACGGGGGCACCTGTGTGCCGGGAATCTGGTCTACTTTCAGAGGCATGTTGCTTGCCGGCACGAGTTATGCAGGACATATTCCTTGCCGGGAGTTTCGTAGGGCGGGAGGACGAAAAGATCAGCGCTATATAGAGTAGCGTTCGTGCGGGAAATATTACCGCTCCCCAATTCCTCACCCCCAACCCGATACAGCCTCAAAAAAACCCAACAACACTAACCCAATTCCCCATCCATCCCGATCAATCTCTCAACCCCAGTGCCGGCGCAAGTCCTCCTTCCGGCCTACAGCGCCGCCTCCTCCCCATGCCCGCCGCACCGCCTCCTACCTCTCTGTACAGCCATCACGCCGTTCTGCCTCCTCCCCACAGCGCAGTTGTGCAACCTCCTCCCGTACAGCGGCCGTCACACCGCCGACTCCCCATCCAGCCGCCACGCTGCGCTGCCTCCTCCCCATAGTGCCGCCGCACTGCTTCCTTCCCCACAGGGCCGCCACACCACCGGGAGAATGCCGAGGATTGACCCTCTCTTCCATCTCCGGTAATCCCCGCTCCCTCTTCTTCCCTCCTGTCCTCTCCCCCGCTGCTCACATGCTCTACCCTAGCTCCAGTCCAACCCTGGAGCTGTCGCCGCACCGTAGCTTAGTGTCATCGCCGACGCCGCACACCCCCACCTGCCCCTCCGCCTTTCATGGGCGTCGCCGCCATCGGCATTCCCGTTCTACCTCACCCCGTCCCTGTTATCTCCACCCCATCCGCAACCTTGGACATTGGTGTATAAGTCCAAACAAATTCTTGTAAGAAGCCTCTTTTTTTACTCCTGTAACTATTAGTGAGCTAGGTGGTCATATTTTAATTTCTGGAATTCCATATTTGCACCATGTAAAGGTCCTAATTCAAAAAAAAATGGTTTCAATCTAATTATATGGCTTTAAAACTGGATCTTGTGTGAACCAACAAGCTTCTCTATTATCATGATCCATAGCCTAATGGTGAAGTTCTGGTCCATAATGGCCGAAGCTGACAATCCAGTGTATTCATGTATAGTGTAAATTCATGTTGTCAATGTTATCATCCTAATTTATATCATGTAATCTTCTAACCGATGATTCTAACAAATGTATACATGTCCATCTAAAATAAATAAAAAACTAGTTTGCTCAGGTGGCCTTGAAAGTTGAAAAGCTACATTCGTTGATTGTCTATCATGTAAGGGGCCTGCTTTTTATCGTTCTCACAAGGTGTCTTAATCAGTATAAAATGTGCAGATACTGACAGTGCTATATATGAATTGGGAAGAGGTCGACTGGGCTATGGCTATTTCGAGATCTAGCTCCGAAAAGAGAAAACTTGATGTCGAATCTGTTTGGGCTCTTTTTGTTGTAATAGGGAAGATTTTCATAAATTTATTAAGTGGCTTCTTGGTGAGCTCTATTACAGTATAGTGTCTCACAAGCCTGTTTGTATTGTTTAGGGATGTATATCTTTTCTTAGTTATCTCTAATCCGTTCCTCTTTATGATGCATGTGTCGGACTAATTGAATTTAGCTGTTCTGAAAGCTTGAGGAGTGTGCTTCCTTTGGAGTTTAGCTTGTACTAGGTTCAGGCACTCTTCTCCAACTGAATACCGACGGGTACTGATTTGCATGTTATTTTTCTGGTGTGGCTGAAATATGCTTTAAGTTTTGATGCATTTAGGTAAATTTTCTAGTGTGTCTGAAATATGCTTTAAGTGTTGATGCATTTAGTTTACTTATCATCAATGGACAAGAGCTGGATGGATGAGGCTAGGCACACAAAAACATATATTGATGGGTAGAGGGGTTTATACAGTTTGCTTTTACCCATTCAGCAAGAGGGAACACAATATTATGTCCTTGTAGAAAGTGTTTGAATTGTTCTTGGAATGAAGCTAGTGTTGTCCATGAGCACTTGGTATGTGATGGGTTTGTTATTGGGTACAGAAGATGGATATATCATGGGGAGGCATCATCGCCTCTTGCACGTAATAGGGATGGCGATGAGCCTCAAGCTGACGAGGTTGAGGAGGAGGGCGACTTAGAAGAGTTTGATGAGATGGCTGAAATGATTAGAGATATGGCTCATGAATTTGGGGGTTTGAGTGATAGTAATGGTGAGGAGGATCCAAGTGACCAGGATGCAAATGATGCTTTTCGGCAACTAGTAGGTGATGCAGCCGAAGAGCTTTATCCAGGGTGCAAGTCCTTCTCAAAGCTACGTTTCATTGTTAGATTACTCCACACCAAAGCTCTTGGAGGTTGGAGTGATAAAAGTTTTGATATTCTGCTAGAGTTGCTAAAAGAGGCCTTCCCTGAAGGTTCAAAACTACCTAAAAACTTCCACGAAGCTAAGAAAATGGTAAAATATCTTAGGCTTGATTATGTTAGCATTCATGCATGTGAGAATGACTGCACTTTGTTTTGGAAGCAGCATGAAAATGTGGATAATTGTCATAAATGCAAAACCTCTCGTTGGAAATCTGAAAAGAAGAAACCTGATGGAAAACATGTACACAAAGTCCCAAGAAAGGTTCTTCACTATTTTCCAATAAAGAAGAGGCTTCAATGGCTGTTCATATCATCGAAGAGTGCAACATACTACAGGTGGCAATGATGAAGGACGTACAAGAGATGGAATACTAAGGTATCCGGCAGATTCACCGGCTTGGAAGGATTTTGATGCCAAACAACCAGATTTTGCTGCAGATAGTCGCAACATCAGGCTGATCATAGCAACTGATGGTTTCAATCTATTTAGATCGATGAATTGTGCCTATAGCATTTGGCATGTTCTTGCGATTCCATTGAATCTGCCTCCTTGGTTGTGTATGAAGCAACCAAATTTCATCCTTTCTTTGCTAATTCCTGGCCCAAAATCACCTGGGAGAGATATAGATGTGTTCCTTGAACCACTTATTAATGACCTAGATGCACTTTTTGTAACATCCTCAAATTTTACGGGCTTGACTTTTTTTAAGGAAAAGAGGATGTGCAACTATATAATCTATCTATGTGTATTTTAATTAGATTTTATTTCAAATTAATTCAAGGTTATGAATTAATTTGAGAGCTATAAAGTAATGTTCTAATTTTTATTTCACAAATTCTTTTGAAAATTCTCCTTGAAAATATTTTTATTGGATTCCCTATATCCAAATTGATTTACTGCATTTTTTTCCACAATTTGTAGACCTCATTTGAATTAGTTTTGAATTATTTTGCTTTTCTCCACTGATTTAATTCAAAAATAATTATTTTTCTCTCTCCAAGGCCTATTGGGCCAAGCCTATTTGTGCTGCCAGGCTAGCCAAGCTGTGGCAGGCTGTGCATATCAGCTGGTCAGCACGCATGCATGCAGCTCGGCCGACCCGGACGTTTTCACCGAAATTTCGAGCGTCGTTGGTGTCCTTTCTCCTCCCCTGCTGCCTTCTCATCTACCCTCTCATCTCCCCTATTGCTTGGCCTATAAATAGACCCCTCTCCCCCATGTTTTGTTTCCTTTGCTTCCTCCACCAAAATTTCTCCTCCACACATACTTCTTCCCCAACTCCGGCGAGCAATTCCGGCGACCTCGACGCACCCCACACCGAGACGTTGCTATTAGGAGCTTTCTACGCCGTCGTGCATCTCCTACCATAAGAAATTGAGAGCTTCATGAAAGAGCATCTAGGCCCCTAAAATGGTTTTGATGGTTAATGGCAACCTAAACTAGAATCTAAAGTTTACAATGAGTGTAAGCAAGATAAGTAGGTTCCAGGAAGAGGATTCATTTAGGAAAGGATGGCCACCCAAAAGTACAAAGGTGGTTTCCAGGACAAGAAGATAGCTGCGTTAGGCAGCTGTGCCACAGCTGTGAAGAAACCGGTGCTGTGCAAGGAGTTGTAATCAAGGTGATGGTGGCTTGATGCGTCAAGGGCCGTGACTATAGTTGGTGAAAGCTGAAGTCTAGGTTTGCTAGTTTTCTTGAATCCTTAGGAAACACCCATATATCAAGTGAGATGAAGTAGCAATGACTATTGGCGGTTCTTTTGCTTAATGCTCATAGTGTTGGACAGTGGCACTGATGCTTTGAGGTCAGTGGCCTTGTAACAACAGTTTTGCACAAGTGTGAAACTGGGTTGTGCTAGTGGCCTAAAACCCTAGAGCCAAAGTTACCTGTGTGGCACAGCTGTGTCACATGTGAACAACCGCTCTATGACTCAGGTACGTCTTTGTGCCAGGGGAGAGCTTGTAAATGCTAAGGGAACTGCACTGCAATAGTCTGTCTGCCGTGTCAGAAGATTATTGGAGGTTCTCTCCTTATTAGGCATCAGAGTTAGTGCGCTGAGGGCATGTAATGTGTCAGGACCGGGCTGAGTAGTGAGGCTACGTCAGTTAGGGTTTCACCTGTGTCAGCCGCCGGTGACACAGGTGTCGGTCTGCCTGAGCCAGTTACCATTGTGCGTTGTGATTAGCTGTGTCACCGGTGAGCCACTTAATTCTACGTGGCATGAGTGTAACGGTCAGGTGCCTGTGGACTCTATATATAGAGAACCAGGGGAGGTCTCAAGCCTCAACCTTTGCAGAACCTTTTGCTCAACTTTTGCCAAACCGCCTCAATCCATTTCGACCGTTGTAGACCTCTTTTCTCCTGAACAGAAGCAAATCTTCCTAAGTCTTAGTTCAAGAGAGTTAGAGCTTTGAGCAGAGAGCGCTAGTTCCTCCAAGAGTTATTGTTGCAGATTCTTTCTTGGAGTGTCTACTCCTAGACGGGTGTAGGAGTTGCTGTGACCACCCAAGTTTGTGTGGGCTGGTGCAGTAGTTTGTGAGGATGATTTTGAAGTCTACCTACTGCAAGGCGAAAAGACTTCCACAAGCAAGAGAAAAAGACCTGAAAGCTCAGGTACTCAGAGAATAAGTACGATCTAGTGCTGGCGATCTCTTCGGAGTAACCTCTCCAACAGAGACGTACCATCTCTGAAAAGAGTGGGAACTTCGGTGAAAAAACCCCTTGTCTCTCTGAGTACTTTACATTCAGTACTTGCTTGATTATCTAATTTGCATGCTTGTGTGATTTACTATTATACTCAATCTAGCTGCAATCCTTTCTCTTGCTTGTGTTAGTCTAGCTGTGTCACAGTTGCTGTATTGCTTATCTGTTATCTGTGTCAGTAACCTATTACACAGCCATCTATCTAGCACATTTATTTAGGGCTATCTGTTTACCTGTGTTAGCTATCTGTGTGACAGCTGTGTGTTAATTTACATATCAAATACTGCCTGTGTAGCTGACCTGTCACACAGCTAGCTCAACATTTTGATCAGTTAAGCCTTAATCTAGATGAAGAGAAGAATTTGTTTAAAATTTGGTTAGCCTCCTATTCACCCCCCCTCTAGTCGGCACCTACAATCCTTTCACTTCATCCACTACATCGTCCATACCGCGAGCTTCTTCCCAACTCCGGCGAACCTCTTCTCTCCTCCGTTTCTTCACCCCCGGTGAGTCTCTCTCCAATCCTTCTGTGTGATAGGCTCCCATCAACCCATGGAACAAATTTTCCCAACCAATTTCACATCTAGATCATCCATCTTGATGCAGCAATTTGTTGAATCCATCCAAAACCCTATTACTACAGTAACTTCATATGAACAGTATGAGTACAGTAGCACTCTACCTGCTATATTTCTGTCAATTTTTGCATACATCTAAAACATGTCCGATCTTTGACCTTAGTAGTAAAATGGAACCTTTAGAACCCCAAGAGTCCACTGGTGCGATTGGATTTTTAATCCGACCGATAGATTTCAAATACCATTCGAATTTGGATGAATTTGACCAAATTTTCATCTAGTTTTGTACTAGTTGAGTATTTTGAAATTATTTCTTTTCCAGTAAATTACTAGTATGCTAAGGAGTATCTCTGTAAATTTTCATAATTTTGGACTTGTGTATAATTTACTAGAATTAAAATAAGCTCTGTTTTAATTATTAAAAATAGAAATTCTTTCTGTTATTTATATCCAATTTTTTCCTAGGATTAGAGAACCTCAGAACTAATTTACCATGTAAATTAAAAACCTTTTTCCTACAATAGTTTGAGCTATAAAAATCAGGAAGTGCTCTAGGTTTATTTAAAATGTATATTTAAATGCTGTCTTTAGTAATAGTTCCTTTATAAATCTGTTTTAGCATGTAAAAATTCATGTTCAGTACCTAATAAATCATGTTATATTATAGGAATAGTGTCAAGTCATGAGAACCCATTTAGCATAATTAGATAATGGTTCATAATGCTTTTAAAGTCGTTTTCATGCTTAGAATAATAGTTTTTATCATTTAAAATAGAGTATTATACATTCTAGGTCCTCAAACTATTTTAGGGGTGTCACGTAGGTCCTCGAACTCTGAAAATCGTCACCTAGGTCCGTGAAGTTCAGTAAGTGTTCCATCTAGGTCCAAAACGTGCCCGACCCCGTATGACCGGCCACCTGGCGCCGTTTTCCGTTGCCACGTCGGACAGGGGGTAACGGCCATTGATTTAAATATGCGAAAACACCCCCTATCATCCCAGGTCGCCATTCCCCCAAACTCTCTGTTTCTTCTCCTTCTCTCCCGATCTCTCTCACGGCGGCGCCATGGCCGGGAACCTGAGCGCGTCCGGGAGCTCTTCGTGGCCGCCTATCTCCGATCCTTCGGCCGGTGCATCTCTCCCTCTACTGAAGTGCTCCACGTGTGACTGGAGGCAAGTGGTTCGTCTGGTTTCCAAATCTGAGAGGAATCCAGGACGGGTGTTCTTCAAATGCCCTAATCACAAGGTCAGTTTGGTGGTTTGGTTGATTCTCCACTTTCCAACTAGTGAAATTACTCAGTTTTTGCTCTTTCTTTGTTTGATTTTTGGTTTTGGCAGAAAGGGGCATATGGATCTTGTGAGTGCTTTCACTGGATAGATGAATATTTGGATCTTGTTTTGTCGCATGGTTATAAGGTCCCTCAAGAGGAGATTGAGTACATTGCAATGATTTCCAAGCCCTATCTGGAGAGGGAGATGACAACAAGAGGAAAAAAACCAAAGGTTGGTGCTAGCTGTGTAGAGAAAGAGAGCAGGGCAGAAGCTAGCTGTGTAGAGAAAGAGAGCAGGGCAGAAAGTTGGGTGAAGAAGATTAGCAATGTTGAGGGAAATCAAATGAGCCATCAGGTTGCTAAAGAGATCAAGCTTCAGTTGGATGTTGTTGTAGGCTTAGGTTGGAAAATTCTGTTTGTTTGTCATGATTCTTGCTGCCAACTTGTATGCTGTTGTAATGAAATAGGAGTAGAAATGTGCTATTAGTTGCATAATGTGCAAGAAACAATGTCAGTTAAGAATGTGTGATGTGTGTTGCAATGACATTTGCTACTATTTCCAGAATATGCAAGCAATGTGAATGCACTATGTGCCAGCAATGATTATTATTTCAAACATTTCATCTGACATATAGATCATCACAGATTGGCAAGCATTTCTCAGTCATCATTGCTTAGCTGAATACATAACAAGTTTGTACACAAAAGAGAGATAGGGACAGAAGCATCTGTCATAACAAGTTTGTTCACAAAAGATAGACATAAGACAAGGTGTGGATCAAAACCTACAGCCAAGATATGGACATCAGCTCAGGTTTCCTTCAACACCTCCTGGTGTATCAATTTCTTCACAAAAAAGAGCTATTTTTTTCTTCTATGCATTAATCTTTAGGCACTTTCTTTGCCTTTGTTCTTCTGGCCAGTTTTGCTGCTTCACTTATACCAACAATAGTGGCATCTGCTTGCACATGTGCTGCTTGGGAGGCCTGAGTGGCTGCTGTAGGAGGCACAAAGGCTTGCCTAGTAGCTGCTGGAGTAGTTGTTTTCTTTCTCTTCCTAGTCTGCATCTTTTTCTTTAGAAGTTGTGCATTTGTTGTAGCCCTTGGCACTGGCAGCTCATCTCTGCTCATTGCAATAAAAGAGCACTCAGGAAGTGGTCCTGGTGGTGCATCTACTGTTGCTTGAGATGCTTCAACCTACAAATTTGACAGGAGAGAGGCATAGCATGCAGAAATTTAAGAGTTTATGTAAACAACATTGGTTGGGAACAAATGCTGACCTCTTGCAGTAATGTCGACATCACAGAGTTTGTTTGCGAACTAATCTCATCAGGTATCTAATTTTTAATGGAAAAGCATGGTCAGTTCAGTGCATTAGAACATATTGCAAATAGGAACTCAAACATGGTCAGTTCAGTACCTGTGTGATGTTCAGTTCAGTGCATTGGGAGTCCTGAAGCAAATTTCTCTTTCTTTTCACAGGCAGTTTGTCCAGTGCAGGCGCTATTTTAGATGGATCTAGTACAATGCATTTTCTTCTATTGTGTTCTGTGGAGTTGCACACACTACAATGCATTTTAACTCCATGTTTGCTAAACCTAAACATTAGAGACAAAAAAAACTCAATTAATGCTCTGAAAATAAAAACTAATAATTTGTTGTCATGGCATCAATTAACAAGAGAACATGCAAATATTTCTAGAGTCCATAAATGAATTAAAATAGCTTTAAAAACAGGACATAAACAAATAAAAAACAGAGGTATGAAAAATTTGTATTCACAAATAAAAATAAATACCAGAGCGTGACAAAAAATTGGAGGAGCAGCGGAGCCACCAGGTTGCCCCTATGGGTCACCACAAGCTGCCAATTTTTCTGCAGGCTCCTCTCTGCAAACCTCAAATTCTTGAATTTTTTGAATAGTATCAAACAAGGGTAAAATAACAGGAAGCAATTACTTATGCAATCATAAGCAATCAAACTTGATAATATTTATTTAAAACAGTAGACTAAGACTCAATAACAGAAATATAAAACGACTCTAAACTTCAGAGTTGCCTCCTCTCATAATAATTTTTCAAGTAAAGTAATGTCACTAAATTTTTCTAAGCCAAAGCAATGAACGCAATGCACTGACTTATACATACCATTCAATAGAAAGTACGATCATCTTCAATAAAAATGCTAAGCCTACATAAAATTAACTAGTACACATATAAAGCACAAAACCTTCAATTTGCTCAATGGCATCATAGAAAAAATTATTACAATTATAAGATGCTATAAGGTGATCTAGATGATTTGGGCGCTGAAAGTCAAAGTGTTTATTGGAACCACAAACATTGCAACAAGATGGGTAACAAATACATAATATAGTGGTATAAATGCAAACTATTAATGTAATAAATGCAAAATTGAGTACCGTATAGGCTACCAAATAAAATGGAGTGGAGTGACTAGCTTCGAGAACACTCAACTAGTGTGGCATCAAATCAAAACATTAAACAACTCACTTTATTATATTTGGTATCACCTCCAGTTAGCTAAATCCTGAGTGTACTTTCACCCGACCCCCTATTCATTACAAAGCAACATCTTTAGTTCATTAAAATTTTAGTGAAGCATGTCCAGATAGTAGGCAAACACCATGAAATAAGCTAAAATTATAAATCACAACATTAATAAATGAGTAGTAATATCAATAATAGTTTAATGGGTAATAATGGCTGATGGACAAGATGCATTATGGTGACCATAAATCTTTACATAAGATTATTCAGTTATTTCAATAGAGAAAATATTTATACCTCAATCATCATGTCTCCTTTCAACTAAATGTCATCAAGAAAGTATCATGAGCATAATATATACTTTCATTATAACTGAAATTAAAATTCATAGCAATAGAGATAGATAATTAAAGAATATTAGCATCTTCATCAACACCACCAATTAAATCAAATAGAACAAAGCAAGCCATTACATAAGTAACTTCATTAACTCCATATATATTAATTTATTTAGAAATAAAAACTAAACTTAAAATGTTGGTTAAGCTGACCTAAGACGAGAATATCAAATTCTATAATAAAACAATGCATATAAAAATTATAATCAACATGATATAAATGCAAGGAGCAAGAAGACTTAGCCAATTGGAGAGGGACTCCCTCAAGCTTCAAGATTTTTCTTCTCTTGGATTTTCCACTTTGAAGATTAAATAATAAGTAATTGCACCGCTTTGTTATCCTCTCAAAAAAATTCCTTCCAAAATATTAGTTTTAGTAAAGCAATTATACAGCAACTATAAATTCAACTCAATGAATACTCTAAAAATAATAAACAGTTCTCTTATGTAAAGTGCCCAATTGAAAACGAAGAATATGCAAATATTTTCAAAGCCTATCACATGATCAATTTAGCATTAAAGACAGGATAGAAACTCATAAAAACTTAAACATAGACTATAGCAGTACGAGAAAAATCGAGAAAATTGATATTCATGAATAATGAAGCATAACAGAGAGACACAAAAATTTGAGCATCAAGGGTGGCCCATAGCCTCCAGGTGGCAGAAGGGGCGGTAGGTCCTGCCACCTAGCCCTGCCGCCTGGCCTTGTTGTGCTAGAGATGTCTCCCAAAATTTTCCTGTAGGGTACGTACGTTCTTTAAATATCAAAATATGAGTTTTCCTTTAATTTATTAGACATTTCAGAGTATCAAAAAAATAACATAGAGGTTATTGAAGCAATGCTAATGAAATCATGAGCAATAAAACTTTGCACTATTTATTCTAAACATAAAACTAAGACTCAACAGAAAAATAAAAAATTCTGAAATTCTGGGTTGCCTCTAGGGAAGCGTTTTAGTTTAAGTCAATATCTTGACTTTATTTTTCATTCGTTGAGCCACTAATGCTTCAAGTCTCATAATGTTTACATTAATTTCTTCCTTGTTCTTCTTCTCCTTCCTTAGGAAATGCATACAAATTTACGAGGGAGAAGATTGAACTTTCCCTCCATCATGTTAATTAAGGCACCTATGGTTCTTAAGAAAGACCTTCACAAAATAATAGGAGTGATATTATTTTTAACAACATCGAGCATAATTAAATTAGTAGGAATGAGACAATATTTAGTATCCATAATAACATTCTCAACCATATCAACCACTCTTTTAATAGAAGAATCCGCTAATTGAAGTTTTATGTTGTAAGGAATAAGTTTACCCAATTTTAATTTATCATAAAGAGACTTAGACATAGTGGAGACATTAACACAAAGATCACATAAAGCATTAATAAAATGACACAACTCTAATCTTAATGATAGGCTCACAATTATCATCCAACTTAAAAGGTAGCATTTCTTCTCTAAGCATTTCATTATTTCTAACACCAACTACTTTTATGGCAAACTTAGTAATAAATTTCTCATGTATAAGATCTTTAATATTGGCACGAGAAGAACTAGCATGAATAATTTTAATTAGTTTATCAATAAAAAAGGCATTAGCAACATCATGAACACTTTTATCATTCTTAGCATAACATGAGGACTCATAAATAGGCATAAAAGAAGCATTTTTAACATCGTTAGAAGCATCAATCATAGAATCATCATAGGCCATGTCAATATTATTAGTAGCAATGACAGGAACGTCATCATCACTTTTAACAAGCCGAACTGTTTTAACATTCTTTATGATTTGGAACGGGCTTTCTCGAAAACATATCAATGAGAACTTGTTGATTATCTACTATTTTAGCAATAGAAACTCTATGTTTTTAATTCTACTTTTCAAATTTTGACCATCATTATTAAGAAAATTAAACAATTGAGTCAACTCATTCAAGTAAGTGCTATATTCACCAGTATTTTCATTAAAAAAAATTATTTTAGTCTCTTTGAGTCACAATAAATTAATTAAGTAAAACTTCAACATCACGAGAAGTAGTATTGTGAGAACCATAATTTTTACCATCATTGTTATTGTAAGGTCTAAATTTTTTCCCACTATAATTATTCTTTCAACCATTAGAATTAAAATTAGTTCTAGCAACAAAATTGACATTCTTACTTTCCTCAAGAATAAAATTGAAAGGTAGATGATCAACTTTAGAAGCATCACTAGGAGTAGCAAGCATAGCAATAATTTTATTCATCTTAGCATAAATATCATTTTCTTCATCTTAGCATAAATATCATTTTCTTCATCTTAGCATAAATATCATTTTCCTCCTCAACCATGTTTACCTTTCTTGTTGAAGTAGTGGGAGCATGCTCATGGTGCTATTATAAATGGTACTTTGACATTTTATTTAGCAATTCTTTAGCTTGTGCCGTACTCTTGTTCATGAAAGTACCATCGACAGCGGCATCAAGAGCACTACTAGACACAAAATTTAATCTATGATAAAAGTATGTAAAATCACCCAATCAACAACACCATGATTAGGACAATTTCTTAGCCATTCTTTCAAGTATTCACAAGCTATAGGTAAATGTTCATCATTACCTTGTTTAAAAGTGACAATATCATTTCTTATTTGTACTATCCTAGCAAAAGGATAATATTTACCAATAAAAACATTTTTATCTCTTTCCTATGAAGAGACACTCCCCGTAGGTACACACATAAACCATTCTTTTGCCTTTTCTCTAAGCGAGAGTGGAAATAAAGTCAACCGAACATGTCGAAATTAACTTCCCTAATTTTTTTTCATATTACAAATTTTATTGAAATAATTTAAATGTTGAGAAGTATCATGCGTGGAAGCACCACTAAATTGATTATGAACAAAGTTCAACCAAGAAAGCTTAATATCAAATTATTCCACATTAATTTCCAAGAGCAGTGATGTGACATTAGCAAATTCATCCAATCAAGTATTTTCATCACTATTGTAGCAAGATTAAGTTAAACAAGTAAGGAGACCGCGCTCATTACAAAGGTCATAAATGCCATGGAATAACATGGGAGCAGAGGGGAGAGGTGTCGCTGACATTGGCAGCTTGGAGAATGGAGGACACGGGGTGATGCCTCGGCAGCGGCACTGGTCCGAGCTCACTCTTGGATAAGGAAGAGACTAGAGCCGGTGTTGGGCACGTGTAGCGACTGGTCGAACATCGTGCATGTGGAATCTGACTTCCTGTCTGCACTTGTGCTGTCGAGGGCTGTGGCGAAACTACGGTGTGTGCCAGCTCCTCGTGTGCTTCCTCCCTCTTCTAACGTTGCCTAGATCTGAGGTAGCGCAGGATAGTCGCTAGTGGTTGCGCCTACTTGCTGGCCATGGACATCTCCTGGTGGCAACAGTGCACCTGCCTCGTCGAATCCTTCTCTTTGGAGCATAGTATAGCAATCATAAAGCATCCCGTGTAGTCAAACACTGAGATTTTTACCTTGCCCTATGCAATTTGCATGCTTAAATTGATGCAATCGATGGTTGCGATTCCTTACCTTCCATGTGACGATCTCGAGCTTTGTTCATACATTTAGCGGGAGTTTTACACACTAGTGTGGATTTGGGTGCTACAACAAAAATAGTGGCTGGCGACTGCGCCATCGCTTTGCCGACGAGTAACAACGCGAGCGCGGCGGTGTTCAATCATGTGTCATCTAGACCATGTGGATCTGAGCAGACAGGGGAAGACAATAGAAAAAGAGGGGGGGGGGAGGGGAGAGGAGAGTGACACTGAACCATGCTGAGAGAGACTTCTCTTAAACTTTCTAGACGACACATTCGCATGATCAACCTCCCATGTAAGCAATTAGAGCTAGCAAAGTTGGGTTTGGATATTTGGTAAACCTTTTTAATAAGTTTAACGAGGTGGATACCTAATTTATAAGTACGTGGACATAAGTGATCAAGATGCACAAGTTCAAGAACCATAAGTATATTATGTTCAAACCATAAGTATATTATGTTCTTTTTTTCTTTCTTTCATACGCAATGGAAAGATCTCACCTATTTTTTCTTATCTGGAATCTTAACATTCCATTAAAGCATGAAACATTCCATTAAAGCATGACTACACTAGAATCAGCCGCACTACGTCACTCGCACGAGTAGGAATATGGTCTATCTATGTTATGGAAGTTTAGGGAACATGGATTATCTTTTCTTTAATATAGATTTACGCCATTTTAAAAATAAGATTTAAGCTATCTCTCGCTGATATTATGTAAGAGTGTGTATATGGAGATACTAGTTGTTAATTGTTATCTCTTGCAGTCGTCTAGCATCTCTTTACACAGTGCATGGACTAGAAAATTCTTCCTCTTCTACCATTCCTGTAGTTGCCTGAAACAGTAGTAACCCGTCAATCCCACATCCAACCCGTGTCAATCGTTCTCACTCAATTCTTTTCTCTATTGCGGAGTCGGTAAACAAACGAGAACACGCGTACAGAAAATATTCGCGAAAACGAGAGGGGGCAAAAGGGAAAGGCAACGCCAAGGCCGCGAGAAGCGAAAGGGCGGAGAGGAGCTCGTCGATGGTGGCTAGGGTTTCGCCGCCCGCGTCCTCGACCCACTGAAGAAGCGCCCACCGGCGGCAGAGATCCTTGTTCTTTCCCTAGGCGGCAGAGAGTCTCCCGCGATCTCTAGGGCGGTTCTGGGAGACGGCGGAGGGGACCGCGGCGCGATGGGGGAGCAGGAGCGACGCGAGGCGGAGGCCGGAACCGAGGCTTCGGCGGTGGCGGCAGGAGCGGCGCACAGCAGCAGCATGCAGGTGAGGGCTCCCGTACTTCTCGGTTGTGCTCTGTAGGGTTCTCGAAACTTCTATTGTTGGTGGACTAGGTTGGGTAGATCCACTGGCAGCTAGTTGTTAGCCTAGCCTTGGTGGGTGTGGTTTCGTGTCGCGATTTCCTTTTTGCTGCTATAGGGCGCAGCGGGTTCTGGAAGGAGGCTGTTCGAGTGCGTCATGGGGATAGGGGAGGTGGGAAGTTCCTGGAAGCCACACGTGCCCTAGATCCAAGTTTGATGCTTTAGCAGCGGGCAATTTGGTGTTTTATCCGAGGAATTGACTTACCTTATTTCTTGCTGAATTATAGTAAGGAGTTAGTCGTTGTAAAATTGTTCTGGCGCTAAGGACGAGGAGGGGAAGTTATTCTGGTGATGATGACGAGGAGGGAAAGAGGGCTTCATGTTTTGCTCAAATCACTTGCCGCTGTACTGAATGTAGAGCTACTCCACCTGACCTTCTTCCAGTGAACTGAATGCTGCTAATTGAGGAGTTTGGGTCATTTGTAATTGGTCTAATCTTTACTTTCCAGTATAATGAATTTGCACATTTAAACAAAAAAGATCGTATCTGAGACTGAAAACAAAGCCGTACATAGTCTACTACTCTGCTTAGCCACCACTGTAGTTATGTACTGACCTTAGTTGCAAATTGCATGGGAGATGAAGGTTCTGCTTAGCAAACATTTAGATTTGATTTATTGCTTAGCAAACATGTAGGGGGTCTAAATATTTTTATATTAGTTTTGAGGAGCATCATTGTTGGTTTGAAGACCTATCCCAGCTTAAGTACTGGATGAGTCGTTGCCTTTGAATTTAGTAGTTCTATGCTTCTCCCTTCTTAGTGATTTGCGCATTACCCTAGGATTTTGTTGTTGGTGTCTTGGTGGTGGGCTGTTTGTGGTGAAGGAGATATGGTAGGTGGGATATCTCATTTCCTACTTCCTCAGGTTGCTAGTATAAGTCCTCTAAGTATAGGCCATTCTACAACTTGGAGGTACATTTATCTAGTCAGTTATTGTACCCTCGCTGAATGATATTCGTACTCATCAATAAATGAGGCATCTTTCCGAATCTTTCTCCATCCCATTCCCACACATATTTAAGAGGAAAGCTGGTAAAATAGGGGAATAAATGAAGGGCACCAAGTTCATTTTATGTTACTTTTTTAATTCTTGTTCCCAAAGCCAAAGTGTGTTCTGTTTGCAATCGGAGGTAGCATTTTACATGCTTTGCTTATTCCCTATGTTGTATGATGTGTCACGTACTAGAACCTAAGCAGGAGTGCCCAGTATTCAGAATCTTGGAGGTAAGTGACCGGTTATTGTGGTTATGACCAATCCTGGATCAGATTGATTGTCGTAAAAAAAGGCCTTTTCATTTCCAATTTCAACTTGATTTTTTCAATACAATCTGCTTAACTTTGCATCCTGTTGCATTCATATACCTGCACAGGATACTAGCAATCCATGTAATTACGTTGAGAGTAATACTAATTAAAATTAGCAATCATCATACCGCAATGTCAGTACATGCAACTGCACAATACAATCAAATCAAAATGAATTGCCCTATAGGCTATCTTATGCTTTTTATGCTACTCCAGTGCCCATGGTGCTTTCCATTTTCTGATGGGGGAACAATAGTACGGAGCCCAACTGAAAGTTTTATTCAAATCAAACTGTACAACATCTACAAGAGATGCTTCTTGCACATAAATTGCCGATTTTTTCAAATATGCAATTGTTGATTTTGTGCCTTTAAAGATAAATGTGCCAGCATCATGGGGTAACCAATTCATTGAAGAAAGACCGACTTAGCACTGCTTGAGCTTATCCTAGTTTCAAGTTTGAACACATAAAAGATATCCAAAGCAGTATTTCATTTCCATGTGCCGATTGGGCTCCAACAGTCCTTATTAAATTGACAAGTGAAAAGCATATGCCAACAGTTTTCCAGGGTATTAGAGTATTAGGAGAATGAAGAGCACATGAATTCAGGTTCAACAAAGAATTATTTCCTGCCCATCATACTTCAGTTATTATTATTATTATTCTTGGAGAAGACCACAATAAATACTTGTGTTCTAGGGTTCTAACATACATTTGTTCTTCCAAACTCAGCTGTCAATATGCTCTGTGCATGTTTGCCTGGTGATATTTTCTATCTAAGCCCTTAAGCACTAAATTCAGATGAGTAATCTGCACCAATGACAATCTATATACTTAATCTGACCAAGGTCAACTTCAGATGATGAAAAGAAGTATGCATAATTGCCATCCTTTAGGCCAAGTAGTCACGAAACAAAATATCTTTCTTGGTAACATATAAAAAAATGGGGTTGTTTTAATTGCAAAATAGAATCATCTCAAAGGTCCGCCCAGAAGAGATCATCAATCCATTGTCCAATTGGTCTGGCAATTGATCTGAACTGCTGAACATATCTAATTGCTTCAAAACATATCTCCACCAGAGATCCTTTCCCACTTGAAGCATGTGAATTATGAAATCAAATTACCGTAATATCTTTGCCAAAGAAAACTCACCCAGGGTACCCATATACTAGCCCTATGCTGGGGCAAGTACGTGTGTGCCTTTCTGTTAAATTTTTCAGCAACTGGCCCTCAAAAGGGGTCCTTATGTGGCACGTCATGTGTCAGCCTCTTGCAAAAGAAGAGAATAAAGAAGTTATGATGCTCCTTTGGTGCCTGTGTTGAGAGCACTGTCAAAAACATCTTACTTCCAGTGCCAGCCAAGGGATGATGATGTTGATAACTGTGAGCTGTTGCTCATTTGCTGTTCAATAATCCCGGATCAGTTCAGTCAGTGAATCGCTCTATGATGGGTTGCCAGGATAAAATGACCCAAAATTGTGTTCATTGCACCAATCTTCTACCGTGATACCTATCAACTGCAAAACAATCAAACTGGCTGCTAATTGACTAGTAATTCTTGTCAACTAGTGGGATACCCATGCATTGTGCTGGGAATTTTGGGTGCTTATAGCCTTGCACAGCAACTGGGAGAGGAAGAGGAATACATATCTCTCTAGGGAGTGTTTAAGGAAACTTTGATGGTTGTGATTTGTCTTAAACCAGATTCAACGGCTAGAATTTATGTGGCTCACTGACAAACAAGTTTTGCGCGCTTCACTTGTTAGCAAACATTGATGGCTATGATTTGCATCATCACACCCAAGGTGCTAGAACATGAATACGTGGTGCGACTCAAGCTCAATGAAAACCGAGTCTTGGACGCTCTTTTGATGTTCATGATGTATACTTGATGCCAAACCATAACAATTTGCTAAAATGCTTTGGACACAACTTTTGTAGTTTGTAAGGATGCCAAATCGAATAGTACGTTTCAAATAAAAAATCTAGCTTGTTTACCTGTTCCTTGCAGTAATATGCTTTAAACTGGTACCAGGCCACTGTCAGGATTCTGCCCTATTTGGTTGCACCGCCTTCTGCTTTTTCTCTTATTGAGCAAGTCCTTTCTAGTGAGCCACGTTTTAACCAAGATGTTCAGTCCTGGTTGTATCTATTAAGGAAGTCTTTTTATTCTTTATTTTGTGGGGATATCCATTAAGGAGATTTTATATATCTCATTTCTGTTTGTGTGTATACTATTGTCACATTGTGTAAATAATGGTATCAACATCTGGTAATTGTTCCAGCGTGTGAAAGTGTACCGTTTGAGGGATGGAGGGAAATGGGATGATCAGGGCACAGGGCATGTTGCTATTGACTACATTGAGGTATGGTTATGCGTCAATATGGATGGTAACTTTAATTTCTTTTATATGGTTCTATTCAGTTAAATTTCATGCTTTCTCCACTGTTTATTTTCTCTAACTGTTGTCAGGTAAATTTAGTTTATCTATTGTTACTTTATTTATAATTTTCTGTCTATTCTTGTGACAATGTGCTGTATGTTGTTTCCTCATGCCATTATGAAATATCAGCTGGACTGGCAGTAACTTTTCTCATCTTAGGCCCTGTTTGGAATACAGGAATAGGAAAAATGCAGGAATAGAATGGGGTGCAAAGTGAAAACCTTTAGGGTTTCAAAACACAGGAATAAAAACATTGCGCTGTTTGGATCAAAGGAAAGAAAGTGAGAGAGGAAGCAGTGTGAGAGAGTTTCCTGTGGCCTTTCCTTTGGTCTAGGCTAATGTTTTGTTTCCTGTGAAAAGCATAGGAAAGGAAACCTTTCTTAAGGACTTAGTATTGTTGTTTCCTTTGTTTCAAACAGCCCTAAACGAAACAATTCCAAAGGAAACCAAACCTCCAAAATTCCTTTGGAATTCCTTTGATGCAAATAGGGCCTTAATTTAATGACACATTTTGCTGATCGCTATGCTTTGTTTTTTGGTCACAATGATCATATGGAAATTAATGGCACTAGTATAATTATTTCATTTTTAGGCCAATACTTGTGTTATTTTGTGGAACCTTATGCATGAGAAATCACACGTACTGCATGTCTGCATCTTATGGTAATACTGTAACACCCCAGGGTCCAAAATTTGCAAAAGCCTACCCAAGGGGGGGGCACTACTGAGCAGCTTAGTTGGGCTTTAGTCCTTGCTTTCCCCAAAAGGGTTAACCAGAGTTGCTAGCTTTCCTTCCTTGGGTTTATATGGTGTACAAACTCACTTGAACTATGCGAATAAACTCACACAGCCACAGGTGGGCCATTTGGGCCAGCACAACAAATTGGGTCTGTGTTATACTTATTGTTACATAGTCAATTTAACTGAAAAACTTCTTGCGATGGTATTCAATGATGGTGATTTATAGAACAGTAAGCTGTGGTGAAATACATCAATCCAAATGAAAACTAAGACATGAATTGTCGTTGTAGGCTTATAGCATAAAGTAGATACATAGTCCTGCTATATGGCACCATGGTATTCTGTTAGTGTCATCAATTTCAAATTTGTGGGCTTACCATCTTTTAACCTTAACCGAGTCAATTGTGGGTTGATTTCAGGGTTCTAAAGAACTTGGTTTGACTGTTTTGGATGAAGAAGATAATGAAAAACTACTCGTCCACAATATTACATCTGACGATATCTACAGAAAGCAAGAAGGTGAACTACTGTACTATCCTTATCTTTTTTTAGCTAACCATTTATATCCATTACGTGACTTGCTATACCTGTTTTCTTTATTAGAAACAATCATCTCATGGAGGGATCCAGAAGCAGCAACGGAATTAGCACTGAGCTTTCAGGAAGCTGCAGGGTGCTCCTACATATGGTAGTTCAAGAAAAGTAACCATGGTGTAACTATCGCTTTCTTCATTTAATACTCATTGACTTATTTCGTATTCGTGGTGGTTCTCTTCAGGGACAACATCTGTGATATTCAGAGAAACCTTCAGTTTAGTAACCTTGGTGGTGAGTTGTTTAAAGCCTGCCGCTGTTCTTATAATTCTTGGATTATCTTACTTTAATTATGTCCTGCAGCTCTTGAAGTTGGTTCTCGTCCAGCATCGGAACATCTAGAAGCCTCTAGAGTATTGCATTCACATGGTAGATCCCACTTTGCTAAATACGTCTTACACTGCTTAAATTTCTAGCCAAATTAACCATTGCTGCTTGGTGTTATGTTATTGTAAAAGCCTTTATTATCATCAGAATCTAAATCAGGTCCTATTTTAGTAAATTACTAATCAGCTGCAGGACTTGGTTTTGTAATATTACTTTGACAGTTAAAACTGTGATGCCATTGCCGTTGATTAAATATTCGAAGGACTTGCTGACCTGTGTGATGAGATTGGAAGTCCTAAAAATGTGGTTCATATATCAGAGTCATATTGTTCCATCGCAAAGTTGAACAGCTCACTGCCTTGTACTTATCCCTGTAACAATAGCATTTAATGTATCGTCAATGCAGTCAAATACGAAAAATACACTTGAGACATTATGTCCTTACATAACCTGGGGCTCATGCCGAACAAAACATGTGCTCAAGAAATGTCAAGTGCAAAAATGAGTAAGAACTTCCCTGGAAGTGCTCTTTTGGATACACACTTATCCAACTCAATCCCTTCGGATTGGAAGGGGTTTTACTTCAAATTCCTTGTCTATCCAAAGGGATTGAGTCGGATTAGTGGCAAGCCCTATGTGAGCAGCGCTATACACATTTTGTTGGACCAATGGTTTTTTGCTTTGTGCTTGCAGCTATTACATATGGCAACAGTCTGCCAAAAAAGCAAATAACACTTGCCAGTTATTTTGTTGGAGCTTGGACCAATGGTTTTTTGCTTTGTGCTTGCAGCTATTACATATGGCAACAGTCTGCCAAAAAAGCAAATAACACTTGCCATTTTCTTAGCGGAAAATTTACAATATCAAATATTATAGCAGATGCAGCGAAGTCAACATATGAGTTAGTACAAAAATATTGACAATTGGCAGGAGTTAGCTCTCCAGTGCCAACTCCCAAAGTGACCACTGAGAATCCACTAGCTTGAGAGTTAGAGCTATCCTACATCCCTACTGACTTATTGGGCCTCATTTGTCCTTGGACGTTTGGTTTTCCTTGGTTTCTTCTCGATTTTCTATCTCACACTATTATACTCTAAAGTGCACATGGTGCCTTGATCCTTGTTGCTAAGTGCAAGCTTTTTGATTGTGGCACATCTTGCTGCGTAGCTGTGCACCTGGCGCTCCCCAGATAGTATTGTTTCCGTTGCACTGTCTTAACTAATTCTGGATTCCCTGCAGATGAGTCCTTCCGCTCTGTTAACGGTGAACTGAGGGAGCTTCCACCTGTGGAGTTATCGAATCTTCCTTTGATTTTAAAGGTTTGAATTATATTTGTACTCTTCTTGTATAAAATTATTCTTATCAGTTTTAGTCATGCTCAATTGCAACAGTTCTTTATTTTCTTTGGGTTTTAGTCCTATGCCTTCTCTTTTTAACAGTTCATTGTGACACTAGTATTTTGCATGCTGTCTTCTCTTGTGGGGTTTGTGCCTTGCCTGATCATGTTTCCAAAGTTCCATCTTTGATGAATATACATGTGGAAAAATCAGGAGTCTAATAACCAACCTTTAAGTCTGCTTGTTGTTCTGGCTATTGTCATCCACTAATGCGGAGTGTAAAGCTCTGTTTCTTTATCTTCAGATATAATTATTGATATTTGTCCTAACTATGGGATCACATGAAACATTCCAAAATGAGGATAGTTTGTCTGCATATTGAAAGGCATTTTTGATAATACCAAATACTAGCCTTGGTATATCCCTCTATTTAATGGTTTTAAATCTTTATACCATTTCTTTTGCTTCCGGTGGGCTTAGAAGTCACATGGGCTGTGGAAGTCTCAAGAGAATTGGGGCAGAGTTATTTCGGTGCTAACCGTACAGATAGGGAAACTCTTATGCTTTACAGTTAGGCGCCTGGATGACTTGTACTTTGTGTTACAAAGTCAAAACATGTATTTAATGTTAAAATACTGCTGATCAAAATCTGCAGACTATATTGGAGGGTGGCATTACAGATCAAATGCGCGTGGCAGAGTTGATAACACAAGATGTAAGTCATCTAGTCTTTCTCTGTGGAATGGTCTCATCTACCATATTTGTGTACTACTGTACTTTCATTAGCTTGCGTGCCAACTTTCTTGTAAAACAAAATTTTTCATGTAATTATCAAAGTAAACTCGTCCTTGCTCCTTGGGAAGAAATGTGGGGTAGGAAAGCTCACCTATCCTGATAAAAGCCCATAGGGGGATCAGATTGCTGCCTTCTTGTTAATAAAAAATGAGTGAAGCCGCCTCTTTTTGTGTTATACGATAATTTTTTTGGAGAGATCTCCTTGTGCTGCACGCAGCATTCTTATTACGTAACTACTGTTTACCCTGTTTTAAATGCCACTTTTGGCGTAGTTGTAGCACCCATTATTTGTATGCTCTCATTTGCTCGATTCATGTTTAGGCTGGTTATCACTTGGGAAGTGTCTCTTGTTGAGACATAGGAAAAAATAATTTCATCTGGAGTTTTTCTTTCAAAATAGTTTTTATACTTGATTATTTGTTCCGCATGAGATTCTGGTATAGCAGCATCCTGAGGGACTATTCGGTCTCTTAATTAATGAACTATATTAGTATTGTCTACACGATGTCTCAATCTAGGGAACTGTTAGATTTAGATAAGTGTTTTGGATTTTCTTCATTCTATTTGTATACAAATGTTTGCTTCAGAGTCTTGTTTTTCTGATTTATTTTCTCAAGACAATGTTGTTGAGCATCCAACAAATGAAAGATCAATGTTGATCTAATGCGTAATTTAAGATATTACCTTCCAGTTGCATGAACGTTATAATCTGATGATTTTGATCTTGTGTACGGATTAGTGATTTCATCAAATATGTTACCGGTTAGGGGAATTAACTCTTATTGGTGTTATTTGAGGAGACCAATCTAAAGTTACAGATAGCTCCATGATGGTGACTGGACTTTTCTCTACTTAGTCACTTTACATGTCCTAATAAGGATTGTTTGATAATTGATTCACTTTACATGTCCTAATAAGGATTGTTTGATAATTGATTCATGCTGCCTTATTGCTGACATTCATTCATAGCTCTGTTTTCGTTAATGTGGTCAATAACATTAGCATGAAGCGTGTTTAGAACTTAAAACTTAGGAATGCAGTATAAGATGCTTAGCAATGATGATTCCACTCCCTCTTTTTTGGTTATGATTATTCATGTCCAACATGAAGTCTTAAAATACTCTACTTACAAATTCTCATTTTTTTCAGCGTGATTTTTTCCCGAAGCTACTGGACATTTTTAGAATTTGCGAGGATTTAGAGAATTTAGATGATCTTCACATGATTTTCAAATTAGTCAGGGGAATCAGTAAGTACATCTATATTAAAATATGCTTACTAAAATCTTTTAGACTGCTATTTACTGTCATTTTTATTCTGCAGTATTGTTGAACAGTCCATCAATCTTCGATAAGATTTTCTCCGATGAGTTTATTCTTGACATCATAGGTGCCCTTGAATGTATGTTATCTCCTTCCGTCCTTTGTTGCTTCTTGTTTCTCCCCTAGCTTTATCATATCATGAAATTATCTATGCTATGGTTTTAATTGAAATGCCTGCGGGGGCTGCTTCAAAATTTTCTTCTAATTTTAATGAGTTCTAGTTCTAACTTGCACAGATGATCCAGAGGTTCCCAAAGTGCAAAAGCATCGCATTTTTCTGAAGGATCATGTAGTTTTCAAAGAGGTATGCTGATCTTTGCACTCCTTAGCCTGATCCCGAAGAAATAATTCTTTAGGAAGTGTCTAAAGGCTCAGTTGACTGATATTTTGTTAAATCTAAGTCGACGATGTGAGCCTTAGGATCTTGATCTATGGGTAACTGGGTAGTTGCACACTTTAGAAATTGTGTGCAACTTAAGGTTTAGAAATGTGCAATTGGGCAGTTAGCACATTCCGACGCCTAAAGTTGCACACAACTTTTTTTGTGCAACTTTAGGTTTGATGAGATGCAACTTGATCGACTGAGAAATAAGAATTTCTCAAGCGATTGAGAAATAGCAAATCCGAATTCTTTAATATAAAGTTTTGTTCCTTCCACAGGCCATATCTATTAAAAATGTTTCTGTGGTTTCAAAGATACATCAAACATACAGAATAGGGTATCTAAAGGTCAGTGACAGTTTTTAGTTGACTTTTTACATGATTCAATTCTGTTGATATTATTTTTGTTTGCATGTTTTGAAATTGGGCTCCTTCTGGTATCTGCAGGATGTTATATTACCACGAATATTAGATGATGCTACTCTAGCAAGTCTGAATGCGATGATACATACGAACAATGCTGCTGTTAGTGTTTCAGCCTTCACCTAATCCTCGTAAATTTCTTTTTTTTTGTCACTTATAACTTAATAATCTGTCTGTAGGTTATTTCGTTACTAAAGGACGATGCTTGCTTTATCCAAGAATTATTCTCTAGGATGAGATCGGCAAATACTTCTACGGAGTCGAAAAGAGAATTGGTGAGAAAACATTCTTATTTTTTTGTTACTGATGAGTTTATGGCTTCATCACACATTTTGAAACATCCTTTTCATTACTGGAACTGTTTCTTGATAGAGATTATTATCAGTTCCTTGGCATTGCAGCATTGCCACAATAGAATTGAGTTTAGATAGTTTAGTAATGTAGCTGACAGATATGATTTTCCCCTTGAATAGTCAGAGAAATACCATATTTGCCATTATTGGCATTGTTGCATGTGATGATTAAGGACCAAATCTTTATTGTCTTCATGAGTTATGTTGATGCACTGGTGACGTTTCTCAACAGTGGTAGTTTGGATGAGAGCTGGGTTGGGCTTACGATTTAAATCTGATAGTCATCTAGACCAGTTTGTTTTTCTGTAGGATGTTGGAGTTCTATGTCTTGCATTGTCTTTAGAGGAATTCATATAGATCCACTGCAAAATTTTCTGGTTAAAAAAAAACCATTTAATGGCTCTTAGACCTGTGGTCCACTTGTCAGCCTCATGCTCAATGCCATTTTTAGGAACCACATCATTTGCATTGTATGTTGTTTTCAGGTTGCGATGATCCAGATGATGGTTGCTTTTACTTGTATATATGTTGCAATTACTGGAATGTGGAGTTGGAAATACTTAATACTTTGCCTCTTTTTTGTTGACAATGCTAATAGTGTTTCTGGTGTTTGCAGGTTCTGTTCTTGCATGAGTTCTGCACTCTTAGTAAGAGTTTGCCACTTGTTCAACAACTACGACTGTTTCGGTAGGTACTTGCTAGCTTTCATTCTTTCTTTTCTGGTCCTATGCCTTCTGCCTAAACTGCAAGGACATATAACAACACAGCCCAGGTGCCATGTCAATTTTTCAAACACACAAACGGTTGTACATGGCTATTGCCTATATGTCTTGCAAAACAAGAAAAATACGAATTTTTTTGTACTCTGTTGATTCTACAACCTATCTCAAATACGTTTCATACAAGCTCCGTTAGTTCTATTATTCTTTTCTTATTTCACTGTGTGGGTTGCTGTATGCAAAATCGGAGGATAGTTATGCAAATATCAAACGGAGGTGAACCCTGGTTGAGCTGCCTGAAAGCTTCTAATATTCAACGAACACACTTTGTGCACATGCTTATTGTATAGTGCAGTGTAAAAGATTCCTGAAGTACTACCATGTAATGGCCATTACTGGATAACTACTGCACCAGAGGATAGCCGGAGCGGCACAGCAGTAGGGGATTGGAAGGAGAGTATAGGTGAGAGGGCGAATAGAGGAGATTAGATGGATTAACGTTTCATTGCTTGCTTATGGATGGTGCGGTTCCTCTCTTAATATAGAGATGGCTAGCCCCCAACCATAGAATCTAATCATAACTTCCCTAACTAACAAGATCATCTAATTGGCTTAAGGCGCAAGTTACTACAGATAATATTCCTACGGTCCATCTACTGCTCAGTGATTGAGAGTTTGTCAACGGCGTGAGCCATTGGATCTCTATAGGACGGTCAAAAGAAAAAATAAAAGTAAAAATAAATTTTAGGTCCAGACATAAAACAAAAGCGAATATGGAGGTTAATTCAAGGGCTAAGCTCTGTCTACTGAGAGTTAAGTCCCATTCGTTTGTTTAGCAATTCTGATATTCCTAATATAAAGATAATGGAGATCCTTATCTCGTAGGATGACATGCGTGTACATAACATCTCTTGTCATTGACGGGGAGCTCGTCCTTGAGCTGTGGTGGTGGCCACGGTCAAAGCCCTTTCTTGTAGACTGACATCCATGGAAGAAGGTGGAGGCGCCATGCTACTTGAGAGGTGGTCGGTGATACCCCATGATGGATGCCATGGTTGTAGTCCCAGGTTGCCCCATGTCGACGAAAGGTCACAGTACTGGCACTTCGCATCCCAGGTTGCCCAATGTCGTGGATTTGCTCCTGGAGTCGGGATGCACCAGCCTCCTGGATCGAACACATACTCACGTGCATGTGTGTATACATGACTTGCATGGATTACTGCCCTCATGCAGCCATACCTGCACGCCTGGCATGAATGTGGCCCACTTCTGCACTAGATAGGGTTTGTCAAGCTGATGGGTGGTTGCCAGAAGCAAGCAGACCGCCCTCAGCACGACCGCTGCCACGGCAAGTTCACGGTGCTGTCGCAAGTTGTGATGTCGCTGCCCATGCATGACACACGACTGCTGTTGGCATTGGCTCCCCTGAGTATGATGCTGCTAGCTGCGCCTCTGCCATAGAAACTGCAGCCGCCACTGCTTCAATAGGTGCTGCTGCAGAGTGCAGACGCACCGCTGCCGCTTGGAGTCACTGCCACTGTGGCTGCCCTTGCTGCTGCAGGCGCTTGAAACGCAGCTGCATTGCCGAGAGGCCTCACCACCACTGCTGCGTGAATCGCGTTTCCAGCGGGGAAGAAAAATAAGCGATTATCATTTGTCAACAGTGGCCAGTGCCGCAAAAGATCAATTGATCAGATTACAAGATGGAGATTTAGTCAACATATTTTTACTTTGTTTTTAGACACCAACCGATTAAGCGTCCTTGTAACCAGCATGCGACCTGTCAATCTGCATAACCAGCTCTTTTTACTTGGGCGCTCAGCTAAACTTATTAATTGGATCGTTTGTATACCTGAAAAGGGGAGGGCACTCCATCCTTGTATGTGGCCTAGTATTTGGCTTAACATGCCTTATTCTAGAACTATGTTTTACTGTGTTATTTTATGCATTTTTTGGTTGTAAGCATTTTGTGACATGCAAAAATACTGGATCTTTGGCAACTGTTTGACTGAATTGTTGAGTAAAGTGGCCTTATAAGCAAGACTTTCACTGCAGCTTAGCTGTCTTAAGTTTTAACCCTCTTATCCTGTCTTATTTTGAAATAGAGCCTATGATTCTGGTGTGCCTGAGGTGGTGGTGCCATTGTATTCACTCTCTGGCAGCCCTATGCTTTGCCTCGCTGTCATTTAGCTTCAGATTTGCTAAAGGATATCTTGTAATTAGGTATAGGGGCTTATTATTCACATTTTTCCATATGTTCATTCACGTTTTCTGTGTAATATGGTCATTCCCTGTAATAGAATGCTTGCAACAATAAAATTTAACGACAAAGTGCTGCTGTTTTAACGTAGTTAGATAAATGTGAACTTTGTATTTAACTGTAGGACTTCCTAGTAGAACTTTGTTAGTTAACTATCTATTTTCTTCAGGGATCTTTCAGGTGAAGGTGTATTTGAAATCGTTTCCGATCTGCTGCAGAGTCAAGACAGAAAAATTGTTTCGGCTGGGTACTTATCAAGCTCTTTTGTTAAATCAGCCTCTCATTGTTGATGCAGCTCATTTTATTCTAACTTCTTTTTGCATTTTATTTGACAAATGCAGCACAGATATTGTTATACTTTTTCTTAATCAGGACCCTAATCTATTGAGGTCATATATTGTCCAGCAAGAAGGAAATTCTCTTCTTGGACTTCTGGTAAGTTGCAGCTTCTTTGAGGTCTGCAGTATTGCATCCAGTTATTAATCTACTCAGGGTGTTCATGTTGTAGCTAGTTTTGTGTCCAACTATTTCCATCATTTTAGATGCACATATTTTGTCCTCTACTGCAAGTTGCAAGAAATAATGACTTGGCTTTTGGGATTATCTAGGAAAAAGTCCATTTTGCACCCCTCAACACTTTGTGAGTCCAAATTTTACCCTGAACTTTGAAACCATTTACTTCTTACCCTCTAACTCTCAAAAACGAATGAAATAGCCTCCCCCCACCCTTCCCCAACCCCAAAACAGAATTGCTTCTGCTGACATGGCATGCGAGGTGGCAAAACTGCTGACATGGCATCCACATGAAAGTTAAATACAAACTACTCTCACCCACATGTCATACTCATGTCCCATTCTTCCTGCTTTCTGTCTCTCCCTGTCAAGCTGGACTTGGCTGACTCAGCTCGCCCCTTGCCAGGCCTCGCAGCCTCCTCCCCCCTCTCTGCATTGATCTATCCGTGTTATTGATGCCATTTTCCCCATCATCTGCCAATGGCGTTCTCACCACACTGTCACTTTTGCTACCATCGAGTCACCCTGCCGTTGACCCCCAAAGAACAAGGGCAGCAGCGCAGCGCCACCTTCCTCCTGTGCACCTGAAAGGCCAAATAGCTGGCCTTTTTCCTCACTCCTTGGCATCCCTTACCAGCGTCTCATTCCCCAAAATCAGGTCTGAGCTGCCGCTGTGGGGAGCCTCCCTGCCATCTGCGTTGAGCCACCTCAGGGCTTCCCAAACCTCATTGTTCACACTGGTAGACTCCCCTCGCTTTATTCTTGCCCATGTGCAGCCCCTTCTCCTCCACACCCGCCGCGTGCCTCCCCCTTTCTTCCATATCCCCACTCACCTGGCGCCATTGCCAGCAATGTTGCCACCCTAGCCCTTGCCTTCTCCACTTGGTTCCTTTTTGAGGTTGTCGCCTCCTCCAACCTTGCCTGACCACCGGTAAAGCTCCACCCAAACCCCAACAATGGCACCTGTCCCTGCTATGTCCTGCAACTAACAGATTTCAGGCTAAGGGGTTATACAAATTGTCACCTCAGATCCAAATTGCCAAGTCAGCAATTTTGCCACCTCAGATGCCATGTCAGCCAAAACCACTGTGCTTTCAGGCTAAGAAGGGTTATACAATCGGTTTCAAGAGTGTAAACTAAATGGTTTTGATGTTGAGGGTGAAATTTGGACTCAGGCGGTAGTTAAGGGGTGTAAAATGGACCTTTTCCTATAAATAATGATGGGTTTGAGATTGGGCACATCTGTCCAACATACCGTTTATAGCTACAACATCTTTGCGAGGATGACTTCTTATGTTTGCTGAAGATATTAATTAAATGGAAGTATTTTGGTAATATGTTCCCAGCATATTCCATCACACATCCTTGTAATTGACAAAAGATTTAAAAGATGACCATATTAGCATTTTTTCCTCACTGCCCCCACATTGCCATTCTTCTCTAGATGATGTTTCATTTGATAATTCAGTAGGCCTATGCCAAATTTATATTGAAGCATCACTATCCTATGAAAATATGCTTAAATTACTGAATTTTCAGGTTAAAGGCATGGTAACTGACTTCGGTGAGCAAATGCACTGTCAATTTCTGGAAATCCTGCGTATATTGATGGATTCTTTCACCACGTCTGGAGCACATGTAAGTTACATTTTCTGCCAAAGTAGGTTTAGAATGTTATATGCTGTCTTCACCCCTCAAGTTTCACTTAATGACTGTTATCTGAAGTGGAAAAAGTTTATCCATGGACTGCCTATCTCTTGTACGCTCATCACTTACGAATGTTGCTGCTTATCTACATTTAATGAATACTTTGCATCATTGCCGTTATTTAATGTTCTTTTGAGATGTAGTTTACTGTCATTCTTTGCACTGAAGTCAGTTCCAAGATATCCAAAATCTGCACCTGTTTTTGATCAGGTTCAGTTGGACAGTTTGTACTTATTCTTCTTTCCCCTTGTTGCAGAGAGACATCATTATTGAGATTTTCTATGAAAGGCATCTCGACTATTTGGTTGATGTAATAGCATCTTCTTCTCCTCCGAGAAGTATTACCCGTACAGCATCTAACTCAGCTGCCGCTGGTAGAAATGCTGAAGTGCATCGTATTAAGCCCGAAATTCTGTTAAATGTTTGTGAACTATTATGCTTCTGTGTTGTTCATCATCCCTACAAAATTAAGTAATGCTCCGTGCAAACTTCTTCCACCATTCCAACATACCACTTCTGTTCTCTTTTTATGCACCTGCTAAATGAGCCATGTAATCTTGTAGGTGTAACTTCCTTATGAACAATGCGATAGAGAAAATCCTTACCTTGACTCGACGGAGGGAGAAGTTTTTGGTTGTTGCAGCTGTTAGGTTTATGCGTACTATTATATCCAGAAATGTAAGTCGTTATTGAATTTACTATTTAGATTCTTTTTTTTAATCTTTTGATCTAGTAATTCAATTACTTTTGCAATCTTTTTATGGTTGCATGATGCATCATACATCTGACTGACTGGTCCAGCAAAGATTGATAATGAGTGGATATGCCTCGCCTTCACTAATTATTATGAGCTATCACACAATTCCAATCTTCAAAGATGAAAGATTTATTCTCAGGATTTGCATTTTACCTTTATGCATAATGGGGAAATGCGCCGTGTGTAGAACTGTTACTATCTGGTGTTATCTGCAGCATGCCAGCTGTTCTGCTTGAATTTTGGGCATGCGGCCTTTGCCTGACTGCAAGTGATAAGTTAAATGCAAGCACCTTAATATCATAATTGGATCCCATTTGATATTTCTTTTATTTTGTAGGATGAGCATCTTATTCGCCATGTTGTCAAGTTTGACTTGTTGAAACCAATAGTTGATGCCTTTGTCGAAAATGGGGATAGATATAACATGCTACAGTCGGGAGTACTTGAACTGTTGGAGTACATACGGAAGGTACATGTTTCAAAACTTGGCAATAATTATGAATTGTGGCTTACTAATTGGATTTCTTTAATGTGCAGGAAAGTCTAAAACCTCTTGTTATCTATGTTATTGAGTCTTTCTCGGATCAACTTGCGAAGTTCGAACACTTTGGGAGCATCCAGGCCTTCAAACTCAAGTATCAACAGGTTGAACCTTTTCTTGTGTATTCCTGCATCAGGGATTACACCACTATTTTGGGAAAAAAAAGAACTGAAAAACGTACAAACCCCCCTAAAATTTGAATTTCAAAACCAGCCATGATTTAATTTGACTTTTACAAATTTGAACCCTTTTGCTGTGTGTATTGCGGGGGTGGGGGTGAGCCAATCCAACCAATCTTGCTTGCACAATCCAGGGGCTTATCTCTCCAGCGAACTAAATTAGCCCTGAAAACCTTTGGAGTTGAGGTTGTAGACAGTTATTAAGATATAATGATAAATTCTTCTCACCATGTTACCATTAGTATTTGCATTGAGATAGCCTTTTTATTTTGCTCTTGCAAGTACTTGGATAGTGCTGAAACAAAATTAAGTGCTAATGTGCCTGACATGAGAAAGAAGACAGAAGGAAGAGGTCTTGAGAAGGAAGAAGAAGACTATTTCAACGAGGACAGGTATTCTGTATTTATTTGTCATTGATTGCTTCATTTTGTTTGCAATTTAGGATGGTGACCATCTGGCCTCACTGTGCACTAGAATGTGCTGTGAATGACAACACCATTTTTATTTCCTAGTGATGAAGAAGATTCAATCAGGCGGACTAAACATGCACATAATGAAGAAAGTAAGGCTAAGGTTGCCAATGGAAGTGAAGCCGATGACATATCCTCAAGGTATATTGTTTTCATACAAAGTTTTAGATGATTGTCAGTTCCCAGTTTTCCACGGTGTACTTCTGTTGCTTTCCTTCGTTTACATAATGAGAAATCTGAAATATTATCGCCCGGAATTAAAAAAGTTGTAGTTTAATTCTATTTTTTGGCGAGAATATAGTTTAATTTGTTGAAGTTTCTTCATCAGTGTCTTGCCCCATCATTGCAGGCCTAAATCTGGTGGACTTGTGGACTATGCCGATGACGACGATGAGGATTTCAATCCGCCACCTAAGGATCCCGATGGGCCTGCAGAAGATGATGAGCTCTTAAATATCTCCACAGTGAAGCGAAAATTAGTAAACACAGTGGATGGCAAACATGCAGATGGGGAGGTTCGCAAGAGACAAAAGATAGAAACAAGGATTACTTGTGCTAAGATTTCTCTGACTAGTCTAGCTTGCAAACACACGGATTCACCTGCCTCGGGCTCGCCAAGTTGTGAGGCCAATGGTGTTTTGGGGGAGCATGCTACACATTATGATGAGCATCAACATTCCGCAGACAGTGCAGAAACTTCACGGCAAACTGGAGGTGATTGTATCAAAGCCATGGGCAATTTGTCTAGTGAGAAGGCTGTAAATAGCACAAATACAAACGATTCAGAGCCCTATTCAGTGAGATGACCAATTGACAACGTCTTCTCCACAACTAGCTTGCCCGTGAACCCAACCTGTCAATGCTTGCCAACAGGAAGGAACCACCTAGTTTTGGCTCTGGAGAAGGCTGAATGCATTAATCTCAAATCCGCAAGCATGATTCGAGGAGATGTAGATCGCGCTTGCCTGTATATCTTGGTGAAATTGCAGCTACCATCTGTGAGCCTGTAAAATTATTTTCCACAAGGCTGAAAATGCTGAGAATTGGCATGCCTATGAGTTCAGCCTTGACTTGGGTCTTGCTCCTGCTGCTGCACTATCTTATTAAATCTATATATATGAGCTTATGGAGGAGCAGTGAATATGCACTTTTCTCCGTTATTTCGTTCTAGGATCATTGACTGAGATGTTGCTGTTGTAAAACAAGTAGGAAAGAATAGTTTCCGTTGGTTAGCGTTTCGCAACAGTTTGTGCTATATTATCCATATCATATACAATTGTAATTTGTCGACTCATAGTTTTGGCTGGGCACACTTTATCTTGGATGAGTAATTTATTTATATGATGAAATAATTTATTCAGAATGTCTAAAGAGGGTACAATTTTAGAACTGAATCTACTTCCCAATCGTTAATTCGGATTTTGTTCACAATGGTTGCTTATGACTATACTTTCTATTTTAAGCTTGTGTTCTGAGACTTTTTGGTCAAGATTTGTTTTGAATCTTGCAAATTACATCACTTAATATCCCACAAATTAACTCGCTGATTCTGTGAAAGGTTTGGCACCATACGGCCTTGTGAAAGGACCGAGATGCCGACTAGAGGGGGGGTGAATAGTTGGTTTATAAAATTTCTCTCTTTTAATCTTTTATTTAAGTTGTCAGATTAACTTCACAAGTTAATAGTGGACAGCTGTGACACAGGTGGAAATTATGTGTGAATTAACACACAGTTGTCACACAGGTGGAAGGCACAGGTGAAGAGTTAACCTAACACAGGTGTTCTACTTAAACTGCTTGTTACACAGGTGCTGATACAGGTGAATACAAGTGAGTGAAGCAACTGAGTAACAGGTGATCACACACAGGTATAAAGGAAATCTAGCACAGGTGGAAAGGTAAACTTAGCAGATCAAGTCTAAGAGGCACAAGCAAGCAAGTATAAGCAGATATGCATGCAATACAAGAAAGTAAAGGAGACTCAGGGGTTTTTCACCGAAGTTCCCAACTCTTTGCAGAGAAGGTACGTCTCCGTTGGAGATACCACTCCTAAGAGCTGGCCAGCACTAAACCGTGCTTCTTCTCTGAGTACCTGATCCTTCAGAACTCTTCCTTTTGCTTGTGGAGATCCTTTTGCCTTGCAGCAGGTAGACCTCAGAACACCTTCACAAACTACTGGTTCAGCCCACACAAGCTTGGGTGATACCAGCAACTCCTACACCCGTCTAGGAGCAGACAATCTCCAAGAGTAACAGATGATGCAGCAGCAATCTCTTGGAGGAACCTTTGCTCATGCTCTAGCTCACAAACCCACTCGAACTAACTCTTAGGCTCTCGGCTCTTGTGGAGTGGTTGGAGGCTTTGCAACGGTCGTATGCGAATCACTGATTTGAGCAAGGTTGAGGACAGAGTCCTCCCCTGGTCCCCATATATATAGGGTCCACAGGCACCTGACCGTTACCCTGTTGCCACGTAGGATTAAGTGAGCCACCGGTGTCAACCACCGGTGACACAGCTACACCCTACGCCCAACTGTACCCGGCTCAGGCAGACCGACACCTGTGTCACCGGCGGTGCACACAGGTGAACCCTTAGCTGATAGCCGCACTACTCAGCTCGGTCCTGGCACATGACATGCCCTCAGCATACTTCAAACTCTAATACCTATAAGGAGAGAACCTCCGACAGACTTCTGACTCATCAGACCGCCTATCGCAGTGCAGGTACCTTAGCATTTACAAGCTCTCCCCTGGTACAGAGATGTATCTGAGTCATAGAGCGGAAGACCACCTGTGACACAGCTGTGTCACACAAGTGCCTAAAGCTCTAGGGTTTTCACACAGCTACATACTTTTGTGCAAAGCTATTGACACAGGGCAATTGGCCTCAAAGCACCAATCCCCTTGACCAACACTCTGAGCAATGAGCAAGGTTCCCTTAGACAACTGCTACTGTTTCATCCCTCTTGATAGTACGGGTGATTCCTATGGACTCAAAGAAACTAGCAAATCTAGGCTTCACCTGCCACCAGCTGAAGTCACGGCCCTTGACGCATCAAGCCACCATCACCTTACTTGCAGCTCTCTGCACAGCACCGGCTTCTTCTCAGCTGTGGCACAGCTGCCTAGCACAGCCATCTCTTTGTCCTTGAAATCACCTTGTACCCTTTTTGGTGGCTATCCTTCTCTGGATAATCTTTCTTTATGGAACCTGTAGATTCTGCTTACACTAAATGTAAACATTAGATTCCAGTTTAGGTTGCCATTAACCATCAAAACTATATTGGGGCCTAGATGACCTTTCAATCTCTCCTTTTTTGGTGGTTAGTGGCAACCCAAGCTTCACACATTCAAATATATAGAATTGGAATATTGAAACATGTGAATGGTGCTAGAATATACTCCCCCTGAATCTATGCATAAAAGATTTGATTAACAGGAGATGCATAGTTTACAAGTTTTAAGCATGGGAAGTATTTTCTGATGACTTGCATTCTTATCAGTTTAGACATGTTGGATGAATGATCAGAGCATTATATTCCTTAACATTTTCACTGTCTAACTGAAGTGGATACTGATAATCAAACAGAGCAAGTCATATCAAACATATGTATATCAGAACATAGCACATGCAAGACATGCATCAGAGAATTTGATATGTATACCAAAGCATGACAGACATGTATATATCAGAGCATACATATGTATATCAGAGCAAACTATGTATCTGAGCATTCACACATGTTTAACATAGCATAATGTGCATCAGAGCATACCAAACATGTGTATATCAGAGCATTCCAACATATGAGATTCTAACATATAAGAATGAGCATATGAATGCATAAGACATGTATCAGATCAAAAGATTTACATAAAAGATACAATGTTATCAAGACATAATAAGATACAGAAGAAGAACCAAGTCTTGATACATCATTTTGAAAATAATTTCCCAATGCTCTCCCCCTTACACCATACTCTCCCCCTTTCCCTTTGCACCAACTTTCTCTAACTCTACTCTCTCCCCCTTGACACTAAAACACCCAAAAAGGAATAGAGGAGAAAGAGATGCTTCAAGAGGACTTGCTCTTCAGCACCTGAATAACCTCTGAGAGCTGGTTGGACATATCTGAGAGCTGAGATTGAACTTGATCCATGTTGGCTTTCAGATGAGAGATCTCTTCTTGAAGCTGGTGGTGTTCTTTACGCAGAGTAGCAAATTTAACTGGCATGATCTTGTTCTGATAAGCTCTGGCAGGGACTGAGGAGGTGTCATCATCATCATCAGCATCAACTGAGACTGGCACAGGTGCAGCAGCTGTGGCACCGGTGGGGACTTGGCATTGAACAGGTGATGACCTTGGAGGAGCAGGTGGGGCAGCTGTGTGACTGGGAGACGACACAGCTGGTCCAGGAAAGTCTCCAAATAAAGCAGGGGCTGCAACCTCATCTGGATGATCATCTGCCTGAGGTCTAAGCTGGATTTTAATAGTCTTCACAGAGAGATCAAGAGAAGAATCCAGAAGACCTGTTCTTTGAAAGATCATGTACATGATGTACGATCCATACCTCAGCTTAGCCTTTTTATCCTTAGTGACAGCATCTATCTCATGAAAGATATATCTTTCTACATCAAAATGCTGATTCTTAGCTATGTGCACCAATATCTGCCAAGTTGCATTGTAGACAGCATCTGTGTTACCCCCTTTGGGTTGAAGAGTGACATTCAGAATCTTGATCAGATGCTTGGCTGTGATGGTTATACCCTTGAAATAGACATGATCTGAAGGGGCTTTGGCAGGAAATCTGAAGTTCCTTGGATAGAATTTTCTTCTTACTTCATTAGGAACTGGTGTAAGCTTGAATAGATTAGGCATGCCTGGTTCCAGAGGGGCATGCATTAAGCTGTTGAACTCTGGAGCTGTGATTGAAAGAAGTTGACCTCTTATCTTCCAGAGCATAACATCTTGATTCTCCTGTTCTATCCAAACTGTGGCATAGAACTCCTTGATGATCTCAGGATCATAATCTTGCTGGAGATTGCATAAGAATTTAAGACCTGAGGCTTGGATCAGAGATGGAACTGCTCTCAGTCTTGAATCTGTCATAGCTGACCAATCTATGGCCTTGCAATCCACAAAGCCTTTTGAGGCAAGAATCTCATGGTATACACCCCTTTGATGATCATTGTGGAATCTGGGGTCTGAGCAAGTTGGAGCTATAAACTCCTGATCTTCAGAGAAATATGGGTTTGTTGACCTCATCTTGATGAATGAACTTGGTCTCATTGAGGCAACTTTGCTCTTGGATCTCTTGGGATCACTCCTTGGCAATTTCTTGGCAGCAGCTCTTGAAATGAATTGCATCTGGTTGGCCTCAGTCCTCAGGGCATGAGAAAAGATATAATAATACTTTTCTTCCATGTCTTCTTCTCCAACTGAGTGACTGGGAGAGCTGTCCTCATGTTCTGCCACTGTTTCCTCTTCTTCTTCTTCTTCTTCAGCTTCCTCTGCTGATTTGGCACTTGGAGATGAACTCTCTGCCTGATAATCTTCATCTGAATCAGCTCTGGCTGCTCTTGGCCTTGGAGGAGTCACAGACACACCTCTTCCATCATTAGATGAGCACTCTGAGCTATCTTTTTGCTCAGCTGACTTACTGACCTGTGCCACAGGTGATGACACAGGTGCGTGAATGGACGGAACTGGGTTAGCTGGCGGTGGCACAGGTGAGGGAGACCGGTGAGAGTCTTGTGCTTGAGCTTCTTCTCCTGCCTGAGACACAGCTGGTTGAGACAGCTGTGGACTTGTTGGTTCTGCAGCCACTGGAGACACTTCTGAAGCTGGTCTTGAAGATGAAGGCGCTTGAGTCTTTGGTGCAGCTTGATCTTCAGCTTCAGAGACTAGAAACTGAGAAGGAGATAATGAGTTCTGAACATCCAGGGTGGAAATAGATTCAATGCTGGTTGAACTCTGAGATTTTCTTCTTTTCCTCTGGTATGTCTGAAGACGTGACTTGCCTGGGCTAGCCACCTGTGACACAGGTGGATTAGCAACGAAAGATGTTCTGAGCTGGGCCATAGAATCATCTAGATTCTTTTCTAACTGCTTTCCACTTGAGTCTAGCTCTGCAAGAATATCTTCTATGGATTCAAGAGCAGCTTTCTGTTGGGTCTCTACATCTGTAGGCACAATCTCTAGCCCAACTGAGGATATTGCCTGAGACTCAGCTGGCACACTTGACTGAAGAGCTGGAGCACTTGCTTGCTGAAGAGGAACTGCTGAGATAGGAGCAGTTGAACAATCTAACTTGATAATCCTCAAATTGACTGTAGCTATCTCATCCTGCAGGACCTTCTTACGGGCTTCATCTGAGCAGGAGGACAATTCCATTGATAAGACATCTATCCTTCTTTGCAACTTGTTATCCTGATATTTTCTCCATAACTCTTTGTACTCCAAAGAGAGCTGAGATGAGAGGCGTTCCATTTGCAGAATCAGATCTGTTTTCTCATCTCCTACAGCTTTCTCTTCTTTTCTCAGCAACTCATGAAGCTCTTCCTTGATTGCCTTGTCTGTCTTCCATGTATCCATGTGAACTGGGACATCTTTGGGGGCAACAAATGGTTTGAAAACTACTTTCTTGAGATCTTGAATTTGAGAATGTAGAGCAGCTCGTTCAGCTCCTGAAACATTCGGCAATAAATCCATTAACTCATGCAGCTTTTTGAGTAGAGCACTGTGAGATCTTCTTTCCTCAGCTTCAGCTCTCCATGCAGCCTCTTCTTCTTCTTGCTGCTGTTTCTTACCCTTTCTGGCTTCTATTACAGTTTCTGACCGAGGCTTCTTATGAACTTTGCTTAAAGATAGATCAGCTGGTCCACCAGCAGCTCTGGTTCTCTTGAGGGTGTCCACAACTGGCGCCCTCTTAGCTTTGACAGCAGCATCTTTGGCAGAAACTTTCTTAGCTCTCTCATCTGCCTTCTTCTTCTTAGCTTCAGCCAAACTGTCTTTCTTTTCATCTGCAAGCCTCTTTCTCTCCTGAATTTGCTTTACCTTCTGGCCAGCTTTTACAGCTTTAAGCTCTTCCAACCTGGAGGCAGAAACTTTGGCAGCCAGCTCAATTTGGCGTTTTTCCTCTTCCAAAGCTTTCTTCTTTGCTTCCCTTTTAGCCAACTCTGCTAGAGACAAGGGGATTTTAGCGGCTCTCTTGGCTTTCTCCTCAGCATCAAGCTTCTTAGCAAGTCTCCTTGCTTCCTCTGTCTCCCATTCTTCTTGGTTCTTCTTTTCCATGATCTGAGTTCTGATGGCAAGAGGAAGATCATCTGTGATATCCTCAGGCTGATTACCAGATCCAGACATCTGCAGAAACAAGATAGATAAGAGAGAAATAGGTAAGAGGTGTTCATTTGATGCAGAGTAATAGCTGTGTTAGACACCTGTGTCAGGGTGAGGAGACACAGGTGATGACTTAAAGTATTACCGAGGTCTTAGCCTGTTGAATAGGCGCACCTGTGTGACAGGTGAGACCCTAGCGGTGACACAGCTATGTGCGGGGGCGGACAGCAAATTCATGGAATTTTGAGTTTGACAACGATTTGCTGGATGATTTCTGATTGGATGAGATCTAAAGTTTGCACAAGAGTAAGACCAACCCTAATATGGACCAATGCGCTACTGGATTAGGCTATCAAGACCTAGACCATGACTGAGCACAAAGAAAGATTTTGCAGAGGCTTACTTTGATCGAGATAGAACTTTGCTGCGGAGGAATCGACGTTAGAGTTCCACGGAAAGCTTCTTCCAACTTGTTGAAAAAGTTTCGAGGGCAAAACCGGCGAAAAACGACGGGAATTCGAAAATTTGGCGCACGGCGGAAAGTTTTGGGTATGGGAGTTCAAAACGGTTTCTGTGTGGACGCAGCAACTCTTTATATAGGCCGGAGGTTATAAGGTGGCTGTGTCACAGCTGACATAAGGACCTGTGACACAGGTGAAAGAGATGTATACCCTAGCCTATGGGATTTTGAAAGCACTCACCTGAGACACAGCTGGGAGACTCAGGTGACAAGATGAGAAAGAAAGCATTAGCACTATCAGAGAGTCCTTCAGTGATCTTCTCAGTGTCAGCTTGCCAGAAAATCAATCAAGCAAAGCTCAAACTGACATGAGTTGATCTAGATAAAAACTTGTGCACAAAGGAGTGCACTTTACAGACTATAAGATATGATTTTAGCATGATGCAATGCACTCACCTGTGAGACAGGTGGGTGACACAGGTACAATGATGCAAATGACTGAGATGAAATCACATCAGCTAGATACCAAGCCAAACCTTTTATTACAGGTTAGAGACATCAATGATATTCAATTCACTCCTCAGGGCACATAATCTAGTTTCATCTAAAGGCTTGGTGAATATATCAGCTAATTATTTTTCAGTCCTTACATGACACAGCTGTATATCTCCTTTTTCTACATGGTCTCTAAGGAAGCGGTGCCTCACTTCTATGTGCTTGGATCTTTGGTGATGTACTGGGTTGTTGGCTAACTTGATTGCACTTTCATTATCACAGAAGAGGGGTACTTAATTAAAAGATATGTTAAAATCTTTCAAGGTCTGCCTCATCCATAATAATTGAGCACAACAACTACCAGCAGCAATATATTCAGCTTCTGCAGTGGAAAGGGCTACTGAATTTTGTTTCTTGGATGACCAGGACACTAATGAGTGCCCTAGGAATTGACAGGTACCTGAGGTGCTTTTTCGGTCAACCTTACACCCTGCATAGTCACTATCTGAATAGCCGACTAGCTCAAAGTTTGCACCTTTAGGGTACCACAAGCCAAACCCTGGAGTGTGAATCAAATATCTCAGAATCCTGCGGACTGCCACTCTGTGACAATCCTTAGGGTTAGCTTGGAATCTAGCACACATGCAAACGCTAAGCATGATATCAGGCCTAGATGCACACAAATAAAGCAAAGAACCTATCATAGATCTAAATTCCTTCTGATCAGCAAACTTACCTTCAGTATTTAGATCCAGATGGCCATTAGTTTGCATGGGAGTGTGTATACCTTTTGCATCCTTCATGCCAAACTTGGTGATGATGTCTTTGGTGAACTTTTCTTGTGAGATGAAAGTCCCTTCCTTTAGTTGATGAATCTGAAGTCCTAGGAAGTACTTGAGTTCTCCATCCAAAGACATCTCAAATCTCTTGGTCATCAGCTTGCTAAACTCTTCACTCATAGAACGGTTAGTACTGCCAAATATTATGTCATCGACATAAATTTGGCACACAAATAATTCTTTTCCATTTCTTTTAGTGAATAGAGTTGTATCAACTAAGCCCATTTAAATCCATTGCTGATTAGAAATTCTTTTCAATGTATCGTACCATGCTCTTGGTGCTTGTTTTAGACCATAGAGTGCTTTGTGCAATTTATAGACATGGTATGGTTTCTTGTCATTTTCAAAACCAGGAGGCTGCTCAACATAGACAAGTTCAGAAAGTTTACCATTTAGAAATGCTGACTTGACATCCATTTGGTAAAGCTTGATGTTGTGGTGAGCAGCATATGCCAAAAGGATTCTGATGGCTTCAAGTCTTGCCACTGGGGCAAATGTTTCTCCAAAGTCCAGACCTTCTACTTGTGTGAATCCTTGTGCCACAAGTCTGGCTTTGTTCCTTACCACCAGTCCATTAGTGTCTTGCTTGTTCTGAAGACCCATTTGGTTCCAATCACATTGTGATCTTTAGGTCTTTCCACCAGTGACCATACTTCATTTCTCTCAAACTGGTTGAGCTCTTCATGCATAGCATTGATCCAGTCAGCATCCTTTAGAGCTTCACCTATGGTCCTGGGTTCAACATTTGAGACAAAGGAGTAATGCTCACAAAAATTTAGCAATTCGAGATCGAGTGGTCACTCCCCTATTAATGGCACCGATGATATTGTCCACAGGGTGATCCTTCTGCAGCCGGCTGATTACAAGGGGATCGGGGTTAACTACCTGTGTCACAGCTGATGGAGTTGCCTGTGACACCGGTAGTTCTTCCTGTGATACAGCTGGGTGCATGAAGGCTTCTGCGTCAAGTTGATCATTGGCTGGGTTGTACTCGAACTCTATATCACGATCTCCAGTGTCTTCAAGGATTGATGCAGTAGAGGGTTCTTGATCACTTGGTGAGGCATGCTCCTCCTTGATGGTGGGTCTGATCTCACTAGTGGACTTCTTCAGAATATCCTCATTTCCTACATCAATAGCAACTTGCTCTCCTTGGGAGCCATAAGACTCATCAAAATCCACATCTATAGATTCTTCAACAACCTGAGAGGAAGTGTTAAAGACTCTATAGGCATGAGAGTTAGTAGAATAACCAAGGAATATACCAACATCAGATTTAGCTTCAAACTTGGTTAGGCGTTTGCCTTTCCTAAGAATGTAGCACTTACAACCAAATTCCCTGAAGTATGATATGTTAGGCTTGCTGTTGGTGAGCAGTTCATAAGGAGTTTTCTTGAGTAGTGGATGAAGATATATCCTGTTGATAGAGTGGCAGGCAGTATTGACAGCTTCAGCCCAAAATCTTGGTGAAGTCTTGTATTCATCTAGTAGAGTCCTTGCCATCTCTATCAGAATTCTGTTCTTCCTTTCCACCACTCTATTTTGTTGTGGAGCATATGGACCTGAGAATTCATGCTTGATTCCATGCTTGTCCAGAAATGCTTCCACCTTGGAGTTCTTGAATTCACTCCCATTGTCACTCCTGACCTTTACAAGATTCACCTTCCACTCATTTTGTACTCTGACAATGAGATGCTTGAATTTCTTGTACACCTGTGTCTTCTCCTTCAAAAAGAACACCCAAGTATACCTAGAGAAATCATCTACAATGACAAAGCCATATTTGTTACCTCCTAAGCTCTCATAGGTTGTTGGACCAAAGAGGTCAATGTGAATGAGCTCGAAGGGAGTGGAGGTTGTCATGATGTTCTTAGGCCGATGGGCAGCTCCAACTTGTTTGCCGGCTTGACATGCACTGCAGGGTTTGTCCTTTTCAAGCTTCACCTTCTCCAAGCCTATAACATAGTCATGTTTGCTCAGCTTGTTTAGGAGCTTCATCCCTGCATGTCCTAGCCTCCTGTGCCACAGCCATCCAGCACTGGTCTTGGCCATTAGACACCATGGAGCTGCTGCAGGCTGTTCATAGAAATTCATAGTGTATAGCTTACCAGACCTGCATCCTTCAAATACTTGAGAATCATCAGATAGCTTGGAAGCTATAACCTTTTCAGGATAGAAAGTAACTTTCATGCCTGTGTCACACAGCTGTGACACAGACATCAGACTATAGCCTATCTGATCAACAAGCATTACATTAGATAAGGAGTGATTCTCAGAAATGGCAACTTTACCAATGCCATTTACCTTTCCTTTAGAGTTGTCTGCATAGATCACATGTTTACTTGGAAGATTTTCACTTGTGATCTCTACAAACTCCTCTCTGCCTCCAGTCATATGTTGTGTACATCCACTGTCCACAATCCAATCAGTTCCACTGGAGACAGTTTCCTGCAAGATTAGTGATGACACTTAGGGACCCAAACATGTTTGGTTCCCTTTGCAGTTTTATCATAAGCAGAAGTAGCAGATGTATATATAGCATATTTGTGTTTAATGTTAGCAGCATCAGCAACAGATGATATGACTTGATCCTCTTTGGCTGGCAATCACCTGCAACCTTAGACACATGGGTTAGTGGCCTATTAGATCTGTCTGTGACACAGGTGGGTACACAGCTGTGTAAGCCACCGGTGACACCGGCAAGAGTAGCCTTAGGCACCCAGATGGCAGACAACCATTTCGTCAGGCGCCTGCGACCTACGTACTTGGCCACTATTTTTCCTTTCATGTCCTTCTGCAAAACATAGCCTGGGTTAGAAGGAATGCTTGCTTCATTCCCCTTTCTCTACTCATGACCAACACTCTTGTTGTCATTAGTTCCTGCCTGTTTCACGAATTTTGCTGCAAGACAAGTGTTAGTGGCAGCAGGCAGTTTATCTTTAGCAGTAGAGGTAGAGTAACCCATGCCTCTTCGTGTTGGGGAACGTGCTACGCAAAATAAAAATTTACCGCGCACAATCCACCCCAAGATCACTATCGAGGTGCAGGCAACGAGATCATACCTTCGACGATCACGTCAATGCAGCGGAGAAGTTGACCGATGTCGATGAAGTCCGCAGACTCCCGCAACTAGGTTATACCTCCCAGCCGCGAGAGCGATCTCCTCGCGAATAGTTCGCCCGATCGAACGCCGAAGTATACGACGTCTCCGAGGTATCCACGCGTATCGGATCAGCGACACCGCAGTAATGTGTGGACCAGCACACAAGAACAGCGGGGATCTACGAGAAGGAGAAGCAGCAGCGCGCCGACAGCTGTACTAGATCCAATCTAGAAGAGAGAGAAAAAGAAGGCTGTGGCCAATCTAAAGATGGCCGGCCTAGGGTTTAGGGCTGCTTTTGGGGCTGCCTGGATGCTCTTTGAGGTGCCCTGGCCCTCTATTTATAGGGGTTGGGACAGCTCTCCCTAGGCAGGTGGAGTCCTACTCCAGCAGGGACACCCTGTTGGAGTTGGAGTCCAACTCCACTAGAACCTTCTAGAACCTTCCAGAACCTTCTAGAATTTCTAGAACCTTCTAGAACCTTCCAATACTTTCCGGAACACTTCCGGATATCACCGGAACCATCCGGGACCTCCCGGAACACTTTCGAGATCATCCGAAACACTTTCGGAACCCTTCTCTCTCGTTCTCCATAAATCGTAGCATTCCTAAATGTTGCTAAAACGTTAAGCGTGTGACCCTATAGGTTCGAGTATATGTGGACATGTCCGGGACACCTTCCGGTCAATAATCGTCAGCGGGATCTGGACACCCATAACGACTCCCACATATCATCGAAGATCTTTATCGAGCGAACCTTGTATTGTCGCATACAATTTCTTTTGCCTCACGATACGTTACACAACCCGAGGTGAGACTTTGACGGTATCCCTGTGATCAACTCCTTGATCACCATACCTAGTTATCCTCGTTACTGATTTGTACTCTTTTCTCGTTTCCGTATTCCGGTATCCCCGTGACTAACCTTTTAGTCACAATACCTGGCCAGGCGATGCTGGACACCGTAATACCGAGTGGGCCCAGAGTGTATCTCTCCATCGCCGGATGGGTAAATCCCAGTCTTGACATATCTAGAACCACGATATACTTTCTGGTGTACCTGGAAGTCACCTTTATAATTACCCAGTTACGGAGTAACGTTTGATGACCCCAAAGCAACCATCCGGTATCCGGGTCTATGATATTCTCATGGTCTAAGGACGCAAGTAAACGTTAACACATCATGAGAAGATACTGACAACATATTGACGAAGTGATCTCGCAGTATCTCATAAGGGGGTCTATCCAACACCATTGTTACCCTAACAATGTGTTCCGATTATTGCCGGCATCCTTGTTACATTAACAATGCCCATGATCAGGAAAACAAGATCATCAACAATACATGAGCTAGTCCAGAGGCCTGACTAGGGATCTGAATGGTGTTTATTATTCCACACATGCAATTAGGTTTTTCTCTGAATCTCATATTCAAGAACCAATGCAATTCTAGCATAGAACATAAACTTAATCATGAACATAAAAATAGAATAATAACAACTTTATTATTGCCTCTAGGGCATATTTCCAACACTTCGGCCTTCATTCTTTCTCAACATTTCAGCTCTTATAAGCTGATAGTTTTCCATGCCAATGTTGGCACTGCAGAGACCTTTTCTCATGAGCCTCTTAAGCTCTTCTAGCTCTTCCTTGAGCTTGTTGTGCTCAGCTGCATCCACAGAGTTAGTAACAATAGAGGTTGAGGCCTCTTTAGAGTTGTCTACCACTCCACCTGTAGATGTTAGAACATTGATTCTACTGGCACATTTTAAACATGATTCAATGACAGTAGGAGCAGGTAAAGGCATAGGTTCAGCAATATTATCAGAAATATCAATGCATAAGGCATGCTTTGCCTTTAACTCTTTATGCTCCTTGAGAAAAAGCTCATGTGCTGATCTGAGCTTCTCATCAGCTATCTCCAGGTTCTCATGATTCAGCCTGAGATCCTCCCTGTCATCTGTGACTTCATCACTGGTCTCTCTCAGCTCCCTCAGCTTATCCCTAAGGGATATGTTCTCCTTCCTTTCCCTGCAGTATCCCTTCTCTGTTCTCTCTAAGATATCCATTAGTTCAGCATAATCAGGGAAATCATCTTCAGTCAATACCTTAGAGTCCTTAGCCATGAGGCATAAGGGAGCAGAAGTGGATGAAGCTTGATCGGCTTTGGAGTTCAGCTTGGAGCTGTCTGACTTGGCTGTGACACAGCTGGGTGTGTCAGCCATGGAGATTGCTATCCCAGCAACCTGGACTTCTTCTTCTTCTGATTCTCCATCTGAACCAGAGTCATCTGAAACCCAGACTTGCCCTACATAGGCTCTTGCAGTAGCCTTGTTCTTGGAATGAGAAGGATGCTTGCCGAAAGTCTTCTTCTTGTTATAGAAGTCCTTCTTCTTCCCTTTGTCCTTCTTTTTGCTGGGGCAATCAGCTGCGAAGTGGCCTTCCTTGCCACATTCAAAACACTTGTTATCCTTAGAGGGCTTCTTGCCTCTGAATCTATCAGTTGATCCAAACTTCTTCTTCTTCCTATAGAATTTTCTGAAGTTTCTAGTAAGAAGGAGCAGCTCATTCTCTTCTCCACTTGACATGTCATCAGAAAGATCTTCACTGCTATCACTGTCTGGCAATGAGGCTTGAGCAGTGGTCTTCAGTGCAATATTCTTCTTGGGTCCTGAGGAGGAGCTGTGCTTGCCCTCTTGCTTGAGCTCCATCTCATGGGTGAGGATTCTTCCCAACACTTCTGTAGGCTTCATCCTACTGAAACCCTCTTTCTCCTTGAGCATCAAGACCAAGGTTCTGTAGGGCTTGGGCAGCACAGATAAGAATTTCTTGATAACATCTTCATCCTCAACTCTGTTGGAACCCAATGCCTTCAGTTGATTGGTGATGAGAGTCAATCTTGAGTACAGAGAATTTATGTCTTCTCCATGTTCATGCTCAAATCTCTCCAGAGTTGATTCCAGCAGTCCTCTCTTGGACTTCTTCAAGGTGTCACTGCCCTCATATATCTGCTGCAAGGTATCCCAAATCTCCTTAGCAGACTCCATTGTGCTGACTCTGTTAAAGTCATGTTCTTGCAAGCCCATGAAGATGGCAGTGGCAGCTCTGGCATTATTCTGGATATTCTTCTTGTCGTTGATGGTGGGAGCATCAGTCTTCTCCACTTTATAACCTGTATCAACAATATCCCACACATCTGGATCGATCGCGGTAAGATGCATCTGCATCTTCCTCTTCCAGAAAGCATAGTTAGCTCCAGTAAAGACAGGTATTTTACCCTCGTAGCCCGACATCCTTTACTCTGGCGGTTAAGCCAAATCAAAGAGCAACCTGCTCTGATACCAATTGAAAGGACCGAGATGCCGACTAGAGGGGGGGTGAATAGTTGGCTTATAAAATTTTCCCTCTTTTAATCTTTTGTTTGAGTTGTCAGATTAACTTCACAAGTTAATAGTGGACAGCTGTGACACAGGTGAGTGACACAGGTGGAAACTATGTGTGAAATTAACACACAGCTGTCACACAGGTGGAAGGCACAGGTGAAGAGTTAACCTAACACAGGTGCTCTACTTAGACTGCTTGTTACACAGGTGCTGATACAGGTGAATACAAGTGAATGAAGCAACTGAGTAACAGGTGATCACACACAGGTATAAAGGAAATCTAGCACAGGTGAAAAGGTAAACTTAGCAGATCAAGTCTAAGAGACACAAGCAAGCAAGTATAAGCAGATATGCATGCAATACAAGAAAGTAAAGGAGACTCAGGGGTTTTTCACCGAAGTTCCCAACTCTTTGCAGAGAAGGTACGTCTCCGTTGGAGAGACCACTCCTAAGAGCTGGCCAGCACTAAACCGTGCTTCTTCTCCGAGTACCTGATCCTTCAGGACTCTTCCTTTTGCTTGTGGAGATCCTTTTGCCTTGCAGCAGGTAGACCTCAGAACACCTTCACAAACTACTGGTTCAGCCCACACAAGCTTGGGTGATACCAGCAACTCCTACACCCGTCTAGGAGCAGACAATCTCCAAGAGTAACAGATGATGCAGCAGCAATCTCTTGGAGGAACCTTTGCTCGTGCTCTAGCTCACAAACCCACTCGAACTAACCCTTAGGCTCTCGGCTCTTGTGGAGTGGTTGGAGGCTTTGCAACGGTCGTATGCGAATCACTGATTTGAGCAAGGTTGAGGACAGAGTCCTCCCCTGGTCCCCTATATATAGGGTCCACAGGCACCTGACCGTTACCCTGTTGCCACGTAGGATTAAGTGAGCCACCGGTGTCAACCACCGGTGACACAGCTACACCCTACGCCCAACTGTACCCGGCTCAGGCAGACCGACACCTGTGTCACCGGCGGCGCACACAGGTGAACCCTTAGCTGATAGCCGCACTACTCAGCCCGGTCCTGGCACATGACATGCCCTCAGCATACTTCAAACTCTAATACCTATAAGGAGAGAACCTCCGACAGACTTCTGACTCATCAGACCGCCTATCGCAGTGCAGGTACCTTAGCATTTACAAGCTCTCCCCTGGTACAGAGATGTACCTGAGTCATAGAGCGGAAGACCACCTGTGACACAGCTGTGTCACACAGGTGCCTAAAGCTCTAGGGTTTTCACACAGCTACATACTTTTGTGCAAAGCTATTGACACAGGGCAATTGGCCTCAAAGCACCAATCCCCTTGACCAACACTCTGAGCAATGAGCAAGGTTCCCTTAGACAACTGCTACTGTTTCATCCCTCTTGATAGTACGGGTGATTCCTATGGACTCAAAGAAACTAGCAAATCTAGGCTTCACCTGCCACCAGCTGAAGTCACGGCCCTTGACGCATCAAGCCACCATCACCTTGCTTGCAGCTCCCTGCACAGCACCGGCTTCTTCTCAGCTGTGGCACAGCTGCCTAGCACAGCCATCTCTTTGTCCTTGAAACCACCTTGTACCCTTTTTGGTGGCCATCCTTCTCTGGATAACCTTTCTTTATGGAACCTGTAGATTCTGCTTACACTAAATGTAAACATTAGATTCCAGTTTAGGTTGCCATTAACCATCAAAACCATATTGGGGCCTAGATGACCTTTCACCTTGCTCTAGCATTTTCTGATCATATCACTTGTACCCTTGATGCTACAATGCGCGACGCCTGGAAGGTGTCCGTTGGAAAATAATTTCGAGTAATTCTGTGTTTTCTGTTAGATACCTTTTGCGTGTTGCACCTCCGTCGTCATTCATCTGCGTATGTAGCTCAATCAAGTCCGTTTCCGTGATCTTGCATCCATGTCAGCTTGTGCTAGACCTATTCAAGGTAATATGCAGTAAATGAAGTAGCAGCAGCGTTCTACGTTGTTCTCTCGATTGTGTTGCACCATGTTTATGCGAGTACATACGACTACAGTCAGCCGGCACTCCTCTCTTGATACACTATATCCCCAAATTAGAGAATGGATTTTTTATCGTGCACGCTATGTGTCGTAGTGGAATCAGCCGTCCAATGCGTCACTGAGATTCGTGCCTCCATTTTCTGGTATTTGGGCCTATTGTTTCAATACAACGGTTGTAAAGTACACAATACAGAGCATCTTTTCTCTCTCCTCATTTATTTCCCTCTCCACCGTGTGCATGTGCTGCTACATTTCACTTCTCTCTCTCCACTCCAACTTAGATATTTACTGTGCTGCTACTTTATCTAGATTCTCTCTCTCCACTATAACTCACCCATTTAATTTTTCATGCCAATAATTTAAATGAGTAAAATCTTTTCAACGAAAAGTCCGATTTAAGTTTCGTTTGAACAGTTATGTTTGTTATGAGAAGATCTTCAAGATGAGATCAATATTGGATATATTATCTAAAAATAATTTTTTTATTTGAAACTTGATGAAACCGACATGAAACTTGGTAATTTTCACTGTATGTTACTTTGTTATGTTTCATAAATATTTCGTGAATTTTTATGGATTTCAGTATGGTTCCGATTTATCATGTTTCATAGAGTTTCATCGTGTTTCGTATAAGTTTCACTCTGGTTCACTTTGGTTAATTTCATCGTGTTTTCATATGAGTTTCACTCTGGTTTACTTTAGTTTCACCATGTTTCATATGAGTTTTACACTGGTTTACTCCAGTTTCATCGTATTTCATATGAGTTTCACTATGGTTCATTCTGGTTTCATCATGTTTCATATGAGTTTCACTCTGGTTCACTCTGGTTTCAGCGTGTTTCATTTTAATTTAACTATTTCAATACATCTAAAACAAAAAGTGGTCGTATATACTAAGTATGCTAAAATCATAGTTCTGTACAGAATTAAAAAAAACTAAACTGAACTATAGTTTACATACTCAAAAAACAATGTGCCCTATTGGCCTCATTGACTTAGTGGTAAAAATGCGATAAAAAATCTGATAAAATATATGACCGCACTCAGGTAATTCCATACAAAAAATAAGAAACAGTTCATAACTCATATAGTTTAATAAAACAACAAACTATTCTTGCAAACATATATGCGTCCACCAATCTCAAAGCTATGACTACCCTTTGTAAACATCAGTAAGTAAGGCTGCGGGAACACAAATAAGCAAAGTGATATTGAATTTCCTATCTATTTTACCGCACTAGTATTATGAGTAACTTGCAAATGGCTGGTGTGTTACTTTTGCCAAAGTTGCATGCATTATATTTCGCATTACTTTTGTCATGCATAGCAATGGTTGCACTACCGACTAACAGAGCAAATTTCATCACTAAAACGAGAATATATTTTGAAGACACAAAACTTTTAGTAATTCTGGGACAGAAGCAGCCTGTCATGTAGCATATCATTTTAGGTGTCAATACTCAATATATAAAAATAATTACAAAAGTTTTCTGTTGAACTATCAGTGAGCTTGAACATAACACTAGACTGACCACAATAACCAGGCTACTACAACGATACTTGGTTAAACCTATTAATCTATTTCACATCCAGTAATACTTACCCTAATATATGTTCAACACCAACACAAGGAGCTGTATGAATTGTGGAGATTCAATCTTTCTGTGAAGTGTGGACAACTCTAAAAAGTATCGTGCCTTTCTAAGGTTAAAAGGAAGGCACGAAGGACTTGATGAGATGAAACCAAGTGCCAGGATTCTTCACTCTTCAGTGTAAGAATGAGCTAAGACACTGATAACTGTAGTTCTTCTTGTTGAAACGTGATCAAAACTTTCCATGCTTATAACTTTCTAGCATTCAGAGTTATAAGCATCAAAGAGCATTTGAAAGGACTACATAAAACATACAAACCAAAATATACACATCTTTTTTCAATATCAGATTCGTAAGCAATTAGCACCAAAACATACGCACAAATATTAACCAGTGTACGATCAGAAAAAAAGATCAAAAAGATAGTTGAAACAAGTCGATTGAGCAACAAATTTGCATCAATTAAGTTAGCACAGCAGTGCACAAAAAGATTTCCAGATTTTGAACAATAGCAAATTTAATATGGAATTATGAATACCACCTAGGCAACGGCCAATTGATCCCTAAACCAACCAAAACAAGTTTTTTAGCCTTTGAATGCTTGAAATACCACTATTTTCTAGCAATCGGACTGCTACTATTTTCTACCTCACCGCCGCCCTCACTCCCTCCCTCACCGCCTCCCTCTCGCCACCCAAACCGTCGTCCTCACCGTCGTGGATGCACTGCATCGCCGGGAGGAGCGACCGGGACAGGGAGGAGCTGTTGGCGCCTGTGAGCACCTCGTTGCCGACGGTGAGGACGGGCGGCGGGACTCGGGGACAGGCGGCGGGGGGGAGACGGCGGCAGAGGAGACAGCACGGAGGGAGGCCGAGACGGAGGAGCTCGGCGTCGTCCAGCGCGGCCGCGTAGTCCGTGGCGGCGCGGCTGCTGCTCCTGCTGTGCGCTGAGACTACCGCGGGAACTGGTGCGGCTGAGGAGGAGGAAGAGCACGCTGGCGCCGCCATGTCTGCGAACCGGCACGTGCTCTGTCGCTGCTGCTGAACGTGGTCCTCGCCGCCGCGGCCGCCAGGTCAGCGCTCCACCGCAGCGGGGCCACTCTGACCGCCGTGTGTGTCTTGTTATGCGGCGCCAGGAACTCGTCTGCCGGCGTCGGCGCGGTCGCGTTGGCCGCCACCTGCGCCTTGTTGACCGCGCCGCCAGGCAGTGCGCATGTGGCGTCGGGGGCGGTGTTGCGGGGGACGGCGCAGACGCGGAGGAGCTCGGGGACGGGCGGCGGGACTCGGGGACGAGCGGCGGGACTCGCGGACGGGGGGTGGCGGAGCCTCGGGGAGCTTGCGGCAGAGCTCGGGGGGGAGAGCTTGAGGAGGGCCGGAGGGGACGGGCGCCGGGAGGCGGTGGAGAGGCCGTGGAGGAGGGTGTTGAGGGTGGCGGCGTCGGGGGAGGCGCAGGACGAGCGGATGAAGGCGGCGAGGAGGGCGGAGGCCGCGCGGCGGCGGCCGCGACGGAGGAGGGCGGCAAGGAGGGAGTTGAAGGAGTGGGGGGTCGGGGTCGGGATACGGCGGAAGAGGTCGGTGGCGGCGTGGAGGGGGCCGCGGCGGCGAGGGCGCGGAGGAGGGCGTTGAGGTCGTGTTTGGGGAGGAGGGTGATTTCAGCATGACGAGGTATGGCAGATAAGTGACATGTAAAAAGGGGGATGAGACATAATAGGGAAGTCTACAGAAATAGTAAGAATACAGTAAAATACAAAGAAATACATAGGGGATGGGAGATGTACATCATGGATCTTAAAGCAATTAAACGGTGGATTGATCTACTACATGTGGCGTGCACGCTAAAAAAGAGTTTGGCCCCCAAATTACTTGAATATGAGGCCTCCATGAGCAGCGAAGAACGGCGCGGAAGACGAGCGACTCGACGGCCATGAGCTTGATGAGGATGTTGAGCGACGGGCCGGACGTATCCTTGAGCGGGTCGCCGATGGTGTCGCCGATCACAGCGGCCTTGTGCGCCTCCGAGCCCTTGGGCCCCAGGGACTTGGCATGCTCCGACGCACCCGCCTCGATGTACTTCTTGGCGTTGTCCCAGGCTCCCCCGCTGTTAGAAGCTGAAATGGCGACCTGCACGCCGGAGACGAGCGCTCCGGCGAGCAGTCCGGCGAGCGTGTGGACGCCGAAGAAGGTGCCGGCCACGAGCGGCGCGAGCAGCACCAGCGCCCCGGGGGGCATCATCTCCCTCAGGGACGCGTCCGTCGAGATCCTCACGCAGCTGGCGTAGTCCGGCGTGGCGCGTCCCTCCATCAGCCCCGGGATGGTTCTGAACTGCCGCCTCACCTCTTCCACCATCTTCAGCGCCGCGCTGCCCACGCTCTTCATCGTCATGGCCGAGAACCAGTACGGCAGCATCGCGCCGACGAGCAGCCCCCCGAACACCTTCGGGCTCAGCACGTTGATCACTGTGACACCCGCGCGGCTAGCAAACGAGCCGAACAGCGCCAGCGACACGAGCGCCGCCGACCCGATGGCGAAGCCCTTGCCGATCGCGGCGGTCGTGTTGCCGGCAGCGTCGAGTGCGTCGGTCCTCTGCCGGACCCTGCTGTTCATGCCGGCCATCTCCGCGATCCCTCCGGCGTTGTCGCTGATCGGCCCGTAGGCATCGATGGCCAGCCCGGTGGCCACCGTGCTGAGCATCCCGAGCGCGGCGATCGCGATGCCGTAGATGGAGGCCAGGGTGAAGCTCACGTAGATGGACACGGCGATGGCGAACACGGGCACGATGACCGACTTGTACCCGAGCGCGAGCCCGAAGATGACGTTGGTCGCCGCGCCGGTCCTGCAAGAGTCGGCCACGTCCCGGACCGGGCTGCGAATTTTCGTTTGCAAATGTTAAGCACTCCGAATCCGAAATCTTTTGCAGTTTGCACAAAAGTTTGTACTTGTTAGTGAAACAAATGATGAAATAAATGGAAACTAGTTACCTGTACGCATTGCTGGTGAAATACTCGGTGGTGAAGCCGATGGCAAGACCAGCCCATAACCCAATAGCGACGCAGAAGAACAGGTGCCTGCCATTGCCATTACGTAACATCAGTTGCAACATGCAAAAGGCCAAACGCACAAAGAGGAGCAGAGGGCGAGAGCTAGCTTACCAGTTCTTGACCTGCTTCTCCTCCCCGAAATCGAACATGGTGAACTTTGCAGGGAGCGCGGCGAATGTGACGACGAGCGCGGCGACGGTCATCAGCACGGTGGAGATGAGGAGCTGCATCTTGAGCGCCGGCGCGACCCCGTGGATGGTCTTGACCTTGAAGAAATCGGTGGCGAAGAGCGTGGTGGCCAGGCATACCACCAGCCCCGCTGAGCTTATCATCAGCGGGTAGCAAACCGCCGCGAAGTTGTGGTCCGCGCCGAACGACGAGATGGACGCGATGAACAGCGCCGCGCAGGTGGACTCGGCGTAGGAGCCGAACAGGTCGGACCCCATCCCGGCGATGTCCCCCACGTTGTCGCCCACGTTGTCCGCGATCACCGCGGGGTTCCGCGGGTCGTCCTCGGGGATGTTCCTCTCCACCTTCCCCACGAGGTCGGCGCCGACGTCCGCCGCCTTGGTGTAGATGCCGCCGCCGACCCTCCCGAACAGCGCCATCGACGAGCCGCCGAGCCCATAGCCGGTGATGGACTCGTACAGGCCTTCCCAATCCTCGTGATAGTACAGCCCGAAGAGCTTGATGGCGACGTAGAGCACGAGGAGGCCGAGGGAGGCCAGGAGGAAACCCATGACGGCACCGGACCGGAACGCCGTGGCGAAGGCCGCGCCAATGCCCCTCCGCGCCTCCAGGGTCGTCCTCGCGTTGGCGAAGGTAGCGATCCGCATGCCGAGGTAGCCCGAGACGACGGAGGTGACGGCGCCCAGGAGGAAGGCTACGGTGGTGAACGCCGCGTTGGCCAGCGCCGGCTTGCAGGTCTTGCCCCTGGTGTACTGGCACGGCTGGCTGGTGGTGCTGAACCGGTGCACGGAGCCCAAGAAGAGGAAGATGATCACGGCGAAGATCGCCGTGAAGGCGGCCAGGTACTTGTATTGAGTGAAGAGGAACGAGTTTGCTCCTGGAATGTTCGACATATTACTTGATCAAATTCTTGTCGAGAGTAATCAAGGACGATTTTGAATTTGAAATTTTGCGTGTTGTAATGCGTGTTTCAATAATGTCTTTAATTTCAACAATGTAGCACACATATGAATAGTGCATGAATTTAATTTAAGTAAATTTTCAATAATCTGAGTAATTTCAAAATACACAGTTTCAGTACTACTACCATTTGGACAACTATGCATTTGTCTATAGCTCATGGTCACGATGTCTTTTATACTTAAATCAGAAATTCAATCTCAAAACCAAAATTTGACAGATGCACGTCAGATGCATGCGGCAGCCATGGTAGTCCAGGCTTGTGTGGCGCTCTTCCTATCGGCAAGGAATGCGGCGGGAAAGTTGGTGCTGCGGGAGAATGTGGGACGACAGGCGTAGTGTTCTGGGCCGGCTGTGACGGTCTTTGTTGGTGTTGGCTTAGTGCAACTGTTTGGTGTTCAATGTATCGGTGGTTTTCCATAGCGAATTCGATGTTGATGGGTGATGATGATGACACTTGTAGGGATGTCGAGATGAGTCGGACTTTCTCAATGGGGTGTGCCAACTTTGGGTTTGCTTTTGTTGTTGTGACTCTTGTTGCCCGGTGGTGCCTTGGGCCTCGTCTTGCTAGGTTGTGGGTTTTTCTAGCTCTAATTTTCGTTCAATTTTTCTCTACTTAACTGGGCAATAAGTCTCATATTAATTAATGGATCGAGGCAAAATTTTTGTCTCCATTTTCACAATTTTTTTGACAAGTTTAATTTTATTTGCGACCCAATGAGAAAACAGGTAGCCATCCGAGATAATTCCCCTGTTGAAGAAACTTGCTATTGCGTCATGTCCCATTTATCAAAATTATGTTTTACCAAACTAGTTCAAAGTTTCACCTAAAATCTAAAAAATCATTAACTATACAACCAAATAGCGGTGGATTTGTATCAAACGTCGCAATAGCACGATTGGCTACGGGCAAGTGTCTTCTTTTGTAATGCTATCTACCCTTTCTATAAAAAATACTACACCAACCTGCTAAGAGGTCAAAATCTGACACAAGCTGCGAAGGAAATGGCATGCTTTGCAGAATTTTCGCTTCTAGCTACAGTCCATCAGATCAGTCAATCTTCTTCCTAAATAATACAAACAGTTTATTCAACACGCATTAATAACAGGTCATGCAGGTTATCACAAGTTGGTCAGAATCAAATCAAAAAATAGAACCATGCTTCTTAGTTAAGAAGAAAGATAAGGGAGAAGAAATGTGGACAGATCACAGAGCAGGAATATGGCGTCTCCGATCGTATAGCATGTGATGCTACTTGGTCAATGGTTTGACACGGCACCTTTGCTTAAATCAGTAGCAAGTTTCTAAACAGACCCATCTTGCGATGTCTTGGATGACTTCACAGTTGACTTACGACATTAAATTGTACAGGGGAAGATTCCCAGCTGATTCATCTACTGGTCAATGCTTTGACAGAGCACCTTTGCTTAATATCAGGAGCAATTGTAATCAAACACATTTTGTAAGATATTTCCAAAATACAATTCGAGGCTCAGTGGTAAAGAATTTCGGGTGATGGTATTTGGCAGTTGATTACGTACGTTCCATTAGAGTTGAAGTTGACAGTTCTTCCCTATACTAGGTTATTCTGGTAGTGCTTCTTACGTATCGTTAAATATTGGATACTGAGGATAAACCTAAACCATTAATTTTTTGGAAAACGAAAATACATCGAAGTCGAAACCACAGACAAATTTCTTGAACTATGGTCTCACCGTGTCAAAAATGCAAGATTTTTTTACGAGGACGACCAATATATTGCCTCAATGCAATTTCCCTCTTCTTTTAATATATCAAACAAGTCAAGCAAGCACATGATTTGAAAAAAGAAAATCCAACTCACCAACCGAAATGGCGCTCTGGATCTCGGCGCACCTCGCCACGGCCACCGCGCCGTCGCCTCCGCCATCCTCGTCGTCGCTGTCGCCACCGCCGCCGCTACGGGCTTCCTCGTCGTCGTCCTCGGCCTCCGGCCGGAACGCCGCCAGCCCGTGTCCGTGGCCGTTGCCCGCCGACGACGCGTAGGCGGACACCTTCACCTTGGAGACAAGGAACCACTGCCACAGCGCGAAGGCAATGCCGACCACGGCGCACGCCGGTACGACCACGTCCACCGCCAAGGTGCCCATCGCGCGCCAAGAACCGTCAAGGCAGGCAAGGCAAGAGAGAAAGAGAGAGAGAGAGGAGGGGTTTGGTTTGGACTTGGAAATCTGGCAAGTTGTTTTGGGGGTTTTGTGGGGTGAGAGAGGAGAGGTGTGGCAACCGGCGGCAAGGCGCGCAACTACCTCGAGTAGACGTGGTACTAGTACTCCAACATACTGATGTATATGTATATATGTGGGTGCAAATGAGCAACGGAATCACGCTTTGGGTTTGGTAAACTGGAGCGGGCATGCGGTTTAGGTTAGCTTAGCAGGGAGGTAACGTGGGGCGGCTTCGGTACAAGGGCACGTGCAACTATTTTCTTGGTTCTTGCGTTGAGCTTTTCGACCGTTGAAGAGAAAAGAAATAATAAGAAAGGGGAGAAATTGTCCCAGGACGGAATTTTATCACCTGGGTGGACATCCACCCGATGTTTAAAACGTAATCTTGTATATTTTGAATATTGGGTGTATGTTCACCTGGGTGATAAAATGTTTGACTGGAATATATGTGGCCTTGTCACCCATGTGTAGTCCTCGTCCCAATGGATACTGGACTAGCATTACCTAGGGTTGCTCCCCACTGTAGCAGGATAGTAACTTGAAGCTATTGTGCACTTTGTATAGCCTGATGGCACTAAGTGTTTTTTCGATCTTTCAAAGAGAACAAGGTATCACTTGAGTATTTCCGCCGTTAGTGCATCTTGCTGTTTAGGGCTGACCGACTTCCAGCTATCTAATGTGATGTTGATCTTCTCTTGTGCGAGTGTCTCAAAGAATGTTTGCAATCTCGAAGCTACCTTATCAGGTTTCCCCAGGACCCTGTAGAGACATGGGTGATAACCTATCATCCTATAGGCCTCTTAGACGTCGCCCTAGGCTTCCATTTCGGTCCCGTAGATTCATCATTCATTGAAGAAGGGTTCGGTGAAGAAGGGTGCAGCGAAGAAGAGGACGAGCAATTCAAAGAACGTGCGTCTAACATCTTCTAAATAAAGGATTTATGTAAGGGACAAGGTTAAAAATCCTAACATTAAACATTGAGGAATATAAACAAAACTAAAATGTATAGTGGATTTCATTTTCTATTTTCATATAGAGAAAAATTAAAATGGAGGTATACAGATAGCCAAATTAAAATAGATATTAATATTAATATTTAATATAAAAATTAAAATGGAGGCATATAACCAATTAACTACAACCATTTATAGCAAAACTTTTACTTGATTAAAGAAAAATTTCTAGCCATGCAAACTGATAATTAACCCTAACAAATCTAACAATTAGCAAATAGATATAAAAATTCCAATTAAGCTAACAGACCCTAACAATTACCATCGGCTAACCCAAACATTGTAATTAACCCTAATTCACCAACATTCACATTAAACCTAATAAAAAATTAACCCTACCCTAAATGAACATTGAATAGAGAGGAGGGGGAGCCCTCACCTTGGCTATCTTGGTGATGCAGAGGCAGTGGCCAACAACGAAGAGGAGGCGGTAGCGGCTCGAAGGTAGAGGTGGCGATGATGAGGAAGAAGAGGTGGTCGATGTGGACAAAGAGGTGTAAAGGTGGCAAGGACGAAGAGGAGGTAGCCGGCGCTAACAAAGAGGAGACGGTGGCGGCCAACAAGGAGGAGGAGGCGTGATCAGGGGTTCCACCCACACTCCAGGAGGAAGAGACTGACGGCTTCGTCAGGCTTTGGGAGGAAAAGGCAGCGGCGCCAACATGGGGCTCCAGGAAGAAGAGGTGGCTACGGCGTCCTCGGGCCCAGTTTACAGTGGAGGCATAGAGGGATGTGAAAAGTTTCGAGCGGAGTGGTTTGGAGGGGAAAACCCTATGTCCCAATTATATATAGAGAAATCATCTCAGACGGTTGAAGTGGTAGAACTATTTGTGATGACGCTCATCACAGATGGGTTAACTGACCACTCGTTTGAGATGTGACCCTCATTACAGATGGTTGAAGTGGTTGAACTGTCTGTGATGAGTTTGATCACAGACAGTTAACCAGGTCACCCATCTGTGATGTGAACCTCATCATAGATGATTTTCCACTTTGACCCATCATGATGATGGGCTCTAGGGGATAGGTTTTTCCTGTTTTTAGGTAGCCTCAAGAATTTCTAGCCATGTACTCCAAACATAATTCAACGACCTCTTTGATTGCATAACCTTTGACAATGCTGCCTTCCCCCATCGGGATGGATTCCGTATGTAGGACTAGAGAACTCCCATGTACTACTTGAACTGGTACATGCTATGTAGTGAAAGAGCATCTAGGCCCCTAAATGGTTTTGGTGGTTAATGGCAACCTAAATTGAAATCTAATGTTTATAATGAGTGCAAACAAGATAAGTAGGTTCCATGAAAAGGATTCATCTAGGAAAGGATGACCACCCAAAAGTACAAATGTGGTTTCCAAGACAAGGAGATGGCTGCGCTAGGCAGCTGTTTCACAGCTGTGAAGAAGCCGGTGCTGTGCAAGGAGTTGCAAGCAAGGTGATGGTGGCTTGATGCGTCAAGAGCCATGACTATAGTTGGTGGAAACTAAAGCCTATGTTTGCTAGTTATCTTGAGTCCTTAGGAAATACCTGTACTATCAGGAGGGATGAAGTAGCAATGATTTTTGGAGGTTCTTTTGCTCAATGCTCAGAGTGTTGGACAGTGGCACTGATGCCTTGAGGTCAGTGGCCCTGTAACAACAGTTTTGCACAAGTGTGAAACTAGATTGTGCTAACACATTGCTGTGCTAGCTTCCTAAAACCCTAGAGCCAAAGTTACCTGGTTGGCACAGCTGTGTCACAGCTGAACAACCGCTCTATGACTCAGGCACATCTTTGTGCTAGGGGAGAGCTTGTAAATGCTAAGGGAACTGCACTGCAATAGTCTGTCTGCCGAGTCAGAAGACTGTTGGAGGTTCTCTCCTGAACAGGCATCAGAGTTAGTGTGTGCGCTGAGGGCATGTAATGTGCCAGAACCGGGCTGAGTAGTGAGGCTACGTCAGTTAGGGTTTCACCTGTGTCAGCCTCTAGTGACACAGGTGTTGGTCTGCCTGAGCCGGTTACCATTGTGCGTTGTGATTAGCTGTGTCATCGGTGCCTGTCACCGGTGAGCCACTGAATCCTACGTGGCATGAGTGTAACGGTCAGGTGCCTGTGGACTCTATATATAGGGGTCCAGGGGAGGTCTTAGATCTCAACCTTTGCAAAACCTCTGTAATCCATTTCGACCGTTGCAAACCTCTTTTCTCCTGAACAGAAGCAAACCTTTCTAAGTCTTAGTTCAAGTGAGAGTTAGAGCTTTGAGTAGAGAGCACTGGTTCCTCCAAGAGTTGTTGTTGCAGATTCTTTCTTGGAGTGTCTACTCCTAGACAGGCGTAGGAGTTGCTGTGACCACCCAAGCTTGTGTGGGCTGGTATAGTAGTCTATGAAGGTGATCTGAAGTCTACTTGCTGCAAGGCGAAAAGACTTCCACAAGCAAGAGAAAGAGACCTGAAAACTCAGGTACTCGGAGAACAAGCACGATTCAGTGCTGGCCATTTCTTTGGAGTAGCCTCTCCAACAGAGTAGCCTGCTCTTGCAACTGTTGAGACATGCTTAAATTGTACTATTCGCATAAATGTCCTAACATCCACAAGTGTTGTAACTGATAACTCCAACGAGGCTTCAACCTCTATTGCAACTAACTCTGTAGATACAGCTGAGCACAACAAGCTCAAGAAGGAGCTTGAAGAAATTAAGAGGCTAATGAGGAAAGGTCTTTGCACTGCTAACATTAGCATGCAAAACTATCAGATGATTAGAGCTGAGATGCTTAAGAAAAACAATGGCCGGAAGGGCCTGGGTTATACTCCTGTCATGAACAAAGATAAACTACTTACTATCACTAACCCTAATCTTGCAGCAAAATTTGTGAGACAGGCAGGTACAAATGACAACAACTTTGTTGGTCACAAGCTGAAAAACAGGAATGTGGCGAACTTTCATCTAACCCATTCTATGTTCTGCAAAAGGACAGAAAAAGCAAGATAGTGGCCAAGTATGTGGATCGCAAGCATCTGGGTACCTAAGGTTATTGTTGCCTATGTCACTGGTACCCCACACAGCTGTGGGAATACAAGTGTCATAGGTGGCTTGCACCGTTCACTAACTCTTATGCCTAAGGTTGCAGGTGATAGTCAGCCAAAGAGGATTCATGTTATATCATCCATTGCTAAGGCTGTGAATTCTAGAAACAAACTTGCAAATCCTATTACTGCTGTCTCTGCTTATGATAAAGCTACTAAAGGAACCAAACAAGTTTGAAGTTTGGGTCCCTAAGTCTCATAACTAATCTTGCAGGACACTGTCTCCAGTAGAACTGATTGGGTTGTGGACAGTGGATGTACACAACATATGACTAGAGGCAGGGAGGAGTTTGTAGAGATCACCAATGAGAATCTGCCAAGCAAATATGTGATCTATGCAGACAATTCCAAGGGAAAGGTAAATGGCATTGGTAAAGTTGCCATATCTGAACATCACTCTTTATCAAATGTTATGCTTGTGGATCAGATAGGCTATAGTCTAATGTCTGTGTCACAGCTGTATGACACAGGTATGAAAATCACTTTCTATCCTGATGAGGTTATAGCCTCTAAACTATATGATGATTCACAAGTATTCAAAGGATGCAGGTCTGGAAAATTGTACATTGTTAATTTCAATGAATAGCCTGCAACAGCTCCATGGTGCCTCATGGCCAAGAGCAGTGTCAGCTGGCTGTGGCATAGGCGGCTAGGACATGCAGGGATGAAGCTTCTCAACAAGCTAAGCAAACATGACTATGTCATAGGCTTGGAGAAGGTGAAATTTGAAAAGGACAAGCCCTGCAGTTCATGTCAAGCCAGTAAACAAGTTGTAGCTGCCCATCGTCCTAAGGCCATCATGACCACCACCACTCCTTTTGAGCTCATATACATTGATCTATTTGGTCCTACTACATATGAGAGCTTGGGAGGTAACAAGTATGGTTTTGTCATTGTAGATGATTTTTCTTGCTATACTTGGGTGTTCTTTTTGAAGGAAAAGACACAGATTTACAAGAAATTCAAGCATCTCATAGTCAGAGATCAAAATGAGTGGAAGGTAAATCTGGTCAAGGTTAGGAGTGACAATGGGAGTGAATTCAAGAATTCTAAGGTGGAGGCATTTCTGGACGAGCATTGAATAAAGCATGAATTCTCAAGTCTATTTTGACCTCTGCAATCCATTTCGATCGTTGCAAACCTCTTTTTTCCTGAACAGAAGCAAACCTTCCTAAGTCTTAGTTCAAGTGAGAGTTAGAGCTTTGAGCAGAGAGCACTGGTTCCTCCAAGAGTTGTTGTTGCAGATTCTTTCTTGGAGTGTCTAGTCCTAGACAGGCGTAGGAGTTGCTGTGACCACCCAAGCTTGTGTGGGCTGGTATAGTAGTCTGTGAAGGTGATCTAAAGTCTACCTACTGCAAGGCGAAAAGACTTCCACAAGCAAGAGAAAGAGACCTGAACACTCAGGTACTCGGAGAACAAGCACGATTCAGTGCTGGCCATCTCTTCAGAGTAGCCTCTCCAACGGAGACGTACCATCTCTGAAAAGAGTTAGAATTTCGATGAAAAATCCCTTATCTCTCTGAGTACTTTTCATTCTGTACTTACTTGCTCATCTGATTTGCATGCTTGTGTGATCTTCTATTATATATAACCTAGCTGTAATCATCTCTCATTGCCTGTGCTAAGTCTAGCTGTGTCACAGTTGCTTTATTGCTTATCTCATATCTGTGCCAGTTACCAGTTACACAGCTATCTGTCATATACATCTGTTTAGGGCTTTCAGATTACCTGTGCTAGCCACCTGTGTGACAGCTGTGTATTAATTTACATATCAAATACTGCCTTAGTAGTTGATCAACCTGTTAAGCCTTTAAACTTGATAAATTGAAGTAATTTTTTAAAATTGATTAGCCTCCTATTCACCCCCCTCTAGTCGGCACCTGCAATCCTTTCACATAGGAAGATAAGACCGCACATCTTTATCTCTCTCACGAAGTGAACAATGAGATGCAACACGATATCAATAAAAGGCGGCAGGAAATACATCTCAAGATGACATAAGGTTGCCACCACTTGTGCTTGCAAAGATCCAGTCCGAGGCGGTCGATCACCTTCTGGGAAATTGCATGAAAGAACTAACAAAACATTATGACTCTGTCTCGGACCTTTATAGGCAAAATCCCTCTAATAGCAATAGGGAGCATCTGTGTCATCAGCGTGTGATAATCATGAGACTTCATGCCAACTAATTTCGAATCTTGCATCGAAATAAGTATTTTGATGTTGGCGGAGTAACTGGAAGAAACTTTCACACTATTCAACCACTGGCAGAGTTCGCTTCTCTCGGCCTTGGAAATAGTGTAACATGTAGGGGAAGGAATGTTCAACCTTTATCAGTTTCTGTCGGTGCTAACTGAGGTTTGATGCCCATACCGACCAAGTCAAGCCGTGCCTTTACACCATCATTTCTTTTATCAAGGATGTTTAGTAAGAGACCAATCAAGCTATTACACATGTTTTTCTCTACTTGCATGACATCAATGTAGTGGTGAACTTTTAGGTACTCCTAGTAAGGTAAGTCCCAAAATATTGATCTCTTTTTCTAGATGTCCTTCCTCAATTTACACCCCTTTTCAAGCATAACATCCACATCCTTAACCATAGCATAGACCTACTTTCTAGTTAAAAGCTTTGGAGCCAAACCATCCTCAGTCCCTCCATCGAACTCTTCCGTCATATTACAATATGAGTAATTTCTTTGCAAGAACCTACGGTGCCACATGTACACGGTCTTGCGCGAGTTCTTGAGATACACTCATGGTATCATCCAAGTATTGACCACAGCCTTGGGTCCTTTTATAGTTTGGCTAGACAGGTTACCATAGGTAGGATAGTCATTGATGGTGCAGAATAACAAGTTTGTTTAAGGTAAAGTTTTCTCTTTTTCTACATCCCATAATTGTATGCCTTTGTTCCACAATATTTCAGTTTTTCCATCAATAGTGATTGATACATAACTATGTCATTCCCATGTTGATTTGTCCCTTGGATGAGCATAGACAACAAGATGAACTTCCACTTCATAAACAACCAAGGAGGAAGGTTGTACATATATAGCGCCACCGGCCCAAGTGCTATGTCACGTGCTCATGCTACCGAATGGATTTATTTCATCAATACTCAATCCAAACCTAACACTCCTTGGATTCTCACCAAGAGTTAGAAACTTTGTGTCAGTGTCTTTTTTTAAAAAAATTAACAGTAGGGGAGGCCCCTATGGTATATATTAATCACAACTAAAAGTATGTACAATAGTAGCTACTACAGGGGGGAATATATACATGGAAAAAGAAAAAAAGAACAAAACTAGAGCTAGACTAAGGATTTAAGCCATGATAACAAGAGGGGCTGATGTTCTTTTCGCACTCGATGCATAAGCAAAGAGGAGTTTGACTTGAAACCTTGTCATGAGCGACAAAAAGAAGACCTTTGATTTTTGAAGACGTGGGCATTCCGCTGTTTCCATATGTGCTAGATAGCAAGAATCAATATGTCCATCAAGAAAGGTTGCTGAAAATCCTTCTTAGCGTGATAGAGCATATCGATATTTCTCCACTGGACGGAGTCAGCCGGATAACTTAGCATCCTATCATCCTTATGATCCTCCCGGTGCCATCACATCAATTTCGCATGTCTTGGATTTGCATACAAATGCTACAAACGGGGAATTATAGGAAGATACCACACGACTTTAGCCAAATTTCCTTTCCTGTCCTCCTTGCCCTCCGGGTCATCATCCTGAGCATTCTTACACTGCTTGTATCGGGATGTCTTGCACAACAGATGCAAATGTTTTTGTACTTTTTATGGAAGAGGATAGAGCCATTCCAACAAGCATGTATTATTTCTACTTCCAACGATAGGGGACAAAGATCCTTCTTGGCTTTGTGAGTGCTTGTGGGCAACTCGTTTCCTTTTGGAAGCGTGTCTGCCATTACTCGTAACAACACCGTGAAACTTTTGTCGGACCAACCAATCCTTGCCTTCAATTTGAGCGGTTCAAGAACGGATGACATTTTGCCTTGCAATTCGGCAACAAAGGTTTCTCCAAGTCCTCCATCTAGGCTAGAAATTTATCATATTCTCTCCCACCAAGGTCATTCCCTTCTCCATCGTGCAACATCTAATGCAGAGCATATCGACAACATTGTATTGAACCCAATGTGTAATTGTCGACGATCGATAAACCACCGATCTTACGGTATTCGTGGAACGGTGATACTTGGGGGGTAGGGACCTCTAGGGCACAAGGCCAAGAGATCTGACGGCAAGGAAAACACCCTTTTTATACAGGTTCGGGCCTCCCTCAGGATAATAACCCTACATCCTGTTCGTATATATTGATCAGAGAATGTCTTTACAAGGGATGTATATGTCAGTGGCTATCCTAGGCCTAACCGGAGACTACGATGACTAGTTCCGCTAGTCTCGACTCCTTCAAGGCGGCGGGTCTTCTCGTGGGAATCGCTGGGATCTTCCTTCTAAGGCCTCTTAGATCTAACTTTCTCATCGCTCCCCTATAAGATTGTTGATCCTTTTATAGGGGGCTCCCCGAGTCGTACCGAGACTTATGCCCGAGTAGAACTCTGGCTTCCTTAAACGTCAGGATTGACAAGATTCCCGAGTAGGAACTAATCTCTACTGGGTACTCGTGTCATCCTGGTCGGAGTAAATCTTTGAGTTCTCCAGAGAATTTTTCAGGTTTTAACTTACCCAGAAAGCATTTCTCTTGCTTTAATCTGATCTGTCGATCACGGACACACGTTCGCCTGGTAGATTTCTGGGAGGCCGAACTGTCGTGGCGGAAATTTCGCGTGGTGATGAAGAATCTTTCCTTTTTTTGCACTACTGTTTGGCTGACAATACCCGAAATGCAACGCGCTTGTCGGGGTCGTGGGTCTATCAGACCTCTCTTTTTCCCACGCACAACGTCTCTAATGCGGAAAAAGTAACTGTCCGCATTAAATGCAATGGAACAGATCGTGCCGTTAACCGTGCTCCGATCAGGCGAAACTTGAATCTTTTAAGAGACCGAGAATTGGGGTTTTGCCCACATTGCTTCTTGTCTCCTAGCATCCTAATCTGTTTTCTCGCGCCCCTGCTTTCATCGTCCGTCTTGCCTTCGCCGATCATCATCAGCGGCAATGGGGAAGAAAAGCAGAGCGAAGAAGTCCCCCGATCATAAGAAGTCAGCAGGGGATCCTTCGGGGGATCCGATCATCGCTATCCCCGAGTTTGAGACCTCGGTGATGGACTCCGTCGCCGTCAAGAAGCTCGAGGCGGAGGAGGTCATCCTCCTGGAGGTATTCGTACCATACCAGGAGGCTGCGAAGGAGACAGCTCCGAGTCCGGACACGACTTGGACCGTCGTCTTCGCGGATTTCCTCAGGTGTGGATCCCAATTTCCACCTTCTCATTTCTTCCTCCTGGTGCTCCGGTTCTATGGGATCGAGTTGATACATCTCAACCCGAACTCGGTCCTAATGCTGGCGGTATTTGCACACCAGTGCGAAGCATACCTTGGCATCAGGCCGAGCCTGGAGCTCTGGAACTATTTCTACAACCTCCGCCGGATGAAGGCCGGCGGCGGAGGTGTTGTCGGCGGCACCGGATTTTGACTCCGGGAAGGAAAGAAGGACGCCTACATTTTCTCTTCCTGGAAATCGTCATGGTCAGGCTGGCACTCGAGATGGTTCTACTGCCAGCCCCCGCCTTCCTTCGGGATCCACTACGAAGGCTTGGCCCCCCTTCCCAACGAAGTGCTGGGCGGAGGCTCCGAAGGAGACCAAGTCGCTTAAGGCCCTCGTCGGTGACATCGCCTCCCTTGCCGCACGAGGATTGTCAGCATGGGACGTTGCGGAGGACTTCCTTCGGTGTAGAATCAGCCCTCTTCGGTCGAGGATTCAGCCTACCTGGGTGGTCCCGGAAGGCCAAGATCAGACAAGGGACTTTGACACAGGTGAGTATCTAAACCTTTCCGTGTGACACAGGTGAGTATCCGAACCTTTCCGTGTCATTCTTGGTCAGAAGAATTCTTGTCTCCCCACTAATTCATTCTCGACTGGCCATGTAGATCTATATCCCGAGGAACTTCAGAATAGGCTGAACAACCTATTCGATCAATCTCCTCAGGGCGGGCGGACGGACGTGCCCTTGCCGATCGTGAAGCTGAGCCCCGAGAAGCAAAGGGAGATCTTCTCGGTGAGTTGATGATTTCTGCCTTGTCTAGTCGTGGTTCGTCCGAGCTGTGCGTCTGACGCTATCCGGGCTTCTTCTATGCAGTGAGTAGGCCACGGGGCTCCTGACTCGGAGGCGGAACGGGCTGGCGCCCCTATTCAGGACGAAGAGGTTGAGGTCCTCGGGACGACCCCTTCGATCCCAAGGATTGGGGATCCATCCGAGGCCGAGGCGGTAGTGGAGATTACCCGAACATAATCCCCTATTTAGGTCCCTTCTCCTCCGCCAAGCCCCCAGCCTTAGGTGCGAATGCATGCTCGACTAACTTCCTCCCTTTGACGTTCTTTGTGATCTTAGGGTGACGGGAGTAAGTTGTTGGACTGTAGGACACGCGTGATCCCCGCCCGGAGGAATTGGTGTCTTTTGCCCTCCTCGTTAGCGTAGAGAAGGTCGCGCTGGTGGTGGGTCTTCCTGCGGCCAAGGTGAAGCGTTCGCGGTAAGTCTTCTTCTCGGTATTTTGTTTCAAAATCTTCCTTCCTTTAATCTGTGAAGGCTGATGGGCCGCTTTCTCTGATTAGGGTGACTATCCGTCCGGTTGGAGCCACGACTGGGGCCGCTGCAGATATGCAGGCCCCGGTGGTGAGGCCGGCGCAGCCCTCGGTTGAACGGACTGATCTCCCCGCGCCGGAGGCGGCGGCGCCGGAGGAGGACGACATCCACGCCCAACTATAGGTAATTCTAAGAGTTAGTAATTGAACGTCAATGTACTCGGTACTAACCTTGTCGTTTCAACAGCGCATTCTTCCTCGGCTTCTTCCACTCCAGAAGGCGAAGGCCGAGCTGGAGACACACCGGGTGGAGAACGAAGAGCTGAAGAAGTGCCTTGCAGAGTCCGAGGCTGAGCTTCGGGATGTGAAGGTCCGCCTCTCTGAGGCGGAGTCTTCGCTAAGCCGAAGCCAAGCCTACGCGGGGAAGCTGGAGGAGGACCTCGACCACACCCTTTGCATGCTCGAGACAGCGCTCGTAGAGGTTGGGGTCACCGTCTTCCCCCACCCTCCGCGGGCTATCCGGCTGGTGGAGCTGGTGGCGTCCGTCTCCCGCCTAAAGCCTGTCGTCGAGAAGATCCTTGACGATGAGCTCAAGCAGGTTATGAAGGACGCCTTGGCCTTCGCCCTGGCCCTTCTTATACACCGACACCCGTAGCTGTCCTTGATGACCCTCGAGGCCGACCTGCCAGAGGACGAGATAGACAGTCTTTTCGGTGTTGTGCAGGGTGCTGCAGATGCCTTCGCGGATAGGGTTCAGGCACTTGGTCTGCCTGAATAACTTATGTAATCAAACCGTGATTAGTAACTTGTGCACTTAAACTGTGTATTTGTTGTTTTCTAAAGACCTGGCTATTCTGCTTTGTGAATGCTTGTCAAACGCGAAGGCTTCCATAGACTTAGTCGGACTTTGCATCCCTCTTTCCCTGACTTAGTCTTCGCGAGTTGTGCTATTCGTCGCTGACTGTGATTGACCAGGCCTTCGGCTTAATTGGATGGAGGGCTCAGTGGCCCCTCGTCATCAGTAAACTCGATAAGGGGTCTTCGTACAGTCTATCGTAGCCATAGCAACAAACTCGCGTTCCCTTGTCGGTAGGATATTGGGCGCGAGTTAGTAAGTTCTACGCTTGCACTGTTGGTGACAACATTCCACTCTATCTGCGAGGCCTTCTGTTCAAAGTAGTCGAGGATGTGGATAAGCAGGCGAGTTCCGTTGTCTCGATCATGCTCGCACCTTCTCTTCTTCCTTTACTCGTGGTTGGGGAACTTTACCACGAAACTGGGGAGCTTAGTCGACCAGGCCTTAGGTCTAGTCAAGTGGGGGGCTCAATGGCTTCCCCTGTCACCTACAGACGCGTTAAGGGGTCTTCCTTGCATCCCTGATGGTTGCAGCGCGGAACCCTTTCCTTTTGTGCTGGTCGAGTTGTTGGTTATGCTTATGAGTAAGCTAGTTTTTGGTGCCACCCACTCATCCAGCCCCCGACTGTCTTATTCGAGAAGTTTCTCGGATAGGCAGTCTGAAAAATAATTATTGAACTAGGAACACTTTATAAAACTGTGAACTAACTGGAGTGTCTTTTACAAACTACTATAAAAAAACTGCTAGAAAAAGCTTGGAAGAAACATCATCCCTTCCTCTCGAGTTGTCGTTGGTCGCACCAGGGGCTCCCGAACCCTTGTCGTAGTTTGCTGTAGAAGCTTGTCGAGTGCGCGTGCAAGGCGGCTGTGAGAGTCTAGTTTCAACTACTAGACCCCCCTGTGTATATCCTCGTCAGTCCAGGATCACGCTGACGATACACAGGCGAAATGAATAACATTGCATGCACTCAAAGCTTAAAAACTTAACTTGAGTACAATATGCCACATGGCTTACAAAGTTCCATGTCTAACGACATTTATTACATCAGAGGCAAACAGCAGAAAATAAAGGCGAAGCGACTCCATCCATGCCACAGGCAATTGACGGAAGCCACGCGACCTATTCTCACTACTACAGAAAGGCTCATCCGGGACGTGTCATCTCAGTCGGGCAAAGCTCAACCGCCTCTGATTCACTCATCACAAGCGGGTTCTCACGGGGACCGTCTCTGATATCGATGCTTTGTCCCCAGATGGAGACATCGGATTCGGTTTGGAGACCAACCGCCTCAGATGAGTCATCTGAGGCGGTTTGCAAACGGAACCGACTCTGATATCTAGTCATCTGAGGCGGTTCATGAGCGAACCGCCTCAGATGTAACACATATCACAGGCGGTATGGGGTGAACCACTTGTGATGACTGTTTGAGGGATATCGCAGTCGGCTTGAGTGACCCAACCGACTGTGATAAATGTCGCCTTCATAATCGGGAAGTCTTTTAGGTTTTTCCCTGATCTGTTCTATTGGGTGGCGGCTGGTTCAGGTAGGGGCGATTTTGAGGCGATTTTGAAGGGAAGGAGAGTGGATGTTGAGGAGTAATTGCATTGGACATTGAAGAAGGTTAGTACTACTTGCCCCTCTCTCCCTATTTTGCTTTCATTTTGTTGGATGAGATAATTAGGTTTAGTTATTTGGAGATGATGAAGTGAAAATTAATCATATAGTGATGATCTTTTAGTATGTGGTAGGTTAATAAGTCTCTTGCATATGTATTGTGTAACAGTATGTGCGAGATGGATCGAAGTTGGATGTATCCCGAGAACCGTGTGACCCAAGAGTACATTAATGGTGTAGATGATTTCCTATTAGTAGCGCGAGACGATATGTTGGCAAAGGGAGCCAAATTTATGTGTTGTCCGTGCTATGATTGTAGAACGAGAAGATGTTCAAGGAGACAACCCAGATACAAGATCATTTGATTTGTAGAGGTTTTGTAAATGGTTATACACGGTGGACCAATCATGGCGAGGCGCACATAATTTTACCGGGTGGAGATGAGTCAACTAGCAACGAAGATGATGTCCACGGTGAGTCCGATTGCGAGGAGGATGAAGATATGCAGCTGGTCGATAATGAATTGGAGGAAATGTTGCGTGACGTGGAAGGATACGACCTAGAGGGGAGACAATACGAGCAATTCCTGGGCTTGATGGAGGACTCAGAGAAACCTTTGTTTTCGGGTTGCAAGACAAAATACACAAGATTATCAACTGTTCTTGAACTATTCAAATTGAAGGCAAGCAATGGTTGGTCCGACAAAAGTTTCACCTCTCTCCTAGTACTCATGGCAGACTTGCTTCCACAGGGAAACGAGATGCCCACGAGCACATACAGAGCGAAAAAGATTCTTTGTCCTCTAGGTCTCGAAATAGAAAAACTCCATGCTTGTAAGAACGACTGTATCATCTTCCGTAAAGAGTATGCGAACGTACATGTGTGTCCAGTATGCAAGACATCCAGATACAAGCAGCTCGATGTTCAAGGTGATGAATCAGAGGGTGTCGAAAGTAGGAGAGGACCGCCGGCTAAGGTAGTGTGGTATCTTCCTATAATTCCGCGTCTGAAGCGTTTGTTTGCAAACAAAAAGCACGCGAAACTTATGAGATGGCATGCCGACGACTGTAAGAAAGATTTCATGCTAAGACACCCCGCTGATTCAATCCAGTGGAGAAACATCGACACTAGGTATCCAACGTTTGGAGTTGAGTCACGAAATGTAAGGTTCGGGTTGAGTACGGACGGAATGAATCCCTTCGGTAGCATGACCTGTCACATAGCACCTGGCCGGTGGCTATGTGCATGTACAACCTCCCTCCTTGGCTTTGTATGAAGCGAAGTACATCATGATGGCCATGCTAATCCAAGGCCCGAAGCAACCTGGAAATGATATTGATGTATACCTAGCATTGTTGATGGACGATCTTTAGACTCTATGGAACGAAGGGGTTGACGATGTATGGGATGTCGACAAAAGGGAACATTTTACCTTACATGGCCTCCTATTCTGCACCATAAATGACTATCCTGCCTATGGTAACTTGTCTGGTCAAACCACTCACGGAGCTAACGCTTGCGGTCAATGCTCGGATAATACGGCAAGTGTGTACCTCAAGCACTCGCACAAGACAGTGTACATGCGGTACCATAGGTACTTGTGAAGGAATCATCCATACTGGAATCTCAAAAGGAGTTTGATGGTACAATAGAGGAGGGAATGGCTCCAAAGCCTTATTCAGGAAAGGAGGTCTACGATATGGTGAAGGACGTTGACGTAGTTCTCGGTAAAGGAATCCCATTGAGAAAGGGCATATGGAAAAAGAAGTCGATTTTTTGGAATTTACCTTACTGGGAACACCTGGAAGTTCACCACTGCATTGACGTCATGCATGTAGAGAAGAATGTATGTGATAGCTTGCTGGTCTGTTATTGAACATCCCTGATAAAACAAAGGACGGTGTGAACGCAAGGCTTGACATGGTCGATATGGGCATCAGACTTGATTTAGCACCCCAGCAATCTAAAAAAGGTCGAACATTCCTTCCACCTGCAAGTTACACCCTGTCAAAGGCTGAGAGAACCGAACTTTGCAAGTGCTTGCATGGTATCAAAGTTCCATCTGGTTACTCCGCCAGCATAAAGAAACTTGTGTCGATGAAAGATTTGAAATTGCTTGGAATGAAGTCTCATGATTGTCATGTTCTGATTACACAAATGATCCCTATTGCTATTCGAGGCATTTTGCCACAAAGGTTAGAGAGACAATCATAATGTTATGCCAGTTCTTTCAGGCAATAACTCAAAAGGTCATCGACCCCCTTCGGCTAGATGCTTTGCAACAACGATTGGTGGTAACTCTATGTCATCTTGAGATGTATTTTCCGCCGATATTTTTTGATATCATGCCGCATCTCATGGTTCAACTCGTCAGAGAGATTAAGATGTGTGGCCTTGTCTTTCTTCGGAGCATGTACCCATTTGAAAGATATATGGGAATTTTGAAGTCCTATGTACGTAATCGATCCTGCCCAGAGGGGAGCATTGTTGAAGGCTATGCAACCGAAGAGGTCGTTGAGTTTTGTTTGGACTACATGTCGAATGTGAAACCCATTGGCGTACCTGAATCACGCTATGCTGGGAGGCTACATGGAATTGGTACTCTCAGAGCAAAACGAATTAATCCCAATCCAGATGCACTTGCGAAAGCCCACTTTCTTGTGTTGGAACACATGGATGTGGTATCTCCCTACATCACCGAGCACTTTGAGTTGGTACGGAAATAGAATCTGAATAAATCTCAAAGATGGATCACTATACAACATAACTCGAGGTTCAATCAGTGGCTACATGACCGAATCACAAATAGCTCATCCATCGATGATATGCTTACTTGGTTGTCAAGAAAACCATCGTACCAAGTCATGACATATCAAGGGTACGAAATAAATGGGTATACATTTTACACGAAGGCTCAAGATGCAAAAGCTCATATCAGAACAGTGGTGTCCGTATAGATGCTGTAGATGGTGTCGCCCATGAAGCACAACCATACTATGGGTTCGTAGAAGAGATATGGGAGCTCGACTACGTGAAGTTCAAGATCCCCGTATTTTGGTGCCGTTGGGTGCATCTTTCCCACGTGAAGGTTGACAGTTATGGCGTGACTACCGTGGACCTTGGTCGTGTTGCTTATGCAAGTGAACCATTTGTGCTTGCAAAACATGTTCACCAGGTCTTCTACATAGTCGATCCATCTAATAAGAAGCGTCATGTCGTAAGGAATGGAAAGAGGAGTATCGTCGGTGTCGATGAAGTGGTCGATGAGGATGACTACAACAGATTTGGTGATATCCCTAATTCGGACAAAGTGACATGCGAAGAAACACAAAGTCATGACAATGAGACCTACATCCGCAATGATCATCATGAAGGTCTTATTTTCAAAGGAAAAAGGCTAGTGCTTGATTAGTGATGTGGGTGCAGGTTCAAATGGTTATGTATGCTCGCATTGTGTTGAAATGAGCATTTGAACTTTGATTGCATTTCAAATTTCGTAATCTATATCGAAATGAATGTGATCCTTTTGTAATGTGAAACCTTTCTATGTGCTGTGTGAATTATGATCTCTGTGAAAACTTTCTGTACATGATGAATGATATTTGAACTGTCGTTTAAATCATATGAAAACTGATGTTTTTCCCTAAAAAGAGGGATGTTTATGTCTGGCTAAAGGACATATCAGAGGCAGTTACGAGTCAAAAAACGCCTCAGATATATGCAATCAGAGGCGGGTTTTTACAACAACTGCCTCAGATATGTGGACATCAGAGGCGGGTCTGTACAACGACCGCCTCTTATATGTAACACATTAGAGTCGGGTGTTGTGTAAACCCACCTCTGATGTCCACATATCTGAGGCGGTTGTTGTGCAAACCCACCTCTGATGAGGTTCCTTTAAATACCGTGGACTTAGGGTTTTTTCAATCCCGCCAGTTGTGAACGCAGCCTCTTCGAATTCACCGCCCCATCCTCTCTCGCCAACCCATCCTCCCCGATGCCCCTGCCCCAGCCCGACCTCGCCGCCCTGGCCACCCCAACCGCCCCGGCCACCCCGACGCCTCCCCAGCCACCCCGACGCCGCCCCGGCCTCCCCGGCCACCCCGACACCAACCTCCCCGCTCCTCCCCGACGCCACCGCTCCTCCCCATCACCGGCGTCCCCGAAGCTCAAGGTATCACAGCAATTTGCTATTGAGCTAGGCAAGAATGTTCATATGAATTATTTAGGGTGGTTTATTTTTTGCTTTTGTGAGCCCTGCTCAAACTTCTCCTGTTGAAATTATTTGTCCAATAAATCATGTGCATATTGCAATATTTGTGTGCTCTTTCCATCCAAATGAAGTAGCTATCCCACCCATCTCCACTATTGGATAATATATAGGATAATTAAACTATCTAATGTTGTGTATATTTTGACTATGTGCTGTTTCCATCCAAATGGAGATATGTAATTTGTTAGTACTCACTCCTGATTTATCAGATCATGCCTGCTATTTAGAAGCTTATGGGTCCTAGTAAAAAAGTGAAAAAATAACTTGTTAGAAATGCCCCTCATGATCATGTGGATGGGGTGAGTTAAGAATAGGGACAATCATGCGTACAACGACGAGTATTCTAGCATATATTTTTGAAGCATTTGCCTAGTGCCTCTCATTTCTCAGCTGTAAGTTCTATGGGTAGTGCACAATTACAACTAGAGGAACTAATTTAAAAATAATGTTGTAATGCGATGTCCTATTTACCTCGTTAAGATTTTCTTGTTTGCTCGTTGCTTTCCTAATTTTGGTTACTTTTCCTGTTCTTGTTTTTGTCAAGAAATTAGCCGAGTTATTCTCAAAGTAAGAAAATCATGAGTATTCTAGTTTGACCTTAACAGTAATTGTCAAGATGTCGGACGCACAATCTTCTTCAAACTCGTTGTCCTCTACATCGCCGCCGCTTTGTTTCAAAACTTGTGATAATTTCAGAACTTTGTGATTATTTCAGAACTTGTGATTATTTCAAAGCTTGTGATTATTTCAGAACTTGTGATTGTTGGTTGTGAACTGTGATGTGATTATTTGCTTTATTGTGATGTGATTATTGGCTGTCAGTTGCTCTATTCTATGAATCTGTCATTATGTATGTGCATCTGTCAATTTTTCAGAGGGCATGGCTAGCAAAACCTAAGGCTAGCCCAAAATACAGGGAAATCATGCCCTCTGGACACAGACATCAGGGGCGAGTGGTATAAAGGCCGACTCTGATGAGAGTCATCACAGCCGGTTGGTATAACGGCCCGACTCTGATGTCAGTCATCACAGCCGGTTGGTGTAAGGGCCCGACTCTGATGACTTAGTCATCACAGCCGGTTGGCATAAGGGACCGACTCTGATGACTTAGTCATCACAGCAGGTTCGCCTAAAGGCCCGACTCTGATGACTTAGTCATCACAGCCGGTTCGCGTAAAGGCCCGACTCTGATGACTTAGTAATCACAACCGGTTTTTTGGCAACCGACTGTGAACTTAGGAGTCATCAGAGACCATCCCACACAGTCGGTTGGGTGAACCGCCTCCAATGGTCATTTTCACCCGCCTCTGAAGGCATGTTTTGTAGTAGTGTCTTCAGGATCATCATAATAGCAGTCTTCATTGGCTCCTTCAGCACACTCCTCTGCACACCACCACAATAAAACATGCACGATGAGTACTTCGCGTACTCAGCAAGTCACTTGGCGGCAGATGGTCCTACCATACTATATGCAAGGCTTCAAAGGAAGGCTTTAGGGCTTAGTTGCGTAAAGCAAACTTTTAATTTGAATTACTGTAGTAGGTTTGAAAGCAGCATTTTGATATAAAACCGTTTTATTATCAGGGGTGATTTTCAACAGGTGTGATCCACGACCAACACATTCGAGCAAGGACACCCGTCTTAACTCGACCATAGGTTTCATCAGCAAAGGGGTCGAGGGAAGTAGCAAGGGGGAGAGGGACATGTCCTTTTCATCAAGAATGAGTCATGTGATGTCCATAACCGTGGACACGGCTAATCGATTAGTTTATTACTCTGCAGAGTTTGTACACTTTACCCACATGACACAATCTCGCCTTGTTGCCACTGGCCGTCGCCAGCATTGCAACAGGGAGATTGTGACGAGGTATTTTAGCTAGATCCCTCTCAGATGTGATGTGCCCACCGGGTCTGGCTCGGAGTCGAGAGTACATCCCCGCCCTCCGATCCCCTCATCTGTGCCGAGGGTCCTTGTAGCTACGTCCACCCCTTCTGCGGTACGGCAACATCGGCACCAAAGGCTGACTAACCTACTTGACCAAGCTATTGCCCATATAGCATGTGGTTGTACTGTTGTCACAATTTCTCTAACTTCAAGACTTCGGCCTTAAGCGGTACGGACGACTAATGGTTCCTTTCAACCGGCCTTCTGCGGGTAGGACAACCATATGCTCCTTCATCACATGATCCAGCTGTCGCCCGCACCATATTAGATGGTAAGTTTCACCCAGAGTAGAATAGGCAGAATAGAGAGAGAGAGGGAAAATATCGGGCATCCGGCCCTAGCTCAGCGAGCTCAACAAGTTTCAACAAGGATTATCGATCCGATATTCATTCCTCCATAGAGGCAAATCAAAACAAACTAAAGATGTATCATTAAGCATGGCTAAGCATACTCTACTCTATTCAGAATAAAACCTATTATACTACTCAGGGTATCAAGTAAAATGGCCGACAAGCGGATAGGGTAAAAGTGTGTCAATCGACACGCTAGCTACTGGATTAAAACAGCATGCATGTTTGTAAATGACAAAATATTAATGACTTCGAAAATATAGGATCAAATATGATAAAGAAAAGGGGGCATGCCTTCGTGGTAGTACTCTACTTCTTTAGCTGCTTTGGTCGCCGGATCGGTCTCTTCACTCCCTATTGTCGCAACGTAACGAGCAAAGTAAATAAATACCGACTTCCCATAAAACAACTCGGAAAGCAACACAAGAGAGAAGCACGACGAAGGTAAGATGAGGTGGAATGGAACGATGGCGCGATAGCGTTATCGTGAAAAAGAATGGGTCTTCTAGGATTGGTCATAACCATAAACAACATAATAATATACATATATATATATCCCCTTCCGGGTATTTTAATAGATATACACACAACATATACCTTAACATGCTAGTAATCATGACAAAAAGATAAAACAATTCACAATTAACCCCAAATAAATATTTAGGTAAATCCTAAATATTTATAATGGTTAATAACAGTAAAGAATAAATTAACAACATGTAACTATATTTACACATGCTTTTCTATTATTTTAAAAATTAGAATTAAATCACAAAGCTATTTCTTACCATTAGCCTAAGCTAACTAAGCATGGAACATCTTGGAATATGTTAACAGTACTAGAACAGTACCAAAAATAATTTAATATTAATTTTTAATCTGAACATCATTTAATTAAAGCATTTTCTAACATTTCTAGTGTAACAATTAAGTAGAAAATACTAATTAACATCAATAAATCATACAATTGGGTTAACATGATTTAATAACAATTCCAGAGACATTTCATGTTTGGCAAAGTTCTGAAAATGTATTTTAAGTAATTAGAACCATTATTCTAAGCATGAAATCTACCCTAAAATCATTGTAAAACATTATTTAATTACCCAAAAAGAGCTCTCATGAGTTAACATCATTCCTAGGATCTAACATGATTTATTGGGTACTGGACATGAATTTTTAATAGCTAAAAAAGATTTATAAAGAAACTATTGCTAAAACAGAATTTAAATATTAATTTTAAATAGATCTAGAACACATCTTGATTTTTATAGCCCTAACCATTGCAGGCAAAATGTTTTGGTTTACATGGTAAATGAGTTCTAGGGTTCTCTGATCCTAGGAAAAAATTGGATATAACTAACAGGTAGCATTTCTATTTTTAATAATTAAAATAGTGCTTATTTTAATTCTAGGAAATTCTACACATGGTCAAAAATTATGAAAATTTCTGGAGGTACTCCCTAGCATACTAGTAATCTACAGAAAAAGAATTACTTCAAAATAATCATGCAGTACAAAGTTATCATGAAATTAGATCAAATTTCATCCAAATTTAAATATAATTCAAAATCTAGCAGTCGGATTAAAAATCCGATCGCACCATTGGACTCATGGGGTTCTAACAATTCCATTTTACTACTGAGTTCAAAGATCAGACCTAGATTAGATGGAGCCAAAAATTAGATAGAAGGGTATGGGCAAAGTTACTGCACATGTGCTACAGTACTCATGAGCTACTGTTCGCACTACAGTATAGAGAGCAAAAATGGATGATTCAAGATTAATGGTTGGATATTGGAGGGGATTAATAGATGAAATTGGTGGAGGGAAAATAATCTATGGGTTGGTGTGAGTCTACCTCGAAGGGGGATTGGAGAGAGACTCACCGTGGGTGGAGAAATCGAGGAGAGAAAGAGATCACTGGAGTTGGAGAAGAACTCGCGGTTCGGTTGATGTAGTGGAAGAAGCTCCCGATTTCTTGCGGTAGGAGATGCGCGTCGGCGTGGGGAAGCTCCGGGTAGCAGCGCCTCGGTGTGTGGTGCGTCGGTGTGGCCGGAATTCCTCGCCGGAGTTGTCACTGAAGTTGGAGAAGAAGAGGAGGTAGAGAAGGAATTTTTTTGGAGAAGACATCAAAGGGTGAAAACAAAGGGGAGAGGGGGTATTTATAGGGGAAATTGGGGAGAGGAAGATGCACGAATTAATGGAAATTAACGGAGGCATTAAGAAAGAGCAAAATCCGGAATTAACTCAGATTCGGCCTGCGACGACAGGCGTTACACGCGCGCGCGGCGCGCTCATGCGCAAGGCATTGGCCGCTCGGCTGCCACGCTCGGGCAGGCCGGCGCATGCACCAGGCGGCCCAGGCGCAAGGGGCAAGGGAGCTCGGGTGGGCCGGCTTGGCCAGCCCAGGCGGAGGGGAGAGGGGCGGCCTGGCCGGCCTAGCTGCTGGCCCAGGCGGGTGAGGCGGCTCGGGCCGGCCTGCTGGCGCGCGGCCCAGGAGGAGGGAGCGGCACCGGCTGGGTGGGTCGGCCCACGCGGGGATGTGGGGCGCAGCCGGGGCGGGCCGAGCGAGTGGCCGAGCGGGCTGCCCGGTGGGCCTTGGCCCAGGCGGGGCCTGGTAAGGGAGGAAAGCGGGCCGGCAGCCCAAGAAGCCCAAAAAAAGAGAAAAACATTTTTCTGATTTAAAATAATTGCAGAAATTCACATAAGGCCTTTAAAAATACCAAACACCTCCGAAAATTCTAGAAAAATTCCAATAATTCAAATTGAGCATGGGGAACTCAATTAAAATATTTTTGGGGCAAATTTCAAAAGATGATCAAATTAAAAATCAAAAACACACTTATTGCTCTCAAATTAATTTATATAGTTGAATTAATTTGAAATAAAATCCAATAAAATACATATTAGCATAATACTTAGTTGCACATCCTCTTTCCTTTTAAATTTTTTTTAAGCCCTCACAAATCGAGGATGTTACAGCGGCGGCGCCCGGAGCGTCTTACCATCAGTTTGTTCGTAGCTTGACGACTTGGGGATGGAGCTGGGCAACCTGGGATAGACTGGTGATCAGAAGGGTGATGACTTATACGATCTTACCGGAGGTGCTTGGACTCAGAACTCTCTGCGGGGACTCAATTATCTTTTTGCTACTAACTAGAGCAACCTAGATCGGGCGACTTCTCCTGTGGAGCTGTTGTCCTGCTGAGGGGAAGGCCCTTTTTTTCCTGGTCCTAAATTAGTCGTAGGACTTGTCCCCGACTTGGAGGGTTTTTATCCGATGTTGTCGCTCGTAGTTGCGGGGGAGGTCTTGATGATGCGGGTGAGCTCGTAACAGTGTCATAGTCTGTTACCCTGCTTGAGAGTTGATGCTTTTCTACGAGGTCGAGGCTGCGCTTGTCGCAGAGTAATGCTTCCTGGGGGGAGCTCTTTATTGTGAGGATGCCCTTTGGGCCAGGCATCTTCATATACTGATATGCGTAGTGTGTTGCTGCTATGAATTTGGGCAGGGTTGGGCGCCTCAGGACGGTATTGTATGCCGTCTCAAAGTCGACTACGTCGAACAGGATCTTCTCTGTTCGGAAGTTCTCCGGTATGCCAAAGGTAACCGGGAGGGTGACTTGCCCGATCGGCGTAGCCGACGAGCCTGGGACGATACCGTGGAACGCTTGTGTTATGGTCTGGACGGACAACCGTGGTACTTGCAAGGCATCGAGGGTGTTGGCGAATGGGATGTTCAGGGAGCTCCCCCCGTCTATTAGCACCCGGGCCACTCGGTAGTTTTTGATCGTTGGTTCGACAATAATTGGGTATCGTCCTGGTCGAACACATTTCTCGGGGCAGTCGGTTTGGTCGAATGTGATTGTGACCTCCGACCATTTGATTGTCCGAGAGACTTGCGGTATGCTCGCGAGAACCTCTCGGGCAATGGCCTTGTTTTTGAAAGAGCATCTAGGCCCCTAAATGGTTTTGATGGTTAATGGCAACCTAAACTGGAATCTAATGTTTACAATGAGTGTAAGTAGGATGAGTAGGTTCTAGGAAAGAGGATTCATCCAGGAAAGGATGACCACCCAAAAGTACAAAAGTGGTTTCCAGGACAAGGAGATAGTTGCGCTAGGCAGCTGTGCCACAGCTGTGAAGCAGCCGGTGATGTGCAAGGAGTTGCAAGCAAGGTGATGGTGGTTTGATGCATCAAGGGCCGTGACTACAGTTGGTGGAAACTGAAGCCTAGGTTTGCTAGTTTTCTTGAGTCCTCAGGAAACACCTGTACTATCAAGAGGGATGAAGTAGAATATTTTTGGAGGTTCTTTTGCTCAATGCTTAGAGTGGTGGATAGTGGCACTGATGCCTTGTGGTCAGTGGCCCTGTAACAATAGTTTTGCACAAGTGTGAAACTGGGATTGTGCTAGCACACTGCTGTGCTAGCTTCCTAAAACCCTAGAGCCAAAGTTAGCTGTGTGGCACAGCTGTGTCACAGGTGTAACGGTCAGGTGTCTGTGGACTCTATATATATAGAGGACCAGGGGAGGTCGCAGACCTCAACCTTTGCAAACTTCTGCAATCCATTTCGACCGTTGCAAACCTTTTTTCTCCTGAACAGAAGCAAACCTTCCTAAGTCTTCGTTCAAGTGAGAGTTAGAGCTTTGAGCAGAGAGCATTGGTTCCTCCAAGAGTTGTTGTTTCAGATTCTTTCTTGGAGTGTCTACTCCTAGACGGGTGTAGGAGTTGCTGTGACCACCCAAGCTTGTGTGGGATGGTACAGTAGTTTATGAAGGTGATTTGAGGTCTACCTGCTGCAAGGCGAAAGGACTTCCACAAGCAAGAGAAAGAGACTTGAAAACTCAGGTACTCAGAGAACAATCACGATTCAGTGCTGACGATCTCTTCGGAGTAGCCTCTCCAACAGAGACGTACCATATCGGAAAAGAGTGGGAACTTCGGTGAAATATCTCTTGTCTCTCTTAGTACTTTCCATTCAGCATTTACTTGTTCTTATTCTGATTTGCATGCTTGTGTGATTCACTGTCATATACAATCTAGCTGTAATCCTTTCTCATTGCCTGTGTTAATCTAGCTGTGTCACAGTTGCTTTATTGCTTATGACATATCTGTTCCAGTTACCTGTTACACAGCTATCTGTCATATACATCTGTTTAGGGTTTTTTGTTTACCTGTGATAGCCACCTGTGTGACAGCTGTGTGTTAATTTATATATCAAATACTGCCTGAGTAGTTGATCTGTCTCACAGCTAGCTCAACCCTTCAACCTGTTGAGCCTTAATCTTGATAAAGTGAAAGTAATTTTTTAAAATTGGTTAGCCTCCTATTCACCCCCTTCTAGTCGGCACCTACGATCCTTTGAATTGGTATCAGAGTAGGTTACTCTTTGAATTGGCCTAACAGCCAGAGTTTAAATGATGTCGGGTTATGAGGGTAAAATCCCTATCTTTGATGGAACTAACTATGCATTCTGGAAAAGAAAGATGCAAATGCATCTTATCGCTATAAACCCAGATGTTTGGGAGATTGTGAATGTAGGCTACAGGTTGGAAGACACCATAATTCCAAGCATCAACGATAAAAGAAATATCCAGAATAATGCAAGAGCTGCCACAGCCATATTCATGGGCCTTCAAGAACATGATTTCAACAGAGTCAGCACTATGGACTCTGCCAAGGAAATCTGGGACACTTTAGAGCAGATATATGATGGCAGCAACACTCTAAAGAACTTGAGAGAAGCCTGCTGGAATCAAAGTTGGAAAGATTTGAGTATGAACATGGTGAAGACATAAATTCCCTGTTCTCAAGACGCACCATCATCACAAATTAACTGAGGGCACTTGGATCAAATCGAGTTGATGATGAAGATGTGATCAAGAAGTTTCTATCAGTGCTACCAAAGCCCTACAGGGCTCTTGTACTGATGTTGAAAGAGAAGGACGGCTTTGATCAGATAAAGCCTACAGAAGTGTTAGGAAGGATACTAACACATGAGATGGAGATCAAGCAGGAAAGCAAGCACAACCTATCTTCCTCACTCAAGAAGAATATTGCATTGAAGACAACTGCCTCAGCTTTACAACCTGAAAGTGAAGGTAGTGAAGACCTGGATGAGGAGATAAATAGTGGAGAGGAAACTGAGCTAAATCTGCTCACAAGAAACTTCAAAAAATTCTATAGGAAGAAGAAACAGTTTGGCTCAAGTGACAGATTCAGAGGCAAGAAGCTGGTCAAGGATAACAAATGCTTTGATTGCGGTAAAGAAGGTCGTTTTGCTGTTGATTGTCCAGCCAAGAAGAAAGATAACAACCAATACAAGAAGAAGAAAGACTTCCATGGAGGAAGAAGACTTTCAACAACAAGCATCCAATTTATGCCAAGAATAAAGCTACTGCAAGAGCATATGTTGGACAAGCTTGGATATCTGATGATTCAGGCTCAGAGGAAGAATTAGAAGAGGAAGGAGAAGTTGCAGGCATTGCCATCAGCATGGCTGATGTGGCCAGCTGTGACACAACCAATTCACATAGCTCCAACATCAATGCCAAGGCTGACTAGCAGTCATCCATCTCTGCTCCTCTTTGCCTCATGGCCAAAGAATCTAAGATATTTACTGAGGATGACTTTCCTGATTATGCTGAACTAATGGGTATCTTGGAAAGAACAGATAAGGCTTATGGCAAGGAGAGGAAGGAAAACATATCCCTAAGGATAAGCTCAGGGAGCTCAGAGAAACCTGCGATGAAGTTATGGATGACAGGGACAACCTCAGGCTGGATCAGGAGAACTTGGAGATTGCTCATGACAAGCTTAAGCAAGCTCATGAGCTTCTCCTCAAGGAGCATGAGGAGCTCAAGGCAATGCATGCTAAATGCATTGATGATGCTAACTCTCCTATTGCTTCTGATATTATATCTTTGCCTGCTCCTGCAACTGTTGAAACTTGTTTAAATTGTGCTACTCGCATAAATGTTCTGACATCCACAGGTGTTGTATCTGATAACTCCAATGAGGCTTCAACCTCTATTACAGCTAACTTTGTGGATGCAGATGAGCACAATAAGCTCAAGGAGGAGCTTGAAGAAATCAAAAGACTAATGAGGAAATGTCTTTGCACTGCCATGCAAAACTATAAAATGATTAGAGCTGAAATGCTCAGAAAGAATAATGGCCGGAAGGGCCTGGGCTATATTCTTGTCATAAGTAAAGATAAACTGCCTGCCATCACTAACCCTAATCTTGCAGCTAAATTTGTGAGACAAGTAGGTACAAATGACAACAACTTTGTTGATCATAAGCAGAAAAACAGGAATATGGTGAACATTCTATCTAACCTATTCTATGTTCTGCAAAAGGACAGGGAAGGCAAGATAGTGGCCAAGTATGTTAGCCCTAGGCATCAAAAAAGGTGGTCACCTGCCATCTGGGTTCCAAAGACCACAGTTGCCTGTGTCACTGGTATCCCGCACAGCTATGGAACCACCGGTGTCACAGGTAGCTCACACAGTTCACTAACCCCTTTGTCTAAGGATGCAGGTGATAGTCAGCCCAGGAGGATCCATGTGATATCATCCATAGCAAAGGCTCTGAAATCTAAGAACTTGCCTACTAAACCTATCACTGCAATTTCTGCATGTGACAAAGTTACTAAGGGAACCAAACTAGTTTGGGTCTCTAAGGCGCATAACTAAACTTGCAGGACACTGTCTCCAGTGGAACTGATTAGATTGTGGACAGTGGATGTACACAACATATGACTAGAGGCAGAGAGGGGTTTGTAGAGATCACCAATGAGACTCTGCCCAGTAAACATGTGATCTATGTAGATAACTCCAAGGGAAAGGTAAATGACATTGGTAAAGTTGCCATATCTGAACATCATTCCTTATCAAATGTTATGCTTGTGGATCAGATAGGCTATAGTCTAATGTCTGTGTCACAGCTATGTGACACAGGTATGAAAGTCACTTTCTATCGTGATGAGGTTATAGCCTCTAAACTATCTGATGATTCACAAGTGTTCAAAGGATGCAGGTCTGGAAAGTTGTACACTGTTAATTTCAATGAATAGCCTGCAGTAGCTCCATGGTGTCTCATGGCCAAGTCCAGTGTCGGCTGGCTGTGGCACAGGCAGAAAGGGCATGTAGGGATGAAGCTTCTCAACAAGCTGAGCAAACATGACTATGTCATAGGCTTGGAGAAGGTGAAATTTGAAAAGGACAAACCCTATAGTTCATGTCAAGCTGGCAAACAAGTTGGAGCTGCCCATTGTCCCAAGAACATCATGACCACCACCACTCCTTTTGAGCTCATACACATTGACCTATTTGGTCCTACTACATATGAGAGCTTGGGAGGTAACAAGTATGGTTTTGTCATTGTAGATGATTTTTCCCGCTATACTTGGGTGTTTTTTTTGAAGGAAAAGACACAGGTTTACAAGAAATTCAAGCATCTCATAGTCAGAGTGCAAAATGAGTGGAAAGTAAATCTGATCAAGGTTAGGAGTGACAATGGGAGTGAATTCAAGAATTCTATGGTGGAGGCATTTCTGGACAAACATGGAATCAAGCATGAATTCTCAAGTCCATATGCTCCACAGCAAAATGGTGTAGTGGAAAGGAAGAACAGAACATTAATAGAGATGGCAAGAACACTCTCTTGGATGAGTACAAGACTTCACCAAGATTTTGGGCTGAAGCTATCAACACTGCCTGCCACTCCATCAACAGGATATTTCTACATCCACTACTCAAGAAGACTCCTTATGCGCTGCTCACCAACTCCAAACCAACTGTCTCATACTTCAGGGTATTTAGTTGTAAGTGCTACATACTTAGAAAAGGCAAACGTCTCTCTAAGTTTGAGGCTAAATCTGATGTTGGTATTTTCCTTGGTTATTCCATTAATTCCCATGCCTATAGAGTTTTTAACACCTCCACAAAGGTTGTTGAAGAATCTATAGATGTGAACTTTGATGAGTCTTATGGCTCCCAAGGAGAGCAAGTTGTTAATGATGTAGGGAGTAAGGATATTCTCAACAAATCCACTGGTGAGATCAGACGTACTATCAAGGAAGAATCTGCTTCACAAAGTGTTCATGAACCATCTACTTCACCACTGTGTGAAGACACTGGAGAGCAAGACATCGAGTTCAAGTACAACCCAACCAATGATCAACTGGATGCAGAGGACCTGTCTCAGCTAGCTGTGTCACAGGCAACACCAATAGCTGTGACACAGGTGGTTAATGTCACACCCTGTTTTTAAGCATTCCGATTTTTGAAAACCAAAACCGAAGACGCGTATATGCGTATATGTTTCAATCTTATTGCATGTTCATTCGGATTTTAGTTCTTCTCGAAGCATGTCATTTCATGGGAGCACTTGAGCTAGGTTGCACCGTCACGCAATGAACCCAAGTCGCAACCCCATCATCGCATGTGCATGGAACCCAAAACCCTAATTGGAACACACGCATCGTATACGCACAAACACTCCCCAAACCAAAACCCTAAGCGGCAACTCGCCCGTCTTTGCTCCCGACCCTCCAAGCATGAACCCTAACCTCCCCCATGCTCTACCTCCTCCGTGCCATCGCCCGAAACCCTAAAACCTAATCTGCCGACCTATTTCCTAATAATTCTTTTATCGGGCAGAAACCCTAAAATCCATATCACATGTGTTTTCCTTCATCCAAAAATTTTGGAAAAATTTCATAAACTTTCTAAATCTATTTGTCACCTATTTATAAGAAAACATTTGTGGATCCAGTTCAAGAATTTTGGATTACATCCAAATTGGGAATTAGGTCAAATCTTCACGATGAACTACAACCCATATATTTAAAGCTCAAAAAAATTCCATAAAAATCCCACAGTGCTTATCTTAGTACCAATGATTCAAATATTCAAAAACATGTCTATGTCCAGTGCAAGTCTTTGCCAGAAATTCCATCAAACTCTTGGCTCCATTTTCCCTCTTCCCATGGAATCAAGCTCAAACCTTATCCAATTGTCTCTAAACTCTTACCAGAGCCTCTTTTACACTCAAGCTCACTCCCCACTCCCTTCTCACCTCAGCACAAAGTCCACTCTATAGGGATTCAACCTCCAAGCCATCTCATGCCGACTTTGGCAAGCCCTAGGGCAGTCTTGCTCCACACGGTGTCCAAGCCAGCCCTCCCCTATTTTCTTCCCTCTGGTCACCTCAGCACTGCTGATCACCTCTTGCTCCTCCCCAGCATGCCAGGGCTTACTTGTGCGCGTATATGCTGGTCTGGGCGCGCCCTGGCATTACCTTGGACGCGCACCAGTGCACTGCCGAGCCAACAGCCGGCATCAACCACACGCCAACTCTGGTCCAGATGTCGGCGAGCAAAACCTGCACACCACCACTCTACCCTGGCCACCAGCAGAGCTCTGCATGTCATCGACTCATCCTTGCAACGCCCCGATGCCGTGCACGGCTACCCACTGTGGCATGCCACCCCACCACCTCGGCCGCAGCTATAAAAGACCTCCCCGAGCCTCCCTTTTCCCTCCAACCAGACCCTTCTTCCCTCCTCTGGCTCAGCCAAGCTTCAATTGAGCTCAAACCTCCTCTTTCTCATACCCGAGCTTGAGCCCCATCCATCGGTTCCGCCCCCCAATCGATCCACACCAAGCCCCTCCACCAAATTAAACCCCACCATCAAGTTCCCCTTCCCTCGCCGACCCGAATCCCCTCCTCAATTTCTCAGGTAGGCCATCGTAGCCGAGAACCGTAGAGCTCACCGGAGTACCGCCGCCTCTCCCTCACCGCCGGGGGACCAGGTTGAGCCGCTCGGCCTCAGCAAGGGAATGGGCCGCGGGAGGTAACTCCCTCCGAAGCGGTACGCCGCCTCCTCCCCTCCCCCCCCGGTCACTGACCGTGGGCATAAGCCATCGGCTGGGCCACATGGTCAGGATAAGTGGAGGCGCCTCGCCTCCCTCCCCGCCTGCCCACTCAGAAGGCGTAATCCCATTGAGTGGAAAGTGTAAAGTCCAAAATAAACCAATGGTTTCTGGTTTTTCAGAGCCGGTGCCCCTCGGTTCAACCGGTTCAGGGCTTAAATGTCTGGTTTTTGAAAAACCTCCAAAACAAGAATTGAACCTAAAAATATTTAGAAACTTTTGGTTTAAACATATTTTCAAAAATTCAAATTTTCTTTACTGTACAAAGGGTAAATTCAAATATCCTATTTAAATCCAAACCCTTTTTAAATTCCTTTTGAACTTTTGATCAACTCCAGAAATTTCTAACATGTTAGAGCCCTAACCTTCTGAGCCTTAACACAAAAGTATATATATACATACATGTTGCATGATTCGAAGATTGAAGGAGGCGAACATAAACCCTAAACAACCCTAACCCTAGATTTCATGCATATATATGTTTTAAACAATACCCAAACATGTTGAACCTTTCCAAGATATCATGCAACCAAAATGCATGCATGCTGATCTTTGTTGTTTGGCTTTTGTTATGCTCGGTTTCTTATCCGAAGTTTTTCCGAACGTGTAGTTGACGGTGTGAGGTACGTTCGTCAGGAGGAGCCGGAATCATCCCCGCGTTCGGATCAAGACGAAGAACTGCCAGGCAAGCTTTCCACCCTTGATCATGTTGAAACATAAATTTACAAAATGATATTTTGTTTACGAAACATGCATGCTATGTTTTACAATCGTTATTTTATGTAGTGAAGTTATAACCGATGATTAGGAAACCCTAGTCCAACTCTAAACTCCTTGTCACCCTAAGGACTACTTATTCTGGGAGCATTACCGGAAAACCTAGGGTAAAGTATATATGTATGCTTAGCCCCGCAGTAGCAAAAATTATGTTTTCAAAATAAAAAGGGGAATACTCCCATATTTCATGTGGCAACCGTTTGAAAATGGACCGTCGTGTCCGGAGATGAATGAAGGTAGAATATCCATGGGTTGGGATATTTTACCGCAAAGTGGTTTTGTGAAACCAAAACAAAAATGGAGAAGATTTTGATCCGGGTCGGAAATGAAGGGGGAAAGTAGGAAGCTTGTTAAATGCGAGGTAATGCCCGGCGTGGTTTTTGCAGCCCGTTTACAGGTGAGGTGTGGAGTCCCTCTCGGATCACATAAGGACCGAGCTTAAGTGCCGTTTGGCCAAGTCTTACCGTACGTCCACATGTCCTTTATGGGAAGGACTTGATCTAGTACCCGGTCTGAGACTAGCATGAACCCGTAGGCAGGGAGAAGTGTGCATATGAGGTAGTAGCCTCTGTAGAGAAAAGTTTCCACGGGAAAGCGATGGCTTGTTCGCCACAAAGTTGGAACACCAACCTCCTTGCAAGCAATGATACTGACTCAAGCTAGGTTTGGGACATGTCCTTCTGGTGGGTTCATGGCTAGGTTTACTCCGGTGAAGAGTCTCGTTGTACTAGCTCTGGTAGTATGCGGTGCACAGTATGCCCAGGGCGACCTACATCGTGTGGGTAAAGCCGTACCACCTCTGCAGAGGGTTTAAACTATTCGAATAGCCGTGTCCACGGTCAAGGATGAACTTGGTTAGGCCACACTAAAGTAGACTAACTTTCAAAGTCAAAAATAAGTTATGAGTTTAAGGATGCGATTCGCCGAGTTCGCAGGGTGACATGCAAATTCCCTGTCGTGGCGGGATGAGTGAAGAAGGGATTCCCTGTGGACTCGGGCAAACCGTAGTATCCCCGTTGTAACGGGTGAGCTGAGACTCCCCGCTGAAGCGGGTGATTACCAGACTTTCCGTTGTAACGGAAAGCACAGAAATGAATCCCATTGTAGCGGGAAGGAAAAGACGAACAGATGTTTGCCTCGGAACATCGTGGCAATTTATGAAAACTGCTCTTAATATCTATTTACTTATTTCATGCAAACTTACTTTCTCGCACAATATGAAACATAGGTTAGAGCCATTGCTTGAAATACCCTTGCATGCATTTTTATCTGTATCCAACTCCCCGGTGGGAAGTTTGCGAGTACATTCAATGTACTCACCTGGCTTGTTATGTGGCCAGAAGTCGAGGAGGAGTACCAGTCCGGAGATAGCGACAGAGATTTCGAGGCGTAGGGTTTCAACCCCCAGTCAGTTGCCTGTGGTTTGGCATATTGATGGGTTATCTACCGTGTGTTTATTTCCGCTGCAGTTGAATTCAGCCAATAGGCCCGGTTTGTATTAAATAAAGACCAATTATGGCTATTTGTGTAATGAACGATGTATCGCATGTCTATGCTATCAAGTACTTGTGTGTGTTAGCCACTGATCATGGGACTAGCACGGTAAACACAAGGATTTATCCGGCCTCGAAACCAGGTACGCCACAGTTAACCCCGAACCCCTTGTGATCAGCAGGCTGCAGAAGGATCACCCTGTTGACCAAATCATTTGTGCCATTAATAGGGGAGTGACTACTCGTTCTCATATTGCAAATTTCTGTGAACATTACTCTTTTGTCTCTAGTGTTGAACCCAGGACCATAAATGAAGCTCTCAAGGATATTGATTGGATAAATGCCATGCATGAAGAGTTGAACCAGTTTGAAAGAAATCAAGTCTGGTCCCTGGTGGAAAGACCCCATGACCATAATGTCATTGGAACCAAGTGGGTCTTCAGGAACAAACAAGACACAAATAGACTGGTGGTGAGAAACAAAGCCAGACTAGTTGCTCAAGGCTTCACTTGTATATGTTGAGCAGCCACTTGATTTTGAAGATGCTAAGAAACCACATAATGTCTACAAATTACACAAAGCACTTTATGTTCTAAAACAAGCACCTAGGGCATGGTATGATATATTGAAAGAATTCCTGATCAAAAATAGATTTATAATGGGATTAGTAGACACAACTCTATTCACTAAGAAAAGTGAAAAAGACTTATTTGTGTGCCAAATTTATGTCGATGACATAATATTTGGTAGTACTAACCGTTCAATGAGTGATGAGTTTAGCAAGATGATGACCAAGAGGTTTGAGATGTCTTTGGATGGAGAACTCAAGTACTTCCTAGGACTTCAAATCAAGCAACTCAGGGAAGGGACATTCATTTCACAAGAAAAGTTCACCAAGGACATCATCACCAAGTTTGGCATGAAGGATGCAAAGCCTATTCACACCCACATGCAAACTAATGGTCATTTGGACTTAAACATTGAAGGTAAATCTGTTGATCAGAAAGATTTTAGATCCATGATAGGTTCTTTGTTGTACTTATGTGCATCTAGGCCAGATATTATGTTGAGTGTATGCATGTGTGTTAGATTCCAAGCTAACCCTAAGGACTGTTACAGAGTGGCAGTACGCAGGATTCTGAGATATTTAATTCAAACTTCAGGGTTTGGTTTGTGGTACCCCAAAGGTGCAAATTTTGAGCTAGTTGGCTATTCTGATAGTGACTATGCAGGGTGTAAGGTTGAGCCAAAAAGCACCTCAGGTACTTGTCAATTCCTAGGGCACTCCCTGGTGTCCTGGTCATCCAAGAAATAAAACTCAGTAGTCCTCTCTACTGCAGAAGCTGAGTATATAGCTACTAGTAGTTGTTGTGCTCAATTATTATGGATGAGGAAGATCTTGAAAGATTTCAACATATCTTTTAATCAAGTACCCCTCTTCTGTGATAATGAAAGTGCAATTAAGTTAGCCAACAACCCAGTACACCACCAAAGATCCAAACACATTGAAGTGAGACACCACTTCCTTAGAGATCACGTGGAGAAAGGAGATATACAGCTATGCCATGTAAGGACTGAAAAATAGTTAGCTGATATATTTACCAAGCCCTTAGATGAGACTAGGTTTTGTGCTCTGAGGAGTGAATTGAATATCATTGCTGTCTCAAACTTGCTATAGAATGTTTGCTTGGTGTCTAGTTCATGTGTTCATACTGTTTATGCTATCTGTGTTTTTCATTTGTGTCGCCTACTTGTGTTACAGGTATGCTTTGAGTTGAGAGTTTTCGATGAGCTATTTATGCACATCCTGTGTGTGCATGTTTTCAATCCTATCTGGGTTTTCTAAATCAACTCTTGTCAGTTTTAGCTTTGCTTGTTTGATTTTCTAGCAAACTGACATTGAGAAGATTTCATAAGGACCCTCTGATAGTGATCCTGTGTTTTCTCTCTTATCAAATTCTCTCTATCCTGGTGCTCCAAATGAAAAACTTGTCACCTGAGTCATCCATCTATGTCTCAGGTGAATTCCTTTGAATTCCATAGGTCACAGGGTATTTTTTTAACTCGCTTGTGTCAGAGGTCATCTAGTCAGCTGTGACACAGCCACTTTAAAAACCCTTCGGCCCATATAAACGGACTCGCGTTTCCCAGAAAACCCTGTTTGACCACAGAAACCCCAAACTTCCGCTGAGCGCCAATTTCAAGAGTTTTCGTCGAAATCGTGGCTTCCATCCCACCAAAGATTTTCAACTCATCAGAGAAGCTTTCCGAGGTGCTTCAACATCATTTCATCCATGCCTTGCAAAGTTTTCGATCAAAGTAAGCATCAGCCAACCCCCTTTGTGCTTAAACTTAGCTTCATGTCAATGCATTCACTCAAGAACTTAATCCAGTAGCGCATTGTCCTTAAGTAGGGTTGGCTCCACTCTTGTTTAGCATTCTGAACACATCTAGCGTGAAACCTAGGGGCAAAATCTTGTTAAACCCTAGTTTTCACGAATCTGCCTTTCGCCTCCATGCGTAGCTGTGTCACCGCTATGGTCTCACCTGTCACACAGGTATGCCTATTCAACAGGTAGAGATCATTAGTTTGGCTCTAAGTCCTCACCTGTGTCACCTTGTCCTCACACAGGTGGCCAACACAGCTACTATCTTCTGCATTTGGGAGCACATCTTTTCTTATTCTTCCTCATCTTTCTCGTATCTATAGATGTCTTTAGGTTCCGAAAGAGAGGATAGTGGTCTCAAATGGTCAGACCCTGAAGAGTCAAGCAGAGAGATTTTTATCTCAGATTCTGATCAAGAGAGGGAGGCTGAGGCAGAGAGAGGAAGCTCTTCAGAGAAGAAGAGCTCAGCAGAAAACCTACAGGCAAAGAAAAGCTGCTGAGGACAAGATCCAAGAGGACAAGATCCTCATCAGATGCTGATCAGATATCTGTGAGCAAGTCAACTGCAAAAAAGCATAGGCAAGCAGTAAGGAAGGTCAAGACAACCTCTGTTGCAAATGTAGTGCTACCAAGGGGTACTCTATCTATTCAAGAGGCTCAGGCTAAGGAAGTTGATCATTCTATCCAAGAAGCCATCATTGAAAATGACAAGGTCATTCTAGAAGAGATGGACAATCTTTCAGAATAGATCCTTGCAGAAACAAATGAAAAGGTGAAGAAGCAACTTCTTGAGCTGTTCTCTACTAAGAATCTTCAACTGTCAGTACACTCTAGTCCAATATCTTGTGCTATCCCAGAGCCAACAGATGAAGATAAGGTTCTTTTGAGAGAAATTGCAGATTTGCATTTTCAGATGCAGGCAGCCACCTCAGCATCTGCCAAGAATGTTTTGAAACAGCTAATCCTAGAGAAGCAGAAAATGTTCTCTTACAACTCTCAACCAGCTTCAGCATCAAAACCCATTGAGGTTCGCAGTTCTGATGCCAGGGATCATCATCTTCTTCAACAGATGTCTGAACTGATGGCTACAATGAGAAATGTCCCCACAGGACCTGCTAGGAATGCTCTGAAGGAACAACTCAGAATCAAGCGACAATTGCTGTCTCTTGAGCTCAGAAAAGAATCTGATGAAGCCATGCTCAAACGCAGTTTCACACGAAGGAGATCTGCAACTGTAGTAATCTCTGATGTGCCTCAAGCCCAGAAGCAATCAGATGCAGAGGTTGCAATCATCTCTGAAATCTCACAGAGCTCCAAACCATCGATGAAAGAACAGCTAGTTCAACAACAGGAGACTCTGAAGGAGTTAAAGAAGGAGATGTCACCACCTGTGGCACAGGTGGCTGACACAGCTAAAGCAAGTATGCACACCTATCAAAGAAAAAGGAAGAAGAGTTCCTTCACAATTCCTAGTTTCTAAGACAGAGGAACAGCTGCAGAAAAGGCCCTTGCACCCTCTTCATCACCCAAGGTTGGGACAGATAAGCCTTCAGAAGCTGTTTAGACTTCATCTCCACAGCTGTCCCAACCAGCTGTGTCTCAGATAGTAGATGCCCCAGTGCAAGCTGCGCAACTGCCTTTGCCATCAATGTCACAGCCAGTTGACACCGATGTCACTTCACCTGTTGCTCATCCCTCACAGTCCCCACCTGTGGCACAGGCCAGTGACCCAGCTATAGCAGAAGAAAGCTCTAAAAGCACATCAGATGATGGCAGTGGTGATTCAGTGACCCCTCCAAGAGCAAGGGAGCCTTGATCAGACTCTGACAAAGAATATATAGCTGAAGAAACATCCTCCAGCTCAGAGTTAGAACAAGAGGCAGCAGCAGAGTCAGAACCAGAAGTAGCAGTAGAGGCAGAGCAAGAGGACAGTTCTTTAGAAAATTCTGAGGATGAGGAGGACTTGGAGTCAAAATATAGCTATGTATTCTCCTATGCTCTGAGCACTGAGCAAGGGCAGATGGAGTTCCTGCCCAGATCTGCTTGGAAGAAGCTACCCAAGTGTGACCCTAAGAGGTCCAAGAGCAAGGTTGCATTTATAAGCTCCAGTGCTTACATCAAGATGAGATCAACATGTCCATACCTCTCAGTTGATAAGGAATATATTGAATTAGCTTGCTCTGACCCCAGATTTCACAATGAAAAACAGAAGGGGGTCTATCATGAAATCCTATCAGCTAAGAGATTTGTAGATTGCAAAGCCATTGATTGGGATGCTCTCTCAGACTCTAGGCTGTGTGCCCTTCCATCTCCTATTCAAGCAGCAGGTCTTGAGTTCCTGAGCAATCTACAACAAGGATATGATCCAGAAGTGATCAGAGAGTTCTATGCCACGGTGTGGGTAGAACAAGATAATCAAGACATCATGATTTGGAAGACAAGAGGCCAGCTCCTATCCATAACAACTCCAGAATTCAACAGTCTGTTTAGCGCATCAGTAGAGCCCAATATGCCAAATCTGTTCAGATTGGAGCCAGTTCCAAATGAAGTGAGAAGAAAATTCTATCCAAGGAACTTCTCCTTCCCTGTAAATGCTCCAGCAGATCATGTCTATTTCAAGGGCATTACAATCACTGCAAAGCATCTTGTAAAAATCCTCAATGTTGCAATTCAACCCAAAGGAGGAAACACAGATGCAGTCTACTCTCCTGTCTGGCAAGTGCTGGTCCACATAGCAAAGAATCTTTTGATATTGCCAGATTCATTTTTCATGAAATAGATGCAGTGCAGAAAGACAAGAAAGCAAAGTTGAGGTATGGCTCATACATCATGCACATGATTCTTCAGAGGACAGGTCTACCTGAGTCAGAATTTGATATTTCTGTCAAGGCATCCAAGACTCAGCTCAGACCTCAAGCTGATGACAATCCAGATGAAGTTGCTGTTCCTGCTCTCTTTGGAGATATTTCAGATATAGCTGTGCCAAGCCCCAGTGACACAGCTGCTCCAACAGCAACTCAGATGCCACCTCAAGATCATAGCTCTCAACCCCAAGTACCCACCGGTGTCATAGCTGATATTCCTGCAGCCAACCCAACTGAGTTGGTATCTGTGACCCAGGTAGCCGATGATGGCTCTCTCTCTACCTCTCTGATATCTCAAATAGCTGCCAGAGCTTATCAAAACAAGGTCATGCCTACTCAGTTTGCTGCTCTGCGCAAAGAGAATCTCCAGCTCCGAGAAGAAGTAACCAGTCTGCACACCAAGGTTGATCAAATGCAGACTCAACTCTCAGAGATTCTTCAGCTTTTGAGATCCAAGCCAACCGGAAGCTTCTTTTCCCTTAACCCCTTTCTGGTGTCTTAGTGGCAAAGGGGGAGAGATGCAAGGGGAGAGGTGCGGAAGGAGAAGAGAAGAGCTTTCTTTTATAAGGGAGAGTTATAGGGGGAGTGGAGAGTTTTGCTGTATATCAAGACTTGTTCTTATTCTGATTTCTTATGTCTTGAGCACACTTGTCTCTTCTAAAATGATGCAGTTCTCTTTGTGTTCTGAGCACACTTGAGCACACTTGCTACGTATCAAGACTTGTTCTTATTATGATTTCTTATGTCTTGAGCACACTTGTCTCTTCTAAAATGATGCAGTTCTCTTTGTATTCTGATTTATGCCATTCTGTCATGTTCATGGGCTGATATGTGGTTTTGCTCTGATCTGATTCATGCTATGATTCTTCACACATATTATGCTTCATATATATATGCTTGCTCTGAACATAACTCATGTTAAATGAATACTCAGAACATGCTTTAAAAGAAACTCTAAAGCTGCATCATTATCAACTCAGTTTAGTCTATTAATCATGATTCATTTATTGCTCTGAACTGATGAAATGTAAGTTGTGAACATATACTACTCAAGTTTTAAATTCAGATATGTGCATTTGTATTCCAAAAGTAAATCTTTTATGCACAGCTTCAGGGGGAGTATATTCTGACAACCTGCACATGTATTACTCATTCATATCTTTAACTGATATTTGTGAATGGGTTGCCACTAACCACCAAAAAGGGGGAGATTGAAAGAGCATCGAGGCCCCTAAATGGTTTTGATGGTTAATGGCAACCTAAACTGGAATCTAATGTTTACAATGAGTGTAAGCAGGATGAGTAGGTTTCAGGAAGAGAATTCATCTAGGAAAGGATGACTACCCAAAAGTACAAAGGTGGTTTCTAGGACAAGGAAATAGCTGCACTAGGTAGCTGTGCCACAGCTGTGAAGAAGCTGGTGCTGTGCACGGAGTTGCAAGCAAGGTGATGGTGGCTTGATGCGTCAAGGGCCGTGATTACAGTTGGTGGAAGCTGAAGCCTAGGTTTGCTAGTTTTCTTGAGTCCTTAGGAAACACCTGTACTATCAAGAGGGATGAAGTAGCAATGATTTTTGGAGGTTCTTTTGCTCAATGCTTAGAGTGGTGGACAGCGGCACTGATGCCTTGAGGTCAGTGGCCCTGTAACAACAGTTTTGCACAAGTGTGAAACTGGGATTGTGCTAGCACACTGCTGTGCTAGCTTCCTAAAACCCTAGAGCCAAAGTTACCTGTGTGGCACAGCTGTGTCACAGGTGAGCAACCGCTCTATGACTCAGGTACATCTCTGTGCCAGGGAAGAGCTTGTAAATGCTAAGGGAACTGCACTGCAATAGTTTGTCTGCCGAGTCAGAAGATTGTTAGAGGTTCTCTCCTGAGTAGGCATCAGAGTTAGTGTGTGCGCTGAGGGCATGTAATGTGCCAAGACCGGGCTGAGTAGTGAGGCTACGTCAGTTAGGGTTTCACCTGTGTCAGCCTCCGGTAACACAGGTGTCAGTCTGCCTGAGCCGGTTACCGTTGTGCAGTGCGATTAGCTGTGTCACCGGTGCCGGTGACCCACTTAATCCTACGTGGCATGAGTGTAACGGTCAAGTGCCTGTGGACTCTATATATATAGAGGACCAGGGGAGGTCACAGACCTCAACCTTTGCCAAACCTTTGCAATCCATTTCAACCGTTGCAAACCTCTTTTCTCCTGAACAGAAGCAAACCTTCCTAAGTCTTAGTTCAAGTGAGAGTTAGAGCTTTGAGCAGAGAGCACTGGTTCCTCCAAGAGTTGTTGTTGCAGATTCTTTCTTGGAGTGTCTACTCCTAAACGGGTGTAGGAGTTGCTATGACCACCCAAGCTTGTGTGGGCTGGTATAGTAGTTTGTGAAGGTGATTTGAGGTCTACCTGCTGCAAGGCGAAAGGACTTCCACAAGCAAGAGAAAGAGACCTGAAAACTCAGGTACTCGGAGAACAAGCACGATTCAGTGCTGGCGATCTCTTCGGAATAGCTTCTCCAACGGAGACGTACCATCTCTGAAAAGAGTGGAAACTTTGGTGAAAAATCTCTTATCTCTCTGAGTACTTTACATTCAGCATTTACTTGTTCTTATTCTAATTTGCATGCTTATGTGATTCACTGTCATATACAATCTAGCTGTAATCCTTTCTCATTGCCTGTGTTAATCTAGCTGTGTCACAGTTGCTTTATTGCTTATGACATATCTGTGCCAGTTACCTGTTACACAACTATCTGTCATATACATTTGTTTAGGGCTTTCTGTTTACCTGTGTTAGGCACCTGTGTGACAGCTGTGTGTTAATTTACATATCAAATACTACCTGAGTAGTTGATCTGTCTCACAGCTAGCTCAACCCTTCAACCTGTTAAGCCTTAATCTTGATAAAGTGAAGTAATTGTTTAAAATTGGTTAGCCTCCTATTCACCCCCGCTCTAGTCGGCACCTACGATCCTTTCAGTATTGCCTTTTCGACTCGTAAGAGGATGAGCCCCCGAATATATGATCGATTGCTCTGATATGCACCTGGAAAGGCTTAGGGGTGGAGTCATCATCGTCGGACGTAGTGTCTCGACTGTTGTTTGCGACCTGCTGGTTTTTCTCGCGGAATTTCTTTCTTTCTTCCTTGAGGTATTTCTTGAAGATGCGGCACAGACGGAGATCATGTGAATTGGTCTGGTGGAATTCACACCAGAGCTTTCCTGCCTTGTCGGAGGAAGTCGTCGGCTTGTCCTTGGTGCGTGGCCGCCAGGCATGCTTCTCGGGAAGGTCGGCTAATACCTCGTCCGCTTTAGCCTTCTTCTCTCGGTTCCCTCCAGAGGATTTCTCTCTCCGTTTCGTCTTCGATGAGTCGTCTCTGGTCTGGAGGGGGGATCTGGTCGCCCTGCCCTGTTGCTGCTTGTTGTACTATAGGATTTCCTCCACGCAGGTAGCCTTTTCGGCTAGATCCATTAGCTGTAGCATGGTCTTGGGAGGGTGCATGATCAGGTTGTGTGTGCACATCTCGTTTCTGCTGCCTCGCACGAAGGCGCAAATAACATCCGAGTTTGTTACCTCGGGAATAGTGTTACGAACATCACTAAACCACTTGGTGAACTCTCGGAGGGTCTCGTCTGGTCGTTGGACAACTAGGAATAGGACGTCGACCCGACCAGGACGTGTGAAAGTACCTTGGAAGTTGGCGAGGAGTATGTCGCAAAGCTGTCCCCAGGGGCGGATCGTTCCTGGGGGTAGGTTCGTCAACCAGGTCCTGGCTTCTCCTTTAAGGGTGGTCGGGAGGTAGTTAGCCATGACCTTTTGAAAGATCGAGGTTTATCGACTAGAGGGGGGTGAATTGGAGATTATCAAATTTTAACAAATTAGTTGCTTAGCATGCAATAGGTGAAGCAATTTATAGATGAAGCAACAGAAAACAAACAAGATTCAACTCTAATGAAGAGCAATACAAAGTAAAGAGCAAGAATCGAAGACACAAGGATTTGACCCAAGTTCAAGTTGTTGGCAACAACTCTACATCTTCGTTTGGAGAGGCTGAGCACTTAGCTCCGAAGACACGCAGTCTTCACCTTTTTCTCCTTGAGCTTATGTCTATTCAGGATTCGCTCAAACACTCTTGGTAGATCTTGAGGTGATCCCCGGACCTTCACAAACTTTGGAGGCGAATCCACAAGTTGGAGCTCTTCCAAGACGCCTAGCCGGCTAGGAGATGCCAAATCTCCAAGAGTAACAAGTCAGATTTGCTAGGCTCGAAGAAGCTCTTGCTTGAATGCTCAATCCAAGCCTCAAATCTCTCAAAGGCTTTCCTCACTCAAAGTAGATCTCAAGGAGTCAAAGAGGAAAGGGAACACACAGTGGAGAGAATGTCTTTTTGCGCTAAGTGTCCTCCTGAGCCTGCAGGGGGTCGGGGGCTATTTATAGCCGTTCTGCAGAAAAGAGTCGTTGGGCACAAAGATGCTCTTCCGGTGCAACCGGAAGACAAACCCGGAATCACCGGGATTCAAACCAACGGTCAGATCTGAAGAATATCAGATGCACAGCGAAATGCTTCACCACAAAGGTGGTAGGTCCGGAAGAAACGTGGTCACATCGGAATTGAAGAATGTACTCATCGGAACAACTTTCAGAGGCAATTCCCAGTAGTGCCGACTTTGAGGGCGGTTGTGCCGGGTATGAAAAGATGACACGTTCCCCTCCACAGAGAAGAAAAACTGTCCAACCGAAAACGTAACCCGGTACTACCGCTTCAACAAGAAGACGTAAGTCCAGAAGGGGTTCTTGGTGCAGCTGGAAGACAGAACTGGTGCAACCGCAGACACACGAAGAATGGGACTTAGTCTGAGACGAACTTGGCCCTAAGTCCAGAAAAGATTCTCGGTGCAACCGAATACAAAGCTGGTGCAACCGCAGACAACTCAGAATGCGACTTAGACGAGGGCATCAAACGACCTAAGTCCAGAGAGGATTCCCGGTGCAACCGGATATGAAACCGGTGCCACCAAAGACAAAGCGAACATGACTTGGTCTAGGGTATCAGAGGCATATTTCGGCAGCACCGGTCTTCCAATCTGGTCATACCGATTTCCGGAATATGAAACTAGGGCAGACCCTAAGCGGCAGGGTTCCCTAACTCTCCAACACGGAGGCCATTCTCGGCAGCACCGGATTTAAGACCGGTCATGTCGCAATTAAAGCTCTTCAAGGTTGAGACGACTGAGTCCTCAAACCTTGCAACAGAAGCCAATCTCGGTACAACCGATTCTTCAAACCGGTACAACCGAGAGTCACTGTCTGTGTTTCGAAAAGAGATTTCAAAGGATTTCTTCAGATATTTAGACTGACCACTTAAGAAGATCATTCCTATAGCATAGGAATCTAACCCCTCTCTTAATAGGCGGCTTGTCCTATAGACTCAAATGATCTTTGATCATATAAACACTAGAAAATCTCCACTAATCTTCTAGGTCCAAGCCTTTCTTCAACATCAATTTTTAGGGGTCGACATTCATTGGTTAACCCAATCACTTGGGGACTAATCACCTGTGTACACTTAGTAAACCATTAGTCCCTTAACCGTTTGTCATTAATCTCAAAATCCACTAAGGGCACTAGATGCACTTTCAATCTCAGTCGGGCCGGCGAGGAGGTCGTGGCCAGCGTCTCGGTGGTTGTTGTTGCCCGAATGCCCCACCTGCCGAACCGGCAGTGGTGAGCTGCGTGACGGTCAGGCGGTCGTCGATCTTCTTGAAAGGCTCCTTGAAGACGAGGATGGCGGAGTTGGCGTGGCGGATGGTGACGAAGCCGTAGCCCTTGGAGTGGCCAGTGGACTTGTCGGTGATGACCATGGCCTCCTCGAGGTCCCCGTAGGCGGAGAAGATGGTGCGGAGCGAGCCGGAGTTGACGCCGAGTCTGGGATCAAAAGGGGAATTGGTAGGAGATCAGGAGGAGAGGATAGAGGATAGTGGTTGTGTGGCTGAGGAGTGAAGGGGAATTAATTGGTAGGGTAAAGGGGAATTGGCAGGAAGAAATTTATCTCAGTCGGCTGTTTTCTAAAACCGACTGAGATACTAATACTATCTCAGTCTGCTGTTTTTTAAAACCAGCTAAGATACTAACATTATCTCAGTTGGATACTATTAGAGTCGATTAAAAATAAAAACCAATTGAGGGTATATATTTTTCTAGCTGGTTATTTCTTTACAGTCAGATCAGTTAGCAAAACCGGCTAATGAAGTCACTATTACTGTTGGGTTTTAGAAAACCGGCTGAGATGGGAAGTTCAGAAAAGCGTTTTCTGTAGTAGTGGTTTGAGGACATTTTCTTAGCATGCTTTTTTTTTAACTCACATTACCTTAGCATGCTAATGAGCGAGTGTGAGACATGCAATTCTCGGGGTCCAATTCTCTGTGTTTATGTATGCAAAAATGTTTACGAGAATACTCAAAATATCTGTGCATTATCGCACTGATAGTACGAATAAAGTACAAGAGCTAAGACAGACCACGCTACACAACGTTGCCGACGCCTTTTTCTCTGTCTGCCATCTTTTTCACCCGTGACCCATCTCGCGTGCCAACAAGATCACGAAGTTATCCTCTCTTCAACTCAGGCAGGGGAAGAAGATGACATGTGGTCCCTGAGCAATTGCCACATTATCAACATGTCATATGCTACAGTGGTAATTAAAACCGCTTACGATAGTGCTGCATCATAGTCCATAGGCTAAATCTCCTCCCAGACCACCCCGGCCGTGTGGTTACTTGCATCGGTTTTAAACGTTGGCCGTGCTGCTTCGCTGGTTTCTTCCTCGACAGTTATATGGCTGGTGGGTCAAATTTGAAGGATTAATCCGACCTCTTTCGAAAAGAAAAGCTGTCTACGTCTAACCATTTTTATCGGTCATGGGCTATGACAAAAGCTCCCGTTCATGAAAACAACGACCTGTTGCTCAAATAGGGTTGCACAAAAAACTCAAAAGTCGTAAGCTGCTCGATTTGTTACGAACTAGCTTGAACTCATGTCCTTTTTTTGACGATGAACTCACGTCCTCATCCCTACCGCCCGGATGATCCGTACCATGCGATCACCAATGGGCTGAGACACTGCCTTCTCCCTATCGGGCCCAATGGCCCGACGCAACTTGGGCTATGAAATTTCATCAACGAGGCCATGAAAAAAACTCCGCGGGACTGCACTTCCACTCAAAAGCCGTAAGCTGCTTTATTTGTTACGAGCTGGCTCAAACTCGTATCTTTTTTGGGTTAAACAGTGAACTCGGGGTCCTCATCCCTACCACTCGGACGATCGTACCATGCGATCACCCAATGGACCGAGGCAATGCCTTCTCCCCATGGAGGCCCGGTGGGCCGACGCAATTCGGGTTGTGAAATTTGATCAACAAGGCCGTGAAAAAAATTCAGGGTGGATTGCGCATCCACTCAAGAGCCGTAAGCTGCTCGATTTGTTACGAACTGGCTCAAACTCGTGCCTTTTTTTGTTTAACAATTAACAATGAACTCGGGGTGCTCATCCCTACGGCATGGACGATTGTACGCCTTCTCCCCATCGAGGCCTAGTGGGCCGAGGCAACTCGAGCTGTGAAAATTGGTCAACGAGGCCGTGAAACAAATTCAGCGAGATTGCGCTTGAACTCATGCCTTTTTCTTTTACAGTGAACTCGGGATGTTCCGTACCATGCGATCGCCCTATGGGTTGAGGCAATGCCTTCTCCCATCGAGGCCCAGTGGGCCGACTCAACTCAGGCTGTGAAATGCGAGACTGTGCTTCCACGGGATCGATTTCGCGACATCACTTCGCTCCGAATTCATCCCAACCATCTGACCTACTACAAGTTACATGTGGAAAATGGAAAGGAAACATATTTAACACAAAACATAGTCGACTTCTGGTCATGTATACCGTAAATGATGTGTTCTGTATCAACTTATATATCTATCCCTACTATGAGTTCGCTCCGACCTCGATCAAGTTTACAATGTAAAATTAACACATTAACAAAATATTTGGTTTGTGTTCCGTGTTTGGCTTCCGCAAAATTATAATTCTACCAAATGCCATTGTGGATACACATTTGAAAAATAGATAATTTATATCATAAATGAAATAGGAATATACGTTCGATTACCACATGTTAAGCAAGACATGATTTTTCTAAAAGAAAAATAGAAAATACTAATAAATCCCTTCAATGGAAAAAAATATCTTCAGCATGCTACGGTGCATGATGGAAGGTCCAACTTTTTTAAAATAATATTTTTTCCCAAAAATCTCAAGAATACAGCACGGATTGGAGGAATTTCAAAAATCTACCCTAGTCGGCTATCCGCAAGCCGAAATGGGGCAATCGGCTAGCCAGCTGCTAATTACGTGACACGTCACCTAGCCACCGGCCGATATGACGTCGCCTAGCCACCGGCCGATATGCATGTCGGCAGCTGGTTAGTCGACTAGGTGGGGCCAGTCGGCCACTGGCTGGCCAACTAGGGCGTTTCGGCTAGTGGGTGGCCGACTAGTCCGTGTCGACATTTACGCGACTGACTGGCTCCCTCGGCCCGCACAGTCAACGCAAACGGCCGCGTGTTACTTCGGGAGGGGCGGCACGACGTGGCGAGGCAGATCGGGGACGGGGCGAGGCCGGCGGCAAGGGCGGAGACGCCAGCGGCAGGTAGTGAGAGAGAGCAGAAGGGAGAGGAGAGAGAAGAGAGAGAAAAATCGCAATGCCCTATCTTTCATGATAACCATTCATAATTCCACCAAAGGGCTTATTTCGAGCAAATCCAATTGCAATTAAACATAGATCTTATAATCGAATTATCATCTCATCCTCAATATTATTCACAAGCAATCAAGACACTAGATCCAATCAATTCTAATTGGCATAGCTACTTCCATAATCAAACAATCAACTTTTGCCAATCCTAACGATTATATCATCAACCCAATTAACTTTTTCCAAGATAACACCTTCAATAATTCTCTTGAGGTAATCCAAATTTGTTCATCCACAAATATAATCCATGTCCTAAGAATCCAATACCCAGAGATTATAATGTACACTCCAACAATCAGGATATCTATCAATCTTAAATGACTCAAATTCCATGGCAAAGTTCCAATAATCTCATCTTTCCATAAATAACCATCGAATAATTCTTCTCACCAAATCATAATAAGATCAATTCACAACCTTCATCAAAAGATCTCTACATCTCATGTGAATCCAACAACCTTCAAATTCTCTAAAGATCATAACAATTCACGCAATTTATTCTAATTATTCTACCGAAACTGATCCCACCAAACTCAATTGATTCAAAAATATCAAACTCCAATTTCAACCAATCCACCAAATTTAACACTTCGCTTCGCTTCAAAACTTACTAAGATTGTGTACTTCTTGATCAAGTCGGAACATCCTCCAAATGTTCATCCTCACCCTAGGAATCTCAAATCCTTGCTCATACCTCCTATTGCATCATTTTAAGCTCGTTATTCCATTCTTAGGGTATACTATTATCAAATCATCATCCATATGGTACACTTAACGAGGCATGTGGTTGAATACCACTTCCTTCAACAACAACAGGTTGATTCTCAACCAACAGTCTATTGGTTACTTTTTCACCTTTGCTGACTAGGTTTGGTAGATAAGAGGAAGCACAAGGAGAGGGAAAGAATCTAGCTTAGGACAAAAAGGCTGGTCCCAAAGGAACACTAAAACAAGAAGGTATAGCTAGACAGACTATAAACACAAGAACATAAAAAAAATTTAACATCAAGCTAGGGTTTTAGTATGACTGCATAGAAAAAGTGCCAAACGTGAAATACGCAGACGATACTCAAGCAAAGCGGTTTTAGGTCTAACGTACAATGTGTACAACTACAAAAGGTAATATTATACCGTCTTGGTGGTCTTAGCAAAACTTATCCTATATGGCTGTTTTGGATAGGCAAAGCTTGGTGTTGATCTTCAACGCAAACTTGGTCTTCATTCTTGACATTGAAAGGCGTAGAATCATCATAGAAGAAGGTGACTTCATGAGCTCTCATGTTTTTCCTTCTCGTAGCATTGTTGCTACGGAGTTCAACGGTTGCTGTAGTTGTTTTGAAACTGTTGGTGAATATTGCATAACTTCTGCACAATTTTGAGATGCTTGGCAATGTATATTATATTGTAGTTGTAGGGAAAAGATGGCACAATTTAATTTTAAAAATCAATGTGAGAGAGATTTAGATAAGAAGCAGATCCTATGAAGGGGATAAGAGTAGAATGCTAAGGGAGGATAAGGACAGAACGAATTATATTTTCTTGGTTATTTAGAAAATAAGATTTTGCAATAATCTTACTAGCTAACGACCGTTCTAATTAAGGTCACGTTCCTAAGTCGACGTGGCTCTGATACTACTTCTGTGAGGATCCGGACTTAACTTCTAGACCCTCTCTGTGTATCTCCTCATCAGTCCAAGATCAAGCTGTTGAACACAAACGAATTAATATCATTGCACACATCACGAAACATTTTAGAAACATAAACAATTGAGTTATAGCAGCGATATGACTAAATAAAGTAACTAGGACTTATGCCCCTTACCATTCAGAAACACAGTGGAAAATAAAGCGTAGATGTCTCCATCTCAACCACAGGCAGTCGACGGAGGCCACGTGACCTAAACCTCAGCATTGATGTAGAAGATTCCTCATAGTCTTCATCATCCTCATAGATATCTGAACACGTCCAACAAACAACATGCTCGATAAGTACTTCACGTACCCAGCGTGCCCCCTCATAAGCAAACCTACAACTACGTGCAGGCTTAAGCAAAGGACTTGTTTTATGGCTTTTTTTTGCATAAAAACAGTTTTGGTTGTAATAGTACAATAATTTTGGAAGCATCATTTTGATGAAAACTAGTTTTATCATCAGGGGTGTTTCTCATAAATGTGAGGGTCCACAACCAACACATGCGAGTGAGGCATCCGGCCTAAACTCGTCCATAGGTCCAACCACCTTTTCACATTTCTAGAACTGGGGTAGAGGGAATTAGCAAGGGGGAGAAAGACAGGTCCTTTTCATCTGAAATGAGTTATGTGCTATCCATGACCGGGGATACGGCTAATCGATTAGTTTAACACTCTACAGAGGTTGTACACTTTACCCACATGACACAATCTCTCCTTGTTGCCCACCAGTGGTCACTGGTAGAGTACGCACCCGCACCCATCGATGTACCGACAGGGAGATCATGACGAGGTCTTTTAGCTACTCTCCTCCGGATGCGACATGCCCACCGGGTCTAACGCGGAGTTGAGAGTACGTCCCCACCCTCCGGCCTCCCATCTGTGCCGAGGTCCTCGTAGCTACGTCCACCCTTCTGCGGTACGGCTATGTCGACACCAAGACTCGACTAACCTACTTAACCAAGCCAGTGCCCATATAGCATGTGATCGTACTGTTTTCATACTTCTCAAAATCATAATTTCGGCCTTATTCGATACGGACGACCAATGGCTTCTTCAACTCATGAAGAACGACCATTTGCTCCTTCAACTCATGATTCAACTGTCGCCCGCACCTTTTAGATAGTAAGTTTCACCCAGAGTAGAATAGGAAGAATAGAGAGAGAAAACAACGGGCATCCGGCCCTAGCTCAGCAAGCTCAATAAAGTTTCAATAGTGATATCAATGATCCGAAGATCGTTCCTCCGAGGAGGCAAGGTAAAAGCATCCTAGGGATAATTAAGCATGGCTAAGTATTTCTCTACTCTATTCTGAATATATTAAAATAATCTACTCAGGATAACAGGTAAAAGGGCGATAAGCGGACAGGATACAGTTGTGTCAATCGACACGCTAGCTACGGGAATAAAACAGCATGCATGTTTATAACAATAAAATATAATGACTTTAAAAATATCGGATCAACATGATCAAGAAGAGGGGGCATGCCTTCGTTGACGAGTTTGTCTTCTTCTACAGGAACTTATTCTTACCCAATGTTGTTACTTCCTATCCGTCGCAACGGCAATAAAGTGCAAAGCAAATAAATATAACTCCAAATTAGATACCAAATGAAAATGCTAGAAGAATAGGGCTAGCAAGGTCGGATAGGTGTCGGAGGACAAAGGTGAAGGGATAGGATTGACGAAAGACAACTAGGAAGGTGTGAGATTATGTATCTCAACCAGATAGAGTACATGTACTCGAAAATGGTCTTCCGGATCAGGATCATTCTGGAAAAAGGATAGGTTTATGGGATATAGAATTTGCATGTCAAATGACTAAAGTTAATCCACATGCGAGATAGGGATAGATATGCAATTGGAGATATGATATGGTTGATGACGATCATAGATCACCCTTGTCACCAATCATGGAAACCTGACATACTACTAAAACAAATATGACCTATCATACTAGTAGACAAGCGAAGTCCTAGCATGCTAGTTGGCAAGAAATGATAATATGCGACATGTCAATCTATATGAACTACTGTGCAACATACAACTGGACATCATGTAACAAGCTAGATAGACTAGGCATGAAATAGAGACTAGTCATGGCGTAGCATAAGGTAACATATGATCATGCAGTTACAATCTAATAACAGTCATTAATAATTGAAAGTGCATCTAGTAGTGAATTTTGATGATTAATGACAAACGGTTAAGGGACTAATAGTTTACTAAGTATACACATGTGATTAGTCCCCAAGTGATTGGTTTAACTAGTGAATGTCGACCCCTAAAAATTGATGTTGAAGAAAGGCTTGGATCTAGAAGATTAGTGGAGATTTTCTAGTGTTTATATGATCAAAGATCATTTGAGTCCATAAGACAAGCCGCCTATTAAGAGGGGTTAGATACCTATGCTATAGGAAGGATCTTCTTAAGTGCTCAGTCTAAATCTCTGAAGAAATCCTTTGAAATCTCTTTCTGAAACACAGACAGTGACTCTCGGTTGTACCGGTTTGAACAATCGGTTGTACCGGGATTGGCCTCTGTTGCAAGGTTTGAGGACTCAGTCGTCTCAACCTTGAAGAGCTTCAATTGCGGCATGACCGGTCTTGAATCCGGTGCTGCCGAGAATGGCCTCTGTGTTGGAGAGTTAGGGAACCCTGCCGCTTAGGGTTTGCCCTAGTTTGATATTCCGGAAATCGGTATGACTGGTTTGGAAGACCGGTGCTACCGGAATATGCTTTTGATACCCAATACCAAGTCTTGTTCGCTTTGTCTTCGGTTGCACCGGTTTCGCATCCGATTGCACCGGGAATTCTCTCTGGACTTAGATCGTTTGTTGCCCTAGTCTAAGTCGCATTCTGAGTTGTCTGTGGTTGCACCGGTTTTGTATCCGGTTGCACCGGGAATCTCTTCTGGACTTAGGGCCAAGTTCATATCAGACTAAGTCTCATTCTTCGTGTGTTTACGGTTGCACCGGTTCCGTCTTCCGGCTGCACCGAGAACCCCTTCTGGAATTACGTCTTCTTGTTGAAGCGGTAGTACCGGGTTATGATTCCGGTTGGACCGTTTTTCTTCTCTGTGGAGGAGAACGTGTCATCTTTTCATATCCGGCACAACCGCCCTCAAAGTCGGCACTACCGGGAATTGTCTCTGGAAGTTGCTCTGATGAGTACATTCTTCAATTCCGGTGTGACCGTATTTCCTCCGGACCTACCGCCTTTGTGGTGAAACATTTCACTATGCATCTGATATTCTTCAGATCTGACCGTTGGTTTGAATCTCCGTGCTTCCGGGTTTGTCTTCCGGTTGCACCGGAAGAGCATCTTTGTGCCCAACGACTCTTTTCTGTAGAACGGCTATAAATAGCCCCCGACCCCCTGCGGGCTCGGGAGGACACTTAGCGCAAAAAGACATTCTCTCCACTGTGTGTTCCCTTTCCTCTTTGACTCCTTGAGACCTACTTTGAGAGAGGAAAGCCTTGAGAGATTTGAGACTTGGATTGAGCATTCAAGCAAGAGCTTCTTCGAACCTAGCAGATCTGACTTGTTACTCTTGGAGATTTGGCATCTCCTAGCCGGCTAGGCGTCTTGGAAGAGCTCCAACTTGTGTATTCGCCTCCAAAGTTTGTGAAGGTCCGGGGATCACCTCAAGATCCACCCCGAGTGTTTGAGCAGATCCTGAGTGGACATAAGCTCAAGGAGAAAAAGCTGAAGACTGTGTGTCATCGGAGCTAAGTGCTCAGCCTCTCCAAACGAAGACGTAGAGTTATTGCCAACAACTTGAACTTCGGGTTAAATCCTTGTGTCTTCGATTCTTGCTCTTTACTTTGTGTTGTTGTTCATTCGAGTTGAATCTTGTTTGTTTTCTGTTGCTTCCTCTAGAAATTGCTTCACCTATTGCATGCTAAGCAACTAATTTGTTAAAATTTGATAATCTCCTATTCACCCCCTCTAGTCGATAAACCTCGATCTTTCAATAATACAAACGGTGATTAAACTATATGACCAAATAACAACTAGCATCGATATGACATGCACCAAGCATACATGCAATCATATGCCACATACAATAATATCAATCCTATTCATGCTATTGTGTACATACTGTCGGCGTATTATTCCGGCAATAATGAATGCGGGGCAGCGTACGCATAGCAGATCTAGATGGGTGCACATGGGACACGATGTTTAGACAGGTTCAGGCCCTCAAGAAGAGGTAATACCCTACGTCCTGTGTTCGGTGGCTGGTATTGATGTATCCCGTATGAGGGTTTGTGTCTATGCCTATGATCAGATGATCTGAGAGCTCTATTTTTTGTCTACCTATCCGGGGATCCCTACCCGGCCTTATATAGGCGGCCGGGATAGAGTTACAAGAGTCCGAATCGGCTTACAGATATGTTTCCTAATCGGTTACAACTACTACCCGGGATTCCGGGCAGGTACGTGTCCATGTCTTGTACTCCAAGTCGATGATGCACCCCGTGTTGTAGTCGGACTCTGAGTAGTCGGCCTGGCCCACCCTATGCCTAGATGGCCAGTTTTGTCCTCCTTGACGATACCCGGGTGCTATGTCATCGTCAGTAGCCCTCGAGCCTTCGACCGACTGGATTAGTCGGGCAGAGGCTGCTTCTGTGGATTTCACTCTGGGGGCACAAACAGTGCACCCAGAGGGTGTAGCCCCCGAGCCTCTACTTGGTTCGAAGAACCGAGTGGAGGGTCCTTATGACCTTTCCCGAGTAGCTGATTTTTGTCTTGGTTACGCCGAGTGCTTTTGCCTTCTCCCCTGGACAGGCTTCCCGAGTGGCATCCGCCTGAGCGGGCCTCGTCGTCACTTGCAGAGAGAGTGTGAGGGACTTTAGAACCTCATGAATCCCGACTGAATCGCCAAATGGTATCTGGTTTCCCGAGTGGCTCAGGTCCAGCTAGTGTCCCTCTGGGGGAATTCCCTCGGAATTCACGTCAGAACCAGAATACAGGCTATAGTGCTTCGGTCCCGAGTTGTTCGGTGCCCGACTAGAGCAGTCGAACGGAGATTCCTTGTTGTCTCATGGATTTCACACTGGGGGCACGAACAGTGCACCCAGTGGGTGTAGCCCCCGAGCCTCCACTCGGTTCATGGAACCGAGCGGAGGGGCCTGATGATTTTCTCGAGGCTGATGGAGGAGGAGGAGGTCCATGCTGCAATGAAACGCCTTCGTCGACCGCGCTAACCTGTGGAAGTAGGAATAAATATATGAACCGTTCGCAAATGCATGTTAAGTACTTGGGAAGTCCGAGTGTGACTCTGCATGTTTTGGTGAACTTGTGTCATGTTTATTAATCTCTTCTTTCGTAAAGATTCGTTCATGTGTAAGTTAGCCCTTTGTGTGTGCTCTTGCCGACCCGTCGTATCCCCCATTGTGTTGAGATTAGCCGTGGGCTATTTCCCGTGTAGCGTAGGGTTGTGGCGTAGACCGGCGATCGAAGACGAAGAGTTACGCGGGGCTGTTTACACAGTACTAAAATAACTGTTGAAAGAGAGGAGCCCGAGTGCGTTTAGGCGCACCCAGTGTGGTGTAGCCCCCGAGTGTCCGCTATGAGTAGCTGTGGGCGCGCATAGCGGGCCAGTCGGGAACCCCAAAAGTTACTCGGATGGAGCAAAGAAATATTTATTCACTTATTCATAATTAAAATATGGAAATACAAAGTTTAAGCATAGAAACGACTTAGCTGTTCAATGTTCCAAGCGTTGGTGACGAGGTTGCCGTTTTTATCCTTCAGTCGGTAAGCCCCCGGGCGTAGTAGGGCGGCAACATACGGCGCATCCGAGTCCACCATGAAGTCCTCTCGAGAAGGATTGTGGCTTCCCGAACCCTTGAAGCCGTCCGAGTCGTAGTCGAGGACGGGTAGAAGGGACTCGATCATACCAACCAGTCGGGATCTCTATTCAACGGGTGAAGACCCGTTCCCGAGCAGTAGATCCGATTCGAGCGCGATCAGGTTTTTGGAGTTGATCGCCGAAGTAGTCAACTCGGATGAGGTTCTGAGCACTAAAGGCGATGAAGCCCCCGGCAACTGGCTGGAAGCCGAGTCACCGAGGTGGAGCTTGCCGAGCAAGTCGATGATGAAGTTGGCGACAAAGCCCCCGGGCAACTGGCTGGAAGCCAAGTCACAGAGGTAGAGCTTGTTGAGCAAGTCGGCGTTGAAGTCGGCGATGAAGCCCCCGGGCAACTGGCTGGAGGCCGAGTCGCCGAGGTAGAGCCTGCTGAGCAAGTCGGCATTGAAGTCGGCGATAAAGCCCCCGGGCAACTGGCTGGAAGCCGAGTCGCCGAGGTAGAGCCTGCCAAGCAAGTCGGCGATGAAGTCGAGCTTTCCGAATCGGAGAGCTTATCCTGGAGCGGCGGCGGAGGTCCGGGGGTCGAAGCTCATGACCAGGCCTGGAACGAAGTCACCGTCGTCGTTGAAGAAACCCATCTGGATCTGTTCAGATGGATCTACGCGCACAGCCCCTACCTGGCGCGCCAACTGTCAGCGTATTATTCCGGCAATAATGAATGCGGGGCAGCGTACGCACAGTAGATCTAGATGGATGCACACGGGACACGATGTTTAGACAGGTTCAGGCCCTCAAGAAGAGGTAATACCCTACGTCCTGTGTTCGGTGGCTGGTATTGATGTATCCCGTATGAGGGTTTGTGTCTATGCCTATGATCAGCTGATCTGAGAGCTCTATTTTTTGTCTACCTATCCGGGGATCCCTACCCGGCCTTATATAGGCGGCCGGGATAGAGTTACAAGAGTCCGAATCGGCTTACAGATATGTTTCCTAATCGGTTACAACTACCACCCGGGATTCCGGGCAGGTACGTGTCCATGTCTTGTACTCCAAGTCGATGATGCACCCCGTGTTGTAGTCGGACTCTGAGTAGTCGGCCTGGCCCACCCTATGCCTGGATGGCCAGTTTTGTCCTCCTTGACGATACCCGGGTGCTATGTCATCATCACATACAGTGTAGCAATCAACCAACATATACTTCACTTAATAATAACATTATTTTAGTAAAGAGTGATTATTAGCAACGTATATACATATATTATAATCGATACCTAAAGGTTAACCATGTATATGTGACTATACACCACCTTATGAACATGCAACATAAGATAACAAGCTAAGCATGCTAGTATACGTTATGATAGAACACGCTAAAATACCATATAACCTTATCTAATATAGATATATACCTATATACTGACAATATGTAGATACATAAATTATATTGCAATATAAAACACGGTAACATGGAATTTCTTCATGCTAGTATCACATATGAAATAACAACCTATGCGTCCTAATACATACACATTATATAACAACCATGTCGAACCCTAGAATTCATAACAGAGAGTCTTAAGTAAAACCACCCGCTAAGTCGAAACATCAACCCCGACCTCAACTCCTGGGGATCAATCCCAAGAGGAGTGGAGTGATATGGCTCCGAATAGCCCGAGACGTCAACCCCGAACTTTCGCTGGCAAACTAATGCACGGATCAAGTAGGGTGATATGGTCTCCTCACTCTGTTCCTACTGAGCCGGAACATCAACCCCGAACTCGTCCCGGCAAATTAATGCTCGGCTGGAGTAGAGTGATATAGTTCCCAATCTCTCAGTAGCAGAGTCGCTTCACAGGGGTGATCAAACCTAATAACTCTATGATAGGAACTCTGAAATCCTACCCACAACATGTGCTTCATCGACATACACGCATGGCACATGAGCAGGCGCAAACAACTAGATTTCACAGCAGTAACTCTACGACCGAAACTGCAATATTATAAGTTTGAAACTTAACAAACATATATTCACACAGGGATCCGAAGATCCAAATACACACAGCGGAAGAGTATTAGTGGCTACGAAGCCAAAACAGTAGGGCCAAAAGTGGCAGCGAAACAAACCAAGCTGCCAACCCCAGGGGCAGGATCACTGCCTGGGATTCCCAGCGTCTAGGCGTCGTCGGTGTCGAGTTCTATATAGAAACCACCCTCAGGAGGGGTAGTTTCCTCTGCAACAAAAATATCAACAATAGCAGGGTGAGTACAAAATTGTACTCAGCAAGACTTACAGTGCGGAAAGTAGTAATGTATGTGACAGGTATCATTAAAGAGGTATTAGTGGACAATTTTGCGGAAAGCAAATTTTACCTTTATCAATACAAGTAAGTAGATGAAAAACCGACTACCAGAGCGCTTTCAAAAGAAGACGAGTCGAACACTTCGCGCATTCCTTACTGCAGATCACCACACCTGAAATACCCCGACCCATCCTCAACCACCCTGGGAGGAAGCTGTCGCTAACCACGTCCTTAGAGTTGGCAAGTTTTAGAGTATTGTTATAGTTGTCTAATTCGACGCAGGTAATCACCAAGTTGTCCATAACCGCGGACACGGCTGTTCAAACAGTTCAAACCCTGCAGGGGGGTACATCTTTACCTACACGTATCGATCGACTCTTAATGCTATCAAGTACACACTTCACGAGGTTTGCTAGCAGAGGGTGATCGAACACGACCGTTACAATGCTATCGACCTAGGTATGAGCCACATGTACGGGCTAGTCCATGTGCATCAGTTCGGCCGTAACTACGACATGGTCCCATACGTTGTGAATCGAGGTACATCCCTGGTCTCCCAGACCGTGTGTCCACCCCACCCTTATATGAGACATCACACCACATTCCTTTTTCACGCACACGGCAAATGGAAATGGCGAACTAATGCAGCTCATACACTAAGTCTAAGCAAATTAGTGAGTCGTGGGTGGCCCCATAATCCACCCGTGTAGAAGTACGCAAATCTTGGGTCAATGTACGTCGGGAACCGGTGCTTGCGGGAAAACGAGACAACCCACCATGCTCCCAGCCATGGCCTCTCGTCTAACCTAGATATGATTAAGCAGGTTATTAGTTAATCCCCGGTGAACACCCACCTACCACGTAACCCATTCCCAGTGTTGATTTATCTCCTAACCCAGGAATTACGACTGCTACAAGTCTAAGCATGTCTAAGCATTAAGTACATAGCAACATTAGAGCGGTGAACACTATACTACGCTAGATAGGTTGGGTTGGTGGTGGAGCTATTTAAGCGACAAGGTGAGTTTTATTCATCGGACTAGGGTTTTGCTTAACGAAAAAATAGCGGTTGAACGTATGTGATAATGAATTTAAAAACAACTAATACTTTGCAAATAATAGGAGTTTTGCAATGTGACCAAAGGGGCTGCTTGCCTGGTTGCTCTGCAACGGAACCCTGCTCGTGATCGAGACTACCGTCTTCTGGACCTTCTGGCTCTATCGAGGAAGAACGAAAACACCGGAAAAGAAGGGCATAATCGTAAATATTAAAATGCAGAACATCGGAATGAGATGACATGCATGCCATGACGTAGAGAGTGCAAAATAAAGACTAATGCAAGTGGAATCAATTTAATCGGAGTCCGGACGCATAAAATATCGCGATCCGAAAATCCTCCGGCTAATCGGAAACCCTAATTTGAGTTTTTAGCAAATTGTATTATTCCTAGCATGCAAACATGGATGAAAATGATTTTTTTGAATAGATCTTCTTTTTCTGAATATTTTGATATATTATTTGCAACTTTCTGATTAACGATGAATTGACCAAAATTGACTAGGTCAATGACAGGTGGGGCCCACTGTCATTGATTTTCCATTTTATTAATCTTTATTTTAATTCCTTACATGCGGGGCCCATCTGTCATATAAATTCATTTCTTCTATTCTTTTATTTTTATTCCTTACAACTGGGACCCACACGTCATTGAGACAAAAATCAGTTCATTGAACACACTGTGAGTCATCAAATGCCTCATTAATATGTCGGATTAGGTTTAATACAGTGGTTAGCATCATTAACTGATGATTAGTTATTAATTACAACATTAATCATGGTGTCACATTTAATTAGGGCATTTAACCCAGCAGATTAATAGTAAATGTGTCCTTAGGACACATTTAAGGGGCTATAGCGCCCTTAATGGCGCTGGGGCTCGGTCGCTCTGCCCGACGCGGTTCCACCGGCGGTGAAGGAAGACGGCGGCGCGGAACCTACCGGCGAGGAAGCGCAGCTGGGCAGGTCACCGGAGCACAGGAGCGGCGGAGGACGGCGAGCTTCGGGGCGGCTCTTCGGGGGCGGCGCACCACGGGAAGGGGAGGAAGCCGGCGGCGAGATGGCCTTCGGGCAAGGCGGTGGGGGCTTGGGAGCGGAGCGGCGGTCGGAGAGGCTCCAAGGCGGCGGGGAGCTCGGGATGGAGGTGGCTCGGTGCGGAGGCAAGCCGGGGCGGTGGCGGCCGGCAGCGAGGTGGCCTGGGATGGCGCCTCGGTGAGACGGGGAACGGGGCTCCGGCGGAGCGGCGAGGGAAGCTCGGGGTTTAGGGTTTTCCTTTTTAATTTTCTTAATTTCAATTGATTCCCATGCAAACTTGCTTCATTTCAACATAATTCAATATCACAAGATACTTTGAAATCTTGCCTCATATTTCCCAACCCAAACCTTTGAACTATTCTAACCACTTCACCAATTAATTTTGAAGTTCAAAAGGATCATTTAGATTAAGACCCAAGGACGAGGTTTAGAATTGGATCGGATCGGAATTTAGGGTTTTGTCGAGCATTTCAAAAATTCAAAAACTTACTCATTTTTGCGGTTCATAAGTTTATGCCATGAGATGCATATGGTGCACGATACAATGTTAGTAAGATTAGGGATGTTACAGACCTACCCCCCTTACGAGAATCTCGACCTCGAGATTCGGATCAGCTGGAAAAGAGGGAGGGGTACGCCGATCGAAGGTGATCCTCGCGTTCCCAAGTAGCTTCTTCTTCAGAGTGGTTGGACCACTGAACTTTGAAGAACTTGACATTACGTCTTCATGTAGTCCGTTCCATTTCATCGAGAATACGGAGAGGGTACTCTCGGTAAGACAGATCTTCTTGGAGATCCAGTGTATCGACTGCCGATTCTGGAATTGGATCCTTGAAACACTTCCGAAGTTGAGAAACATGGAAGACATTATGGATATTGGATAACGACGGAGGTAGTTCCAACTGGTATGCGACTTCACCTCGTTTGGAAAGAATGCGAAAGGGACCAATGTAACGAGGTGCCAACTTTCCTTTGATGCCAAATCGGCGAACACCCTTAAAAGGAGTGACCCGAAGGTAGACTTTATCGTTTGGCTCAAAGTGAATCTCACGACGATGGAGGTCGGAGTAGCTCTTCTGATGGGATTGAGCAGTTTTCAACCACTCTCGAATGATTCGAACTTGATCCTCCGCTTCTTTGATCAAGTCGGGTCCAAGAATTTGTCTTTCTCCAGTTTTAGACCAATTGAGTGGAGTTCGACATTTACGTCCATAAAGGACTTCGAAAGGGGCCATGCCTAGGCTTGATTGGAAGCTGTTGTTATAAGAGAATTCAGCGAACGGAAGGCACTTCTCCCACTTCGTGCCGAAAGATATAACACAAGCTCTAAGCATATCCTCAAGAATTTGGTTAACCCTTTCGGTTTGTCCACCGGTTTGGGGGTGATAAGCTGTGCTAAACGAGAGATGAGTTCCCATAGCAGCTTGGAGACTTTCCCAAAACCTGGAGGTAAACAAGGCACCACGGTCGGAGATTATCCGCTTAGGGATTCCGTGGAGAGATACTATCCGAGATATATAAAGATCAGCTAGTTGGCTAGCAGTAATAGTTTCTCGGACAGGAAGAAAATGTGCGACTTTGGATAGACGATCAATGACTACCCAAATGGCATCATTCTTCTTTTGAGTTCTTGGAAGACCGGTGATGAAATCCATACCAATTTCATCCCACTTCCACTCAGGGATAGGCAAAGGTTGGAGTGTGCCTGCGGGTTTTTGGTGTTCGGCCTTAACACGACGACACACATCACATTCGGAGATGAAGCGAGCGATCTCTCTTTTCATTCGGGTCCACCAGAATATCTGTTTCAGATCTTGGTACATCTTCGTACTACCCGGATGGATAGACAACGGAGAGTCGTGAGCTTCCCGAAGAATGGATTCTCGAAGATCGTTGTTCTTCGATCGGCACAACTAGGCGCTTGCCAAACCAAACAACGTCTTGATCATCGATTGAGAAACATTTAGCAACTCCGCTAACAATGTTCTCCTTAATCTTGCGAATTAATCTTGCGAATACCCTTGTCTTGTTTTTGAGCAGATTTGATTTGATCTTCAAGAGAGGATCGGATTTCAAGGGTATTAAGGAAACCACTTTGGACGACTTCAAGATTAAGCCGTGCAATTTCCTCGTAGAGGGGCGGTTGAGATTCTCGGATCATAAGATTGTTACAGTAGGTCTTCCGGCTAAGTGCATCCGCCACGACATTAGCCTTACCGGGTTGGTAGTGGATACCTACGTTGTAATCTTTGATCAATTCCAGCCATCTTCGTTGCCTGAGATTCAGATCGGGCTGGGTGAATAGATACTTCAAACTTTGGTGGTCAGAATATAGCTCGCAGCGATTACCGATAAGATAATGCCGCCAAATCTTCAGAGCATGAACCACCGCAGCAAGCTCTAGGTCGTGAGTTGGATAGTTAGCTTCATGCGGCCTTAGCTGACGAGAAGCATAAGCTACCACATGCCCTTCTTGCATCAACACACATCCAAGACCTAGGCGAGAAGCATCACAATAGACGTCGAAATTTTTGTGAATGTCTGGAAGGACAAGCACAGGAGCGGAGGTCAGACGGTGCTTTAGCTCTTGGAAGCTTTCTTCGCACCTTTCGGTCCACTCGAACTTCTTTTCCTTCTTGAGGAGTTCGGTCAGAGGTTTAGCATGTTTGGAGAAGTTCTCGATAAAACGGCGATAATAGCCGGCCAGACCAAGAAAACTCCGCACTTGCGTGACCGATTTTGGTTGTTCCCAATTGAGAACAGCCTTTACTTTGCTAGGATCCACCGCGACACCTTTCGCCGAAAGCACGTGGCCTAGAAAAGCGACTTCTTCGAGCCAAAACTCACATTTGGAGAACTTAGCATAGAGCTGATGCTCACGAAGCTTTCCCAAGACAAGCTTCAAGTGCTCAGCATGATCTTCTTTCGTCTTGGAGAAAATCAGGATATCATCGATGAAGATGATCACAAAACGATCTAGATATTCCATAAAGATGGAATTTATCAACCTCCTAAAGGTAGCAGGAGCATTGGTTAACCCAAAAGACATCACGGTGTATTCATACAACCCATAACGAGTTGTAAATGCCGTTTTTGGAATATCTTCGGGTCGGATCTTGATTTGATGGTAGCCCAACCTCAAATCAGTCTTGGAAAAGACGGTGGCTCCGGTTAATTGATCGAACAGATCATCAATTCGTGGAAGCGGATACTTGTTTTTGATCGTCACCTCATTAAGAGGTCGATAGTCAACACACATCCACAGGCTTTTGTCTTTCTTCTCCACGAATAGAGCAGAGCATCCCCAAGAAGAGGAGCTCGGTCGAATGAAGCCTTTCGCTTCTAACTCCTGGAGTTGCTTCTTCATTTCATCCAACTCATCCTGAGTCATCCGATAAGGGCGATGGTAGATAGGAGCGGTTCCGGGAACCAACTCGATAACGAATTCGATGTCTCGATCCGGCGGTAAACTTGGAAGCTCGTCGGGGAAGACGTCCGCGAAGTCACAGACTACCGGAACATCTAGAAGATCAGGAAGGGATTTGCCTTCGAGAGCACAAAGATGGGATTCGACGAACTCTGGAGCAAACTGAATGGTTTCACCGGAGGGATGAGAAAGACTCACTGTCTTCATCGCACAATCAATTAGGGCTTGATGTGCAATCAACCAATTCATTCTAAGAATGACATCGATGTCCGTGGAGACCAAAGCAATTAAGGTGGCGAGGAAATCCAGATTGCCCACCTTGATACAAACATTACGGCATTCTTGGGAGGCTCTCATTACTGATCCCGGCAAGATTATAGCCAGGGAGTTGAGCATAGCCTCATAGGGAATATCATGCTGATCCGCGAACTTCTTGGATATAAAAGAATGAGAAGCCCCTGAATCGAAAAGAACTGATGCTGGAACTGAATTAACAAGGAGCGTACCAATCACGACATCAGTTGCCTCCTGAGCTTCTTCTGCGACCACGTGAGTCACGCGACCGCGATTCATAGACTGATGTTGCGGGTTCGCCTTCTTGGCGGGGACATTACTTCGAGGTTGACCTTGCGCTGGAGCAGGATTAGGCGCAGGGTTCTGTCGCTGAGGACAGTCACGAGAGAAGTGACCGGGCTGGCCACATTTAAAGCAAGCTCCAAACGGAGGTCTTGGAGCAAAATCAGCAGATTGTCCTCCCATTGGCCTCGGCTAGAAACTGGGAGCTGGAGGACGAGGCACAAAACCGGAGGGTCTTGGGGCGGGAGTAGCGTGATTGAATGCACTAGCAGGAACCCAAATACGCCTCTTTTGTGGATTGGAAGAAGAGGGCTTCACTGCATCTCGAGCACGCTTTCTAGATTCTTCAAGAACTAGCTTGCCGTGCTCCATCTTGACAGCCTTGTTCATTAAAGCCTGAAAGTTGGCGAAGTCAAAAGGAAGCAGCTCATAACAAAGCTCCGGATTCAAACCTTTGCGGAACTTCTCCTGCCGATCCGCATCGGTGGCAACGTCGCGAGGAGCATAACGCGCCAAGTGGTTGAAGGAGTGGAGATACTCGGTGACGCTCTTCCGTCCCTGAGTTAGATTCCGGAATTCTTCCTTCTTGATGTCCATGACACCTTCGGGGATATGAGTTCCACGAAAAGCATCGCAGAACTCCTGCCACGTAACCACGTGACCTTTCTCCTGGATGGCGAGAAAGTTCTCCCACCATGATGCGGCAGCACCTTCAAGCATGTACGCCGCGAGGTCCACGCGATCAGCCGCGGGGATACGGGCGGTCTCCAATTTGCGCTCGATGCTGCGAAGCCAATCATCAGCTTCGATAGGATCTTCTGAACGACTGAAGGCTGGAGGCTGCGTTCGAAGAAAATCTGAAATTCCAACTCGAGCTTCGGGTTGGGGAGCAGTATTCCGGACTAGATGCTCCAGAAGGCGAGTCTGGTCCATTCGATTTCGCTCGATCTGCATCAACACCTCTGCCATGGATGGCGGTGGAGGAGGAACATTATTGTGACCAGAGCCACGACCTTGATTACCAGCGGCATGCTGGCTACCTTCCGGATGTTCGGCCATCTGAATCAAAAGAAATAGATGTTGCCACAAAATCATGATTAGATCATAAGGAAACTTGAACGGAATGAATTCAAAAGAATTTCACGATTTACAAGATGAACAGAATCTGAACATGTCAATGGAGTAATCGGTAGAGTCGGTAATAACCGGGACAAGGTAAGAGGGACGGTACGGATTCCCTGCACACGTGAAGTCTAATTTTTGAATGGGGCAAGAAAGTAGCAACTTCGTTTTTCAACCAAGTGAAGAGGTAAGGAGAAGAACTAGGATCGAAAAGGATAAGGAGAAAACAGAGTCACTACTTATACTTTTCGCAAATCCTTTTTAAATTCAAATAGTTTTTGCAACTTCTAGACCCAACCACGGCGAAGACAAAGGTCATCCTACAGTCAGTCCTGCTCTAATACCAAAGCTGTCGAACCCCAGAATTCATAACAGAGAGTCTTAAGTAAAACCACCCGCTAAGTCGAAACGTCAACCCCGACCTCAACTCCTAGGGATCAATCCCAAGAGGAGTGGAGTGATATGGCTCTGAATAGCCCGAGACGTCAACCCCGAACTTTCTCTGGCAAACTAATGCACGGATCAAGTAGGGTGATATGGTCTCCTCACTCTGTTCCTACTGAGCCGGAACATCAACCCCGAACTCGTCCCGGCAAATTAATGCTCGGCTGGAGTAGAGTGATATAGTTCCCAATCTCTCAGTAGCAGAGTCGCTTCACAGGGGTGATCAAACCTAATAACTCTATGATAGGAACTCTGAAATCCTACCCACAACATGTGCTTCATCGACATACACGCATGGCACATGAGCAGGCGCAAACAACTAGATTTCACAGCAGTAACTCTACGACCGAAACTGCAATATTATAAGTTTGAAACTTAACAAACATATATTCACACAGGGATCCGAAGATCCAAATACACACAGCGGAAGAGTATTAGTGTCTACGAAGCCAAAACAGTAGGGCCAAAAGTGGCAGCGAAACAAACCAAGCTGCCAACCCCAGGGGCAGGATCACTGCCTGGGATTCCCAGCGTCTAGGCGTCGTCGGTGTCGAGTTCTATATAGAAACCACCCTCAGGAGGGGTAGTTTCCTCTGCAACAAAAATATCAACAATAGCAGGGTGAGTACAAAATTGTACTCAGCAAGACTTACAGTGCGGAAAGTAGTAATGTATGTGACAGGTATCATTAAAGAGGTATTAGTGGACAATTTTGCGGAAAGCAAATTTTACCTTTATCAATACAAGTAAGTAGATGAAAAACCGACTACCAGAGCGCTTTCAAAAGAAGACGAGTCGAACACTTCGCGTATTCCTTACTGCAGATCACCACACCTGAAATACCCCGACCCATCCTCAACCACCCTGGGAGGAAGCTGTCGCTAACCACGTCCTTAGAGTTGGCAAGTTTTAGAGTATTGTTATAGTTGTCTAATTCGACGCAGGTAATCACCAAGTTGTCCATAACCGCGGACACGGCTGTTCAAACAGTTCAAACCCTGCAGGGGGGTACATCTTTACCTACACGTATCGATCGACTCTTAATGCTATCAAGTACACACTTCACGAGGTGTGCTAGCAGAGGGTGATCGAACACGACCGTTACAATGCTATCGACCTAGGTATGAGCCACATGTACGGGCTAGTCCATGTGCATCAGTTCGGCCGTAACTACGACATGGTCCCATACGTTGTGAATCGAGGTACATCCCTGGTCTCCCAGACCGTGTGTCCACCCCACCCTTATATGAGACATCACACCACATTCCTTTTTCACGCACACGGCAAATGGAAATGGCGAACTAATGCAGCTCATACACTAAGTCTAAGCAAATTAGTGAGTCGTGGGTGGCCCCATAATCCACCCGTGTAGAAGTACGCAAATCTTGGGTCAATGTACGTCGGGAACCGGTGCTTGCGGGAAAACGAGACAACCCACCATGCTCCCAGCCATGGCCTCTCGTCTAACCTAGATATGATTAAGCAGGTTATTAGTTAATCCCCGGTGAACACCCACCTACCACGTAACCCATTCCCAGTGTTGATTTATCTGCTAACCCAGGAATTACGACTGCTACAAGTCTAAGCATGTCTAAGCATTAAGTACATAGCAACATTAGAGCGGTGAACACTATACTACGCTAGATAGGTTGGGTTGGTGGTGGAGCTGTTTAAGCGACAAGGTGAGTTTTATTCATCGGACTAGGGTTTTGCTTAACGAAAAAATAGCGGTTGAACGTATGTGATAATGAATTTAAAAACAACTAATACTTTGCAAATAATAGGAGTTTTGCAATGTGACCAAAGGGGCTGCTTGCCTGGTTGCTCTGCAACGGAACCCTGCTCGTGATCGAGACTACCGTCTTCTGGACCTTCTGGCTCTATCGAGGAAGAACGAAAACACCGGAAAAGAAGGGCATAATCGTAAATATTAAAATGCAGAACATCGGAATGAGATGACATGCATGCCATGACGTAGAGAGTGCAAAATAAAGACTAATGCAAGTGGAATCAATTTAATCGGAGTCCGGACGCATAAAATATCGCGATCCGAAAATCCTCCGGCTAATCGGAAACCCTAATTTGAGTTTTTAGCAAATTGTATTATTCCTAGCATGCAAACATGGATGAAAATGATTTTTTTGAATAGATCTTCTTTTTCTGAATATTTTGATATATTATTTGCAACTTTCTGATTAACGATGAATTTTCTATGAATTTTCTAAGTTTTAATCCTTTTTAAAACCTTTGTTGTATTTTTCTCAGCAAATATAACATTTAATTTAATTCAAAAAGCACCAGAGGCTGACATGTGGGCCCTACTGGTCAAAGTTGACCAAAATTGACTAGGTCAATGACAGGTGGGGCCCACTGTCATTGATTTTCCATTTTATTAATCTTTATTTTAATTCCTTACATGCGGGGCCCATCTGTCATATAAATTCATTTCTTCTATTCTTTTATTTTTATTCCTTACAACTGGGACCCACACGTCATTGAGACAAAAATCAGTTCATTGAACACACTGTGAGTCATCAAATGCCTCATTAATATGTCGGATTAGGTTTAATACAGTGGTTAGCATCATTAACTGATGATTAGTTATTAATTACAACATTAATCATGGTGTCACATTTAATTAGGGCATTTAACCCAGCAGATTAATAGTAAATGTGTCCTTAGGACACATTTAAGGGGCTATAGCGCCCTTAATGGCGCTGGGGCTCGGTCGCTCTGCCCGACGCGGTTCCACCGGCGGTGAAGGAAGACGGCGGCGCGGAACCTACCGGCGAGGAAGCGCAGCTGGGCAGGTCACCGGAGCACAGGAGCGGCGGAGGACGGCGAGCTTCGGGGCGGCTCTTCGGGGGCGGCGCACCACGGGAAGGGGAGGAAGCCGGCGGCGAGATGGCCTTCGGGCAAGGCGGTGGGGGCTTGGGAGCGGAGCGGCGGTCGGAGAGGCTCCAAGGCGACGGGGAGCTCGGGATGGAGGTGGCTCGGTGCGGAGGCAAGCCGGGGCGGTGGCGGCCGGCAGCGAGGTGGCCTGGGATGGCGCCTCGGTGAGACGGGGAACGGGGCTCCGGCGGAGCGGCGAGGGAAGCTCGCGGGGGGTTTAGGGTTTTCCTTTTTAATTTTCTTAATTTCAATTGATTCCCATGCAAACTTGCTTCATTTCAACATAATTCAATATCACAAGATACTTTGAAATCTTGCCTCATATTTCCCAACCCAAACCTTTGAACTATTCTAACCACTTCACCAATTTTGAAGTTCAAAAGGATCATTTAGATTAAGACCCAAGGACGAGGTTTAGAATTGGATCGGATCGAAATTTAGGGTTTTGTCGAGCATTTCAAAAATTCAAAAACTTACTCATTTTTGCGGTTCATAAGTTTATGCCATGAGATGCATATGGTGCACGATACAATGTTAGTAAGATTAGGGATGTTACAAACCAATTAACATGCAACATGATCAAGTAATAATAATTTAGTAAAGTGTTATTATTCTGACATATAAACGGTCAACAATATTAAGTCTAATTAATTAGATACATATATATCTCTATATGCAACTACATGATTATGCAACATAAAGTCATAATGGACATGTACAACTTAAGTGTTCCAAAAAATAATTTAACTATAAACATGAGTAAAATAATGTGCTAAACAAATTCACAGCAAACTGTTATCTAAAATATGGAATGGGCTGTGTATGTATGCATGTACGTATATGCAAATTGTTTGAGATGCATTGTACAAATATGAGTTATGCATGCAATCTTAACCATGTTATAAGCAAATGTTCATATCACGACCAACCATTATATAGCAATCATTCAATAAACAAGAATTATACTATATGTGCGCCCATGTTATATAACGATATATGCACATACCACTATTTACTATACATCATGCAACAACAACTAAACTAAGTCACATTAAATAAAAATTAAAAGTACATAGATGCTAATCATATATTATGTAATATAGTAGATAACATTGTATAAACAACAAACAAGAACTACATAAGAACTATACATGTGACTATATGAAAACATGAAATACTATTCAATTGCATGATGAAAGGATGATCAAAATTATTAGACATGAACACATGATGATGTGAGTGCTTTCAAACAAGGATTAATGGCGGAAAACAATGCCATGATGCAGCACAAGATGATAGGAGATTAACTATATAGGTGGTGGCGACATTTGCAACACGAAACGGTCGGAATTGGACATAGATCGGTTCTGGATAGACCGGAGGATTTTTGATGCTGTGCAATGCTCGCTCAACGAAATCACAATCTGCCAATTGAGTTAGAAACTAGACACACAGAGGTACAATCCTACGAAAGGGGTTTTGGAGAATTCTTACCGAGCCAACAGGAAAAGATCAGACAAGTTAGACGTTCTGTAGGTTGAATCTGGACGTCCGTGGACAGCACGTCGGAGATGGATCAATTCCCGATAAACGGCTACATGGATGAAAGTGAAAATTTACAGATGTGTTTATAGATACCTAAGGCACAACTTGACCAAAGGGATTCTTTAGAGACTCATTGGGTCAATGGGAGAAGAGGTGATAATGCTGTTGTACTGTTCACACAGTCAAATCTGGACATGAACATTAGCACAAAAAAACTTGATTTCCCGATGATTTCACTGTTGGATTGCCTTCAAATTTTGTGGAGATGATCTTGACAACATTTTCCACGATCCCACTGAACGGATCATGAAAAGGAGGTCTGAGTCGACGAGGGCGTCGTTCCAATCTAGATGCACACGCAGAATAACTGGGTGCAAACAACACATAAGTATTTGGAAGTTTCCCAGTGATTACACTATTGGATCTTCACCAAATTTTTCCAAAAGGTAGAGGGAAAGGTTATATATAATCTCACCGAAGGGATTGTCCAAAAGATGTCTGAGGTGATGTGAATTGGGAAAATACTGAGACGGTATGTGCTGTTCAGAAACTACATGGGAGGCAAAAAAGGGGTGGTGGCTATTTGGAGGGTTTGGGGGCTAGGGTTTCATGGGAAAAGAGTGTGGGGGAGTGGGGAAGAGGTGGAAGGGGTGTGGGGTATTTATAAGAGGGTTAGGAGAAAGATTTTTCGTTCAAATCCAATTGGAACAGGGGTAGTGCCGCACGCTGCGCTACGCAGAACTAGCCAGGGTGGCTGCTCAAGGGAGGAAATGAGACGGCGGGATGCCGGGCGGGGATGAGCCGGGATGGCGGCCATAAAGGAAGGAGAAAAAAGGAGAAAACCAAAATAAAAATAAAGAATAGTAGAGTGAGATTAAGTATCAAACGAACTCTAAAAATTTTGAAAAAACTCTGGAGACATATTCCAAATTGAAAAGCCAATCTAATTCAAGTTAGATTAATTCAAATTAATTCCGGTCCAATTTGTGAAATTCCAATTAAGATTTAATTCATTCGAGAAAAAACAACGAAATTTTCTAGCTCTGATTTTTGAATAAAAGTTTTTTTGAAAAGCTCTGAAAATCAGGATGTTACAGTGGACATGGTAGAAGATGAAGATGAGAAGGTCGATGATGAAGAAAGTGGTGACGACCAGAAGACTTTGGATCGGCAAATTTCCAACGGGTGGAACCAAGAATTATTGGGTAGAATACGTGTGACAGATGGACATAAGTCATCGTGGGAGTTCAGAAGGAATGAGATACAACACGGTACCATGAACCGCAACAAGCTCGAATTGAAGGATGCCATTGCTCTTTGGGGTATGTCACGCAAAGGACATTCTATGTTCAGGTGTCTACCCCTACCTAGTACACCGCAAAGTGCACCACTAATGGTTGTCCTTGCTATGTGCATGCTCATGTCCCGAAGTACGACATGAATTGGATTGTTAGTAGAGTAGTGCCTCATAACTATGATAGATTCAACGTCCTTGCAGAGCATCGTAACATGACTTCGAGCCTAATTGCAAGACTGATGTTTGTCGAGATAGTGGAGAAGAAGGATATGGAAGCGAAGCATATTCAGGTAGCAATAAAGGATAAGTACCAATTCTCAATCACCTATGGAAAGGCATGGAGGGCTAAACAGAAGGCCATGGAGATGCGATTTGGGAATTTCAAAGATTCATATCACAACCTCCCTTACCTGCTATGGACACTACAAGCCAGTAACCTGGGCACGTACGTTGACATCAAGTACACTTTGCCATCGGAGTCACCAGGATTTAAAGAGATGAACCGGGTTTTTTTTCTCCATGGAGGCATGCATTGAAGCATTCAACCACTGCCGACCTGTGCTATGCATTGATGGTACATTCCTGACAGGCAAGTATAAGGGTCAAATATTGACTGCTATTAGTGTGGACGGTAACAACCAAATTCTTCCACTAGCTTTCGCTTTTGTTGAAGGCGAGAACTATGCAAGCTGGCTATGGTTCTTCAGAAGACTAAAGCGATGTGTAGTAAAAAGACCAGCCCAACATATGCATACTCCATGACAGGCATCCCGGAATACTGAAGGTTGTGAAGACTCTAACAAGCCCCGGAGCGGATGAGCTTGAACCCTGGGTTGATATGTAAAGTCGCTGGTGCATTCGTCATCTAGGGGCAAATTTCTACCAGCAATTCAGAAACAAGCGTCTCATGAATCTCTTCAAGAGGCTGTGCAAGCAAAATCAGCAAAAGAAGTTCGATAAACCGTGAGCTAAGTTTGATGAGTTCACGAAAATGGAATTAATTCAGCAGAGGCAGAAAGCCGCGGCAATGCTAATACCAGCAGATGAGGAGCTGAAAGAACTTTGTGCTCTACCAGGTATTGACCCGCCCGGCATTAAGAGGAAGAAGGCCAGACGAATCAAGACCTTCTCCGAGTGCATCAAGAATGAGCCAAAGTAAAGATGGTTCTTGTTCTTCGACACTCACAGCGTGAGGTACAGAATCATGACAACCAACCTGGCAGAATTTTACAATTGGGTACTGCAGGGACAACACGGTTTACCCTTAGTTGCTATCGTGGAGGGTATGCTTCATGGGACAATTAGGTACTTCCAAGAGAGGTATTAGGCAGCTGTGTTGCACATGAGCACCTTTACTAAAACTCCTTTCAGCGTGACGGTCATGTAGTACATCGAGGAGAAGATAGCAAAGGGGAAAAAGCATACCGTCATAAGAGTTGGCAACCTACAAAATAGGTACGAAGTTTGACTATGGGACAGAACAGGTTTTGGAACTGCAAATGAGGATCAAACATTTGAGGTTGCTTTTGGGTGCACAGATATTCTGACTTGTAGGTGCACATGTAACAAGTCTTTTCTTCTACACAAGCCATGCTCACTTGTGCTTGCCGCGTGTGGCCTAATTGGTATGGACTCTACCTCATTCATGTCACCGTATTATTTAAAAGAGGCCATCCTTGCAACATGGAGTGGTGAAATAACTAGATTTCGTGCCGACAACTACACGAAGTTTGAAGAGGATCAGAGGGAATATATACCACACTGGAGCCTACTTCGTGATAACGAGGGCAGCGTAGAGTCCGTTGAATTCATAATGACATGGATGAGTCAGAGGTTGGGGGGCCTACAAGGCAGTGCTTGCATTGTGCTAGTTATGGCCATCGGAAGAAACATTGCCCCAAGTTGATGGACCATGCTGGAAGTGATCCCACCGCAAGTCAGTCGGCAACCCCTTCTCCTGGGGCCGGGCGAGGGCGTGGACATCACGGCTTCGTGGAGTGAGAAGTAGGCTTGAAGTTGACATATCTGAAATAGTGATATCTAATCTTCATATTACGTTTGAACTTTCGCACTGTGTCTGAACTATTTGTAATAATTGTATTGAGTCGTCATTGTGTCCTTATATGTTTGTTTATGCATTCGTGTATTTCATGATCTCCAATATTGCTTCACATATTTATGACATGTCATGTTCATGCAACAATCATTTAGGTATGACGGACTTCGAGTTGCTTGATACCCGGGTGGACTGTAAGCATCGAGGAAAGAAGATTGCTGATGGAGAGTTCAGCCCGGTCTTGAGAACCTGGACCCCCCCTATACCTTCCACTTTCCATGGGGTGAGATGGCCTTGACATTGCAGGACGTGTCTTACTTGCTTGGTCTACCGATAGTGGGGGAGGCAGTAGGACCGTTGGAGGCTTCACCGACATGGCGGGCAGATCTTGTACAATGCTTCTCAGGTGTTCGACCGCACGACGAGACCCTCCAGCCTATTGATGTGCACCAGAAGCATAGCCCGAAGTGGGCATGGTACCGACGGTTTGATGCGATAGTTCGGGCTACACCAGGACGGACCACCGGCACACGCAGTTTGTGTGGATCATGGCACGCACGGGTGCATCTCGTTTACATAGCTATTAGAAAATCAATAACACTACTGACACATTTAATGCATTGCAAATTTATTTTATGAAAGTAGGGTCGTAGAGGGGTGTGTGTTAGGGCACAGGAGTGGACACAGCTCTTGCACCCTTACGTTCAAGCTTGGGGGGAGGCTACGACGGACCGTTGGGAGGAGGCTAGGGCCTTCGACCTTCAGGACCATCGGGCTTACATGCAGTGGTACGTTGGTCATACGCACATTTTCCTTCTACCATACATGGAGCCTCATGCAATACGTAGTAATACGAGTTCCATAAGTGATGTTATTAACTAATTTCGTTTCTGACTACTTTCTTACGTACGTGCAGAGTGAGGTGGCATGCACCCTTCACAAGCACATCATGACCGCACTTACGAGCTCGAGTTCTTCACTTAGGACAAGAGAGGACTCCACTGCGTGGTCCCGTGCCGAGGAGTTGTGACGGAGTATGCTCGACGCTCTTTCATGCACACGGGGGTCACACGTGGCCGATTCACACAGACAACGTGGAGCACACCTCCCTCAAAGGCCGTCCGCACAGCAGCCTCGCCCACCGGGTCCTTCACAGGCAGGTGGGTCATCCTGGCAGGTGCCTTAGCAGGAGGTCAGACAGGTCTTTTAATGGGACATGCCGTCGTGCTCTCAGTGCACACCTACACATATTCCGTCCATGATTCCGACACCTGGTATGTATTTATTGCCACTTCTGTAATAGAGTTTTTATTTTTTTTGTAAGATCATTAACTATTGTCTCGCACAGGTTTTATTGCTATGTCACAGGGGGGAGGAGGATTGGACAGCCCATCCCGATACTACCTGAACACTCAGTTCGACCCCGCCGATAGTTCTACTCAGGGAGGAGGTTATGTTACTCCCTCGTCACCGCCGCTCAACCAGATGAGCCCTTGCTCGGCAGAGGATGCCGTACGATTATTCGGCCGGGACAATTGACGTACTCGGACTTTCGCAAGAGGCCGTGGAGGGTTGTGCGTCGAGGTCGTGGACACGGAGGCCCAGGAGGACCAGACCAGGGAGACTTGCAGGACTAGCTATTTCATTACGTTTCGACCATTTTCTTTTGAATGTTATCCATCTTAGTTCTACTACATTCCATGGAACACTCAGTTTATTTCATCAAAATCTAGAGCATGAGTACGATACATTGTTATCAGTACACATGGGGTAGATGGTACAATAACATTTGCATGGTACAACCATAAAACCGAACAACCTAATAATATAACAACTAAGATAATACAACATAGTAATAACTACTCAGGGCCCTTGGGATATTTTTCCCTTCCTCATATGATGAGCGTGAGTGTCGGAGTATTATTCCGGCAATACTAAATATGGGGCGGTGTGAGCACAGCAAATCCAGATGGGTGCACACGGGAGGCAAGATTTAGACAGGTTCAGGCCCTCACGAAGAGGTAATACCCTACGTCCTGTGTTTGGTGGCTGGTATTGCTTGAATGCCGAGTGCCGCAAGCCCTCAAGAAGAGATCTCGAGGTTGCTAGGGCTAAGTGTATGAGAAGGTACTAAAAAGCATGCCGATCGGAAGATCCCTTCTAGGCCTTATATAGGTGACCAGGGCAAGGTTACAGGAGTCCGGATCGGCTTACAGATGGGTTCCCTAATTGGTTACAACAAAATCTGGGATTGCCGGACTTGTGCTTATCTCTGTCTTGTACTCCAAGCTGATAAGGCGCCCCGTGTAGAAGTCGGACTCCGAGTAGTCGGCCCGGCCCACCCTATGGCCAGAGGGCCAGATTCGTCCTCCTTGATGATACCCGGGTGTCATGTCATCATCAGTAGCCCCCGAGTCCTTCATGATCTAACTGCTGTTGGCCTCCTCTTCTGGACAAGCTTCCCGAGTGGCCTCCATTTGGGCATACTGTTTGATTGCTTGCAGGAAGATTGTGAAGGACTGATTGAACTCCTGTGGAAAAGACAATAAAGAGCCAAGTGATATTCACCTGTAAGGCAAGAATATCATGGCGGGTGAGTGAGTAGCGGGTAAATTCTGGTGGTATCCAGTCTATCCTGATGGACAGAGACCAGCTGATAGCCCAGCGGGGGACATACCATGAATCCTGACTGAATTTTCGAGTAGCACCTAGTCTCCCGAGTGGCTCGAGACCAGCTAGTGTCACCTGAAGGAATGCCTCCGAAATTTGCGTCAGAACCAGAGAAACAAGCCATGGCACATAGGTTCCTGAGTGACGAAGCTTTACACCGGGTCATTCCACTGAATCCGGAAATTTCAGATCCTGAAGCCTTCAAAACGACATTCTCGGAAGGTCCAGGCGGAGAATCCAGTAGCTCCAAGTTGCTTGACATCCGACTTGTGGCCTGCAGAAGGCACGCCATTACTGCCCTTCACTCGGGTGTATTCAAGTGATTGCGTTCCTGCTTGAGGCCAATCATTGAAACCCTACAAAACTGTAATGCCCGGTCCCAAATCTGTCGATAGCCGGCTAGTGGTTTGCGGAAAACACGTTGCAGTTGCTGTTGGTGGGGGTATATTCCAAACGGTTATTAACCCCGGAAGGCCAAGCGTCAGATCCCCTTTCAATTAAACGGCACGAATCGTGGCGCCGTTAAGCCGTGGGCGCGGAAGAGTCGCGACGTGGCCCGCCCATAACGCGTTACAAAATCCGAAGGGGCGCATCGTGGGCGTGGAAAGTTTGCGCGCATGCGGAAGTGGAGAAGCCGAACCGCTCAGTCCGTTCCCCTTTATACTCTGAAGAGATCACAGGATCGGTTTACGCCTTCCCAAGCAATCTCACTCCCTTTGCGCCCGAACCTTTCGTCTCCCTTTCACCCAAATCGATTCGTGCGCGCCGCTCCACCCAAAACCCTAACTCCCGCTCCGACCGCCTCGGATGCAAGCCCCGCATTGGGAAGCTGATCCGACCAAAGCCGAGGAAGACGCTTTGGTGTCGAAGCTGTTGAGCGAAGAAGATTCCCCCGCCGATCCGATGGCCCCGTGTATGAAGTCCACGGTGGCGGAAGCACGACTGGAGGCTCTCGTGCAGTTGGGGTGTTGCCGTCGAGGGAATTGGTCGAGTGGCGCGCCGCCGCGGGGGAGACCATTCCCACTCCGAACACCGGCGAGCTGGTCATCCACAGCTCCTTCTTCGAGCGGGGGTTCTCGGTGTCGATCACCCCTTTCTGCGGGGGCTGCTTTACTTCTACGGGCTGGAGCTCCACAACCTCAACCCCAATAGCGTGGTCCACGTTTCGTGTTTCGTCACGCTGTGCGAGTGCTACCTCGGTATCCGACCGCACTTCGCCCTATGGAAGCATCTGTTCGTGGTGAAGCCACAGCCGAGCAGAGACAACCCGGCCGTGGTGGGGGACGCCGGGTTCTAGCTAAGGGCCAGGGTGGCGAAGAGCTACCTGGCCCCGCCGATGCAGTCCTCGAACAAGGGTTGGCACGCCAACTGGTTCTACTACGCCAATCCTGAGCTGTCGCTCCCGGCATTTGTGGGCCATCCTCCGGAGGTCAAGCCGAGCTAGTCTGAGCCACCGCTGGGCAGGGAACAGGACAACATTGTGGTCTTGATGGCGCAGCTCGCCGAGGCGATCCAGTCTGGAGTTACCGGAGTAGTAGTCGTGGTGACCTTCGTCCGGTGGCGGGTGCAGCCTGCGAAGCTACGGGCGCACCCGATGTTCGAGTACGCCGGAGAGGACGACGCGACTCGAGAGTCCGCCGAAGGGCTCACGGAGGGGGAAGTTCAGAGCTGACTCGAGAAGCTCGCTCCTGGCTCAGGGGACGAGTATGGACTTCTCCGGGCGACCGCCGCCCTTCAGCCGAGCGAACCCCCCGAGTCAGATAGGTAATCGATGCCCCGACCTTTCTTACTTAGTTCTTTGCCGAATCTCACTCGGGCTTTGTCTTTTTGCCTTTGTAGGTTCTGTTCGGCTTTTGTTCCAGTGCTCCCCTCCCGGAGAACGAGATATGGAACCAGCCGCGGTATGCCAATGTCTCGAGCGGCGGGCCACCGCCGCAGGGGTCGTCCAGCACGTCCTCCTCCGGCGCTGGGACCCCGAAAGGAAAGGCGTCCGCCAGGGCGACGAAGGGGGAGGTGCCTGCCGGAGTGGCGCCGAGCATGCCTCCTCCGAGCGAACCCGCTGCGGAAGAGGAGGAGGAGGATGACGAAAACATTCCCCTTCGCTTCCGCAGGGTACAGCGGCCGACCTCCGGTGTGGCCTCGGGAGGACGTGGTGACTTCGCCGCCCACCTGGACCCGGCGGCGCCGACTGCTTCCCCGATGAGGGCTCCTTGTGCAGCTGGAGGCGAGGTTCCCTCCAGCCGAGGGGAGAAACGGACGGCCGACGTAGCCTTTAGGGCGCAAAGCCCCCCGTGGCGTCGGCGGCCCCAGCGGCGGGCGCTCGGAAGCCGCCGGCCCTAGGGCCCAGGAAATGGATGCCCGTCCCCCGATCTACCAAGTAAGTCATTCTGGCGAGGGTAGTTTTATTCATCCCTTAATTTTCCCTGACTTGACGTGTGTGTGCTTTTCTCAGGGCGGGGAAGACGGGGGTCTTTCCGAAAGCACCGTCGAGTGCCCCGGCGCCCAGCCCGAGCGGAGGCGAATCGGAGGCGGAGGCCCGACCCTTGTCTCCTTCGAGGACGGCTGCGGCCCCGGCCTTCGAGCCCTCTTCTGGACGGGGTGGTACGGCCGTGACCTCGTCTCTGCCGCGGGCGGCCGTGGCTTTGAAAGTGCATCTAGGCCCCTAATTGAGTTTTGGCGGTAGATGACGAACGATTAAGGGACTAATATATTTATTAAGTATTTAACCAGGTATTAGTCCATCTTGTGAACTCTAATCGGCATTGACAACCCCTAAAAGGTGAAGAGAAGAAGACGGCGTAAGGTTTATTGAAGATCTCGATGGTTGTATACTCTATGAAATTTTATTCATATTATTTTGAGTATAGGAACGCCGTTCTATAAAGGGGGGTGTGTCGATGTGCTGAATAGATAACTTAGTGCTCAAGTGCTCAACAATATTCTTTGAGGAGTGACACACACACACATCATGAACACTTAGACAAAACATATTTGCTTTTGGCTATCCGGAGTATCCGGCTCAGCCCGGAATGTCCGGGTACCGAGTAGTGCTCTCGGGAGGCAGTCCGGAGTATCCAGCTTGCCCGGAGTGTCCTGGTTCTCAGACCCCGAGCAATGCTCTCGGGAGGTTATCCGGAATATCCGGGACGCCCCGGAATGCCCGGGTGATGGCGTCCGGAAGGTCCGGGATGACTTCCCGGTTGCACCGCTTCAGGTATGTGCCCGGAGTGTCCGGGTTTTGTCCGGAATGTCCGGTTCCTGAATCCGGAAGGTCCGAGATCCTTTCCGGTTGCACCGCTCTGTGTGAGCATCTGGTCTGCTCTCAGGTAGGTTCCCGGAGTGTCCGGCCCTACCCAGAATGTCCGGATGTGCGATGGTGAGATAGCCGTTGGAATTTTGTGTACCCGGAGTGTCCGGGCCTTCTAGTCCGGAATGTCCGGATGTGTTATTTTGAATCCAACGGCTAGTTTCTGTGAGTGGTCTATAAATAGATTCTCACCCCCTATTCACTCCCAACTCTTTGCCAAATCGTTTCCTGCACTCAAGAGAGATATTTCTTCTCCTCCAAAGCTAAGAGCCCTTGATTCTTGAGAGAGAGATCCAAAAGAGTGAGGATTTTCAAGTGTTGAGCACTAGAGCATTTGAGTTCACCTCCAAGCAAATCGACGCACTTGTTACTCTTGGAGGTTGAGGACACCTAGACGGTTAGGAGTCACTCACGAGCTCCCAAACCATGTGGTGAGCCGTGGGAAGTTTGTGAAGGCCCGGGATTCACCTCCGCAAGGAAAGGATCACCAAGAGCAAGTCGAGGAGACTCCGGAGAGTCCTCGAGAGGAAGTGGCTTGAGAGGGAGCCCACCCTTGATCACGTGTGATCGGGTCCTCAAACGGAGACGTAGGATTCCCTCAAGGATCCGAACTCCGGGAACAAATCCTTTGTCTCTCTTGTTTACTCATTCCGCATTTACTTTGCAAGTACCTTGATATTGCTTATTTTCATCTTGCTTAGTATTATTGCTTAGTCATCTTAGTTCCCACATTAAGAATTGTCATATTAGTTAATCAATCAAGTAAATTCCGCATATTGTAAGAATTGATTAACTTTGAAGTAAAATTTGATTAGTCGCCTATTCACCCCTCCCCTCTAGGCCAACATCTTGATCCTTCAATTGGTATCAGAGCATGGTCTCTCTTGTTAGGGCTTTACTGCCTAGAGAGCCCAAGATGTCGAACGATGGTTCAGGGGTAAATAGTGGTAATACTCGCTCATATCAAAATGTTTCTCCTCCAAATGTTTACAATACTCATTCATTTGGTGGATCATCCGGTAGAGCACCCTACTGTGATGGAACCCATTATGCTTCATGGAAACATAAGATGAAGATGCATTTAATATCTCTTAACCCCGCCATCTGGCGAATTGTTCAAAATGGTTATGATGTAATAGATGAAGACAACCCGACGGTCGATGAAGATAGACTCATCCACTACAATGCTCAAGCCGTCAACGCCATATTCAGAGCATTGAGCGGAGATGAGTTCAACCGAGTTTGCTCTCTTGAAAGTGCCAAAGAGATTTGGACAACTCTAATGGAAATCCATGAGGGCACCTCGACCGTTCGGGAGTCAAGATTAGAGTTGTTGAAGGGCAAGCTTGACCGTTTCGTCATGGGAGATCGACGATGTGCAGGAGGCGAAGGAGTGGGAGGACATCGTGGGGGTCGCCGGCCAGCTCGGGGAGATGCTGCCGGCCTTGATGAAGATGGCAAAGGAGAGCGCCAACCTGCTGAATGGCAGGCTCCGTCCGCTGGTGCAGGTTAGGTCCTCTTGTTTTGTGTTTTTGCTTTTCTGCCTGTGGTTGCGCCGATGGTGTGCCCATCGGGGGACTAGCCCCCGAGCCTCTGGCCGACTGGAACAGTCGGGTAGAGGGCTCTTTTGTGTCAGAGGCCTTTATGCTGGGTGCACGATCAGTGCACCCAGAGGGTGTAGCCCACGAGCCCCTGGCCGACTAGGATAGTCGGCAGGGGGTGTGCTTCATTTCATCATTTTTTTTCTTTTTTTGAGACTCCGGGTGCACGATCAGTGCACCTGGAGGGTGTAGCCCCTGAGCCTCTGCTGGGTCCGAGGGACCTAGCGGAGGGTCTTCGACGGTTTTTCCCTGGGAGGCTGACTTTCCTTCTTTGGTGCAGAATTTGACTCGGCGGTCTCAAACGAAGACGGCGTTCCTGCAGGAGCAGCTGGAGTGCTTTGACGACCTCGGCTGTCGAAAGGCCGAGTGGGACGACTTGACGGCGCGGGTCCAGGCGGTGGAGAACGTAGCCCGGCAGCACGGCGCCGAGGTCACTGCTCTGAACGGGGACTCAGGCAGGAAACCGTTCGGGCCCAAGGTACGGCAGTCTGAACCCTTCGAGGGGTAGACTCCAAGGTTTCTTCGTGCTAACTTGTTTCCATGCAGCCGCTGAGAGCGAAGCCGCAAAGCTTAGAGCAGAACTGGAGGGGATGAAGGCTCATGTCTGGGAGCTTGACTCCGCTGAGGACAGGGCCTCCAAACTTCAAGAAATGCTCACGGCGGAGAGGGCCCGCGTGGAGCGCCTGGAGAACAAGGCGGCTGTAGCGAATGGTAGCCTGAGGCGGGCACTGGAAACCATTGAGGAGGCGAAGAGGCGGGCTGCCGACTCCCTGGCGGCTGCCGAGGCGGCTGACAAAAGGGCAGCGGACGCTGAGGCCAGTAAGTCTTCTGACTTCAGGTGTCTGGTCGGTCGGGACCCGCCGACTTGTCTTGTTTATACCTTTGTCCTGCCTCTGCAGCTTGCGAGGATCGTCTCAAGAGGATCCGCGAGAAGGCCGAGTTCCTGAAGGCGGTAGGTCGGGTGGCCTGTGATGCGTTGTGGGAGGATGAGCCCACCCCGAACCAGATAGAGGTGGTCTCAGAACGTCTTCGGTGGGTGCCAGAGAAGGTGAAGTGGGTGCGGTCGGACTCCGCGCATATCGGGGCCGAACTGTCAATTGCGGTCGCCAAGTCCCACTATCCATTGCTTGACATGGAGGCAATTGGGGAGGGGTACGCTGCTGACATCCCGGATGAAGACGTTCCAGAGCTGGTGAAGTCGGTTGAGGACACGGCGGATGCCCTTATCAGACGGGCCGGCCTGTAGACAGATAGTAGCCATAAGTAGGTCGTTTGCCCGGGTGGGTTTCAGTTGTAAATACTTTGTGGCTAACGTTAATGTTAAGTTTTTGTCACTTTCACTCTTTCGCAACATGTTTTTGTTCTTGTGAATGTTAATCCCTTGTGTACTCTGGCCAACCCGTCGTAGCCTCCCTTGCATGGGGGTTAGCCATGGGCAGTGTCCCGTGTAGCATAGGGTTATGGCGTAAACTGACGATCAACAGTACAAAGTGTAATGCCGGATTATATTCACAGTACTTAAAATGTGTTTGTTCGGGAGCGAGTGTCCGAGTACGTCTGAGTGCACCCGGAGGGTATATGAACCGAGTGCCCACTATGTGTTAGCCGTTGGCATGCATAGTAGGTCGCTCAGGGACTGCAAAACTTGTTTCATGCGGAGTGAAAGAGAAAAGTTTATTCATATATCCGAGCTGTCGGAATAAAAATTTAAGCATGGAAGTGACGTAGCTGTTCAATGTTCCATGCGTTGGTGAAGATGTTGCCGTCTTGATCCTTCAGTCGGTAAGCCCCCGGGTGCAGTACTTCGGCAATCACGTACGGGCCCTCCCATGGCAAAGAGAGTTTGTGCTTGTCAACGTTGGACTGAACTCGGCGCAGGACCAAGTCACCAACATTGAATGAACGGCCACGCACGTGTCTACTGTGGTAGCGCCGTAAGCCCTGCTGGTACTTTGCCGATCGAAGGAATGCGACTTCGCGTGCTTCTTCAAGCTGATCAAGGGCATCTTGTCATGCTTCTTCTGACTCAGCCTCGTTGTAGGCGCGGATGCGTGGGGATCCGTATTCCAAGTCAGTCGGGAGGACAGCCTTGGCACCGTATACCATGAAGAAAGGTGTGTAACCGGTGGACCGGTCTGGTGTAGTTCACAGGCTCCAGAGTACCGAGGGCAGCTCGGCCGCCCATTTGCCCGCGAACTTCTTCAGGCGTTGGAAGATCCGAGGTTTGATGCCTTGCATGATCAGGCCATTGGACCGCTCAACCTGCCCGTTAGTGCGTGGGTGAGCCACGGCGGCGAAGTTAAGGCCAATGCTGTAGTCGTCGCAGAATTGGAGGAAGGCTCGACCAATGAACTGAGTGCCATTGTCTGTGATAATGCTGTTGGGGACGCCAAAACGGAAAACAATGTCCCGGAAGAACTCGACGGCCTTTTCAGCAGTTATCGTGGCAACGGGCTTGGCTTCGACCCATTTGGTGAACTTGTCGACTGTGACGAAAAGGTGCGTATAGCCCCCGGGAGCCTTTTTGAGGGGACCAACCATGTCCAGACCCCAAACCGCGAAGGGCCAGGTGATCGGGATGGGTTGGAGTGCCTGGGCCGGCAAGCGTGTCTGCCGGGCGAAGTACTGGCACCCTTCACAGGTGCGGACGATGTGGTCGACGTCCGAAACAGCAGTCGGCCAGTAGAAACCTTGTCTGAAGGCTTTACCGATGAGTGACTTAGGTGCCGCATGGTGTCCGCAGACACCCGAGTGAATATCCCGTAGTAGTTGCTGTCCTTGGTCTTGGGGAATGCATCGCTGGAGAATTCCAGAGGTGCGTTTCTTGTAAAGCTCACCTTCACTTACGACGTAAGCTTTGGCACGGCGGGTGAGGCGCCGCGCTTTTGTCGAGTCCGATGGGAGAGTCTCTCGCTGGAGGTAGTCGAGAAAAGGCGCAGTCCAGTCGGGAGCGACGACTAGGACCTCTGGTGAGGACTGCTGAGTGGCATCGGATTCCTGGACTTGTGGTTCTTCGGTCTTGGATGTTGTCTCCACCTTGATGGAGGGGGTATGCAACTCCTGGAGGAATACTCCAGCCGGGACGACATCCTGACTGGACCCCAGCTTGGCAAGTGCATCCGCGGCTTCTTTGTCTTGGCGTAAGACATGCGTAATTTCAAGGCCGTCAAACTTGGCTTCGAGCTTGCGCACTTCTTGGCAGTAGGCTTCCATGGAGGGGTCTCTGCATGACCAGTCCTTCATGACTTGTCGGACTACCAGTTCGGAGTCTCCACGGGCCAGGAGGCGGCGAATCCCGAGTGAAGCGGCAATGCGAAGTCCGTGAAGTAAAGCTTCGTATTCGGCGACATTATTAGATGCCGGGAAGTGGATCTACAATACATACTTGAAGCGTTTTCCTTCCGGAGAGATAAGTACGATGCAAGCCCCCGTGCCCTGGAGCATCAGCGAGCCATCGAAGTAGAGCGTCCAGTGTTCGAGGTCGGTGATAGAGGGTGGAGACTGGACTTCTGTCCACTCGGCCACAAAGTCAGTGAGAGCCTGGGATTTGATGGTCGTGCGGGGGGCGTAAACTATGTCGAATGCCATGAGTTCCATTGCCCATTTAGCGATCCTCCCCGTGGAGTCACGATTGTTGATGATGTCGAAAATCGGGAAGGAACTGACCACCGTGATCGGGTGCCCTTGGAAGTAGTGGACTAACTTCTGAGATGTGATGAACACCGCGTAGATCATCTTCTGTATCTGTGGGTATCGCGCCTTGGACTCGGACAACACTTCACTGATGAAGTAGACCAGGCGCTGAACCTTCTGGATGTGGCCGGGCTCTGGGCGTTCGACAACCAAAACTGTGCTGACCACCTGGGTGGTTGCCGCGATGTAGAGGAGCAACAGCTCGTTGGGCATCGGGGCGGCCAGTATTGGCGACGTAGTCAGTAGCCTCTTCAATCCGTCCAGGGCATCCTGGGCCTCGAATGTCCATATGAAGTTGTCCGACTTCTTCAGGAGCTTGTAGAGGGACATGGCCTTCTCGCCGAGTCAGGAGACGAATCGGCTGAGGGCCGCCATGCGCCCTGTTAGTCATTGAAGCTCCTTGAGGCCCCTTGGAGGTCCCATCTTGATGATGGCGTCGATATTCTCCGGGTTGACCTCGATTCCTCGTTCAGAAACGATGAAACCGAATAGCTTGCCCGAAGGGACCCCGAATACGCATTTTTTGGGGTTGAGCTTCATGCTGAATCTCCTAAGGTTGGAGAAAGTTTCCTCCAGGTCATTTAGGAGGTCTTCTTTTTTCTCAGACTTGATCACCACATCATCGACGTAGGCTTGCACATTTTTGCCAGTTTGCGACTGAAGGCAGCGCTGCATGCACCGTTGGTACATGGCGCCGGCATTCTTCAGGCCGAAAGGCATGGATACATAGCAGAAAGCCTTGAAGGGAGCGATGAAAGATGTCTTGATCTTGATCTGATGATAGCCCAAGTAAGCGTCGAGAAAGCATAAAATTTCATAACCGGCCGTGGAATCAATCACTTGGTCGATGCGAGGAAGAGTGAAAGGATCTTTGGGGCATGCCTTGTTAAGGCTAGTGTAATCAACGCACATCCTCCACTTTCCATTTCTTTTGCGAACAAGAACTGGGTTCGCAAGCTAGTCGGGATGATACACTTCTTTAATAAAGCCAGCTGCTAAAAGCTTGGCTAACTCTTCTCATATTGCTTGACGTCTATCCTTAGCAAAACGGCATAAGCACTGTTTGACCGGCTTAGCATCCGGCCGAACGTTCAGAGAGTGCTCGGCAGCCTCCCTCGGAACCCCGGGCATGTCGGAGGATGTCCATGCGAAGATGTCCCGGTTGTTGCGTAGGAAGCCGACGAGCGCGCTTTCCTATTTGTCACTGAGTGTAGTCCCGATCTGCGTCATCTTGGAGGGGTCTTCCGGGTCGAGTTGGATCGACTTGGTGTCCCATGCCGACTGGAAGGATGTCGATGCTGAGGCTTTCTTGGCCGGGGGGCTTCCTCAACCACGATCGACTTGAGGTTGTCAAGCTCGGCTGCAGCGATTTGGGCCACGGCGAGGTTGCAGTTCTCTAGGTCACACGTGTAGGCGTGCTGAAAACTGCTTTGTACCGTTATTACCCCGTAGGGGCCCGGCATCTTGAGTTTCAGTAGGTGTAGCTGGGGACAGCCATGAATTTAGCGTAGCAGGGATGCCCCAGGATGGCGTGGTACGATCCTGGGAAGTCGACGACCTCAAAGGTGAGGGTCTCGGTCTGGAAGTTGTCGGGAGTACCAAAAGTGACGGGTAGGCTGACCTGCCCGAGTGGACTCGCCATCTTCCCCGGCACGATCCCGTGAAAGGGAGCGCCAGTGGGTTTGATCTCCGAGCAGGAGATTTTCATGTCGTCAAGAGTCTTAACATAGAGGATGTTCAGACCACTCCCTCCATCCATGAGGACCTTGGTGAGGTGGACGCCACAGATGATTGGGTCCACCACCAGGGGAAACCTTCCCGGGTGAGGTATGTAGTCGGGGTGATCCGAGCGGCCGAAGGAGATCACGGACTCGGACCATCGCAGGTACTGGGGCACGGCTAGTTCCGCTGCATTGACCTCCCGATCTGTGATCTTCTGGCGACGCTTGGACTCGTAGCCGTTAGGTCCGCCAAAAATCATCAGACAAGCGGTCTCTTTTGGGAATTCGTCACCTTCGTCCTGAGGGGGCTCTTTTTTGTTCTGATTGGGGATGTAAGGTTTGTTCAAATTCTTCAAGAGGTTGCAGTCGCGTGTCACGTATTGGACTTGGGTCCGTGGAAGTGACACGGCTGACTCATCATCTCCTCAAAAGTCACGTTGGTGCGCTGAGGACGACGCGGCATGGCGCGCTCAGCTGCAGCAACGGGATCTCCGCCCTTGCGCTTCCGATGCTTCTTTCTGGATGACTCGGAGTGAGCATCCCGACTGGGGGACTCGGACGCCTTGCCCTTGTTCCTTCCTTTGTCATCTTTGGTAGCGCTGCGGACGGCCTCTTCGCCGGTTGCGAAGTTATTGGCGATGTCGAAAAGTTCGCGCGTAGTCTGTGGGTTCTTGTGCACTATCTTGTGGATGAGGTCAGTGCTCCGAACACCTTTGGAGAAGGCGGTGATGACATCACCCTCTCGGACCTCAGGTAAAGAGTTCTTCTTCTTGGAGAAGCGCTGAATATACTCCCGGAGAGTTTCGTCTGCCGCTTGAGTACAACTGTGGAGATCCCACGCATTTCCGGGCCTGTTATAAGTGCCCTTAAAGTTGTTCACGAAGAGGGTCTCAAGGTCGCTCCATGACTGGATGCAACCCGGAGGCAAGCTGGTGAGCCAAGCTCGTGCTGAGTCGGCTAGAAATAGCGGCAGGTAATAGATCGCAACATAGTCGTTGCCACCATTAGTTCTGCATGCCGTGTGATAGTCGGCCAGCCAGATGTCTGGCCGAGTTTCTCCCGTGTATTTTTTGATGCCGGTGACTCAGAATCGTGACGGGAAGATGACGCTGCGGATGCGGGCACCAAACGCCTTTGGGCCTGCATACCCCATGCCAGAGAAGGTCGGAGAGCGGTCACGGCTGGTGGCGCTGCTGTCGTCGCGGCGGTCACTGCGGTCATCCCTCCCGGGACCTCGATGAGCATTCTGTCCGGCGTTAGCAGGGTTCCGCGCATCACGGTCCGATCCAAGTCGGCTATGGACCGACCCGGCTCAGTGAGCGTTTTTATCCGTGTCCTGACGGGCGCGGCTCCGTGCAGCTATGGTGCCCCGTGCGTCACGATTGGGCCTGAGTCGTTTGTGCATCGCTCCGGCCGGCTGATGGCGGTTGGGATTTACATGGCGGCCTTCTGCGGCTGGTGGGCTTCTGGGGGGTGAAGAGCGCCGACTCCTAGCACTTGCTGAAGAGCCCGCGCGGTCCCCTGAGGCTTCGGCCTGCTGAAGAGCCGTTTCTTCTAGCAGGATGCGGAGTCGCCGAAGTTCATCATGTCCCGGGGTGCCTTCCGGGACATTAATGGCGCGTGTCGCCATCGTGGCAGCGACGATGTTGTGACTAGGAAGCGGGAATATTGGAACCCCGTCCTTCTCACGCATGGGGAATTCGTTATGGACTTGGCGTCCTTGAGCCCTCATGTCGTCGTTGCGTAGTTGCTCATCACGTTGATGAGCAAGCCTGGTCTGCTACTCGATCAGCTCCTCCTCCTTGGCGAGGAGGCGGAGCCGAGTGACTTCGAGCTCAATAGGCGTTTGCTCCACGATGGGGACTGACCGGTCGTCTCCGTTGTCCAGTGAGTCAGGGTTGGCCATGAAGACCTCCCGGGATGGATGGTGACTGCCTGAGCTCTCGTAATCGTCCGAGTCGTACTCGAGGACGGGGAAGAGAGAATCAATAGCACCAACCAGTTGGGACCTATGTTCGACGGGTGAAAACCCGTGCACGAACAGCAGAATCAACCGATGGGTCCTATATCATGTTTATGATCCTTCAGAGAACAAGTCTTCCAGAATCAACCTTCGACATCTCAGTGAAGACCATCAAGACCCAGCTGAGGCCTCAGGTTGATGATCATCCTGATGAGGTTGCTGTTCCAGCCCTGTTTGGAGATTCTCCAGAACCAGCTGTGTCAGCTCCCGGTGACACCGCTGCTCCCACAGCTCCTCAAGCGCCTACTCCCCAAGTGCCTGTGCCTCAGGTCCAAGTGCCTACCGGTGTCACCGCTGATACTCCTGCAGCTGACCCAGCTGAGTTAGTAACGGTGACACAGGTGGCTGAAGATGGCACCCTCTCGTCCTCTCTTTTGTCTCAAGCAGTAGCCAGAGCCTATCAGAACAAAGTGATGCCAACTCAGTTTGCAGCTCTGCGCTGAGAGAACCTTCAGCTTCAAACAGAAGTCAACAGTCTACACTCCAAAGTTGATCTGCTACAGGCTCAGCTATCAGAAGTTCTCCAGCTGTTGAAGATCAAGCTCTGAATGTTTCTCCTCCTCAACCCTTTTTGCTGTTTTAGTGTCAAAGGGGGAGAGATGTGTGTAAGGGGGAGAGTTTACAAAGATAGGGGAGAGTATTTTGGATATAGGGGGAGAGAAAATTATATTTTCTGGTGTAGTCAAGACTTGTTTTATTTCTAATTCTTCTGTCTTGATTACAATTAACTAATCTTTTGATCTGATTTAGCAAGTTACTACTAAGTCATCTATTTTGCTCTGATGTAGTAATATTTCAGTAATGCTCTGATAAAGTAGTTCATGCTAAATTGTGTTGCTCTGATGCACATGCCTTCTTAATGTTGTTGCTATGATGCATATATCTTTTTGAATGAAGCTTTGTATCTACTTATGCTCTGATTCATACAATCATGTTAAGAATTATGCTCTGATACATATGTCTACTGGCTCATGCTCTGATACACATGCCCATTGGCACTCTTATACACATGACCAGTGATGTATACACATATCCATTATGAATCTTTGCTATTTATACTATGATACATATGACCATTGTGAATCTATACTCTGATATTCTCACATGCTTTGACTCATACTCATATACTCTGGTCATTACAACTGCATCAGAAGTGACACATATCAGTTCAGATATATCCTTTATGTCACATGCTCTGATACATACACTCTAGAATGACATATGCTCTGATACACATTCTCTAAACTGATAAAGTGTAAGTTGTAAGAAAAATACTGCCCATATCCAAAATCATAATCTATGCACTAGCCTGATTGAAGCAAATCTATTGTGCACAGCTTCAGGGGGAGTATATTCTCTAACAACCTGCACATGTATCTTCTATTCAAATCGTTATGCGAATTTGTTGAATGGGTTGCTACTAACCACCAAAAAGGGGGAGATTGAAAGAGCATCTAGGCCCCAAGTTGGTTTTGATGGTTAATGGCAACTCAAACTGGAATCTAACGTTTACATTGAGTGTAGGCAGGTTAGTAGGTTCCAGGAAGAAGGGTCATCAGGGAAAGGATGACCAACAAAAAGGGTACAAGGGTGGTTTCCAGGACTAAGGAATGGCTGTGCTAGGCAGCTGTGCCACAGCTGTGAAGAAGCCGGTGCTGTGCAAGGAGTTGCAAGTAAGGTGATGGTGGCTTGATGCGTCAAGGGCCGTGACTGCAGTTGGTGGGCAGGTAAAGCTTAGATTTGCTAGTTTCTTTAAGTCCATAGGAAAAACCCGTACTATCAAGAGGGATGATGCAGTAATGATCTGTGGAGGTTCTAGTTGCTCAATGCTCAGGATGTTGGACAGTGGCACTAATGCGTTGAGGTTAGTGGCCCTGTGTCAACAGTTTTGCACAAGTGTGAAACTGGTTTTGTGCTAGCAGTAGAAAACCCTAGGGGTTAGAGTCACCGGTGTGACACAGCTGTGTCACAGGTGGTCTAGCGCTCTGTGACTCAGGTACATCTCTGTACCAGGGGAGAGCTTGTAAATGCTAAGGGACCTGTGCTGCGATGGCTTGTCTGCTGAGTCGGAGGGCTGTCGGAGGTTCTCTCCTTATTAGGTTTCAGAGAGTGTTGTATGCTGAGGGCATGTCGTGTGCTAGGACCGGGCTGAGTAGTGCTGCTACGTCAGTTAAGGGTTCACCTGTGTCAGCGTCCGGTGACACAGGTGTTGGTCTGTCCGAGCCGGTTATAGGTTGGGCGTAGTGTGTAGCTGTGTCACCGGTGCCTGTCACCGGTGGTTCACTTAATCCTACGTGGCAACAGTGTAACGGTCGGGTTCCTGTGAACCCTATATATAGGGGACCAGGGGAGGTCTTAGACCTCAACCAATCAACCTTTGCCAATCTAGTGAATCATATTCAACCGTTGCAAAGCCTCTTCCCACCGAACAAAATCCAAAGTTTCCTAAGTGTCAGTTCGGGTGAGTTAGAGTTCTTGAGCAAAGAGCATTGGTTCCTCCAAGAGTTGTTGCTGCTGAATCTATTACTCTTGGAGTGTCTACTCCTAGACGGGTGTAGGAGTGGCTGGTATCACCCAATCTTGTGTGGGCTGAACCAGCCGTTTGTGAAGGTGAATCGAAGTCTACCTGCTGCAAGCAAAAGGACTTCCACAAGCAAATGAAGAGGCCTGAACGTCAGGTACTTGGAGAACAAGCACGATTTGGTGCTGGCGATCTCTTCGGAGTAGCCTCTCCAACAGAGACGTACCACTCTGTGAAGAGCTGGGAACTTCGGTGAAAAACACACTGCTCCTTGAGTACTTTACTGTATTGTCTTTAGCTTCCTGCTTGCTTGCTTGCTTATGAGATCTTAGACTTATTCTGTTCATCTGTTATAGATCTCCTTTACACCTATGTTTCATTAGCTATGTCTCAGTTGCTATATATCTTATCTCACACCTGAGCCAGTTACCTGTTACACAGGCACATTGATTGCTCATCATTTACTAAGTCCTTAGAACACCTGTGTTAGGCACCTGTGTGACAGCTGCATGCTAATTTACACACTATCTATTGCCTGTGTCACTCACCTGTCACACAGCTAGCTAACCCTGGTTTGTGTTTAAGGCTTAACCTGTTCAATCAAATTAAAAGAAGTAATTTTTGTTAGCCTCCTATTCACCCCCCCATCTAGTCGGCACCTTCGGTTCTTTCAATCTCTTTTGACACCATTAGTTTGCACAGATCTTAGCACCAGCAGACGGGAACCTCGACTCCGTTCGGCACATTGGTAGTCAACTTCTCCTTCGGCATGTCGTCTGAACCAGATGAAGCCATTCCTACTATTTTACAATACGAGCATAGTTACTACATCCAGAAAACTAAAAAGAAATTTATGAAAATATTTACCTCACACGAGCCCCACTACCGAGATCCCTCTTCCGCCTCGTCTCCCAAACCCTAATGTCCTCTCTCTCCCCCTCGCCACTACCGGGAGCTTCTTTCTTCTGACCTCGCTCCTGAACCCTCAACCCCTCTCTTCTCTATTTCCTACGCTGCCTTCTCTATTCTTTTCGTGTGTGCGTGGGGAGGCAGAGAGAGGTTTGGGGTCAATAAATAGGGCAGCTAGGAGCTTCGGCCAACAGACCTCACGGGCGGACCTAGTCGGCCAACCAGTGGCCGACTTGGAGCATCTCAGCCAACCGGTGGCCGACTTGCATCTTCTCGGCCGACCAGTGGCTGACTTGGTCCTTTTTGGCCCAGCATTCGCCGACTTGGTCCACTTCAGCTCAGCATTCGCCGACTTGGTCCACTTCAGCTCAGCATTTGCCGACTAGGCCTACGCGCCACAAATGGTTGCAGGTGGTCGGCCATCAGGCAGCCGATAAGCTCTTCTCGGCCAACGTTCGGCCGATTACACCCCTTTCGGCGATGCGGTTGCCGATTTGAGCCATTTCGGCCATTCGCTAGCCACTGATTTCCGTTTTTGAAAATATTTCGTTGCGTCTTGTCTGGCATCTCGTCTAGCACGTGGAAAGATGTTGTAGTATTAATATAGGTTGCCATATTTAACGGTGGTAATTCTTGTTTATAGAAGAAATGCAAATACTAGTGAAGCAAAAAATCCATCTAGAACAAATACAAAATTCATACTTATGTACGAATATGGAACTGTATTAGAACAAAATACGACATCTACTGGAACAGAACAATAAATTAAGTGGAACAGAAATTCGCTCTTGACTGTTAGGAGACAACACAAAAGTACTCATGGAACAAATCATGATAATTAGTGAAACAAAATTTACACAGAGAAGAACAAAACAAGTGCTCATGTGGCAATTCACGATTATGCACTACACGTGAGAGTGCACATGAAATAATTCACCGTTACTAATGGAACATAAATTTAAAGTTAGTGAAACAAAAAAGAAGCGATCATGGAACAACTCGTGAACATCCAACAAAGAAAGTAGCGGATAAATAAAAAGCACTTACATAGTTATTCAACGCTACGAGTGGAACCAAAATAAATAAATAATTGACCAAGTTGAAATGTCTATGAAAACAATTCAAGCATTAAAATAGAAAAGTAGTCGAACAAACTAAAATTACTTATGCACAATTCAAGATTAATAAATACTCAGAACGAATCTCTAGTACTGATGAAAGAGGTTATTAGTGAAACAATTAAGGATGCTAAAAATAAAAGAAAGAAAGATGAAAAAAATTATGCAATAAAGTGAAGAAAGAAAATAAAAAATCAGATAATCAGTGGAAAAAATATAGTCAAAAAGAATAAAAGTGCTCATGGGAGTACTCGAGACGCAATTATTGAAATAAAAATACTATGAAGTCAAATAAATAAAAAATCAGAAATACATATAATAAAAAGATCCATAATAAGAGAAACCAAAAGGCAAATAATAAGAGAAACCAAAAGATAAATAAAATTAAACAGAAAAAAAGGAAAGGTGAAAGAAGAGAGAGAAAGAAAAGGAAGTGCATGTGACGTGAACGGGTAGCTGACTCATGCAGCTTGGCAGTGGATTCTCACAAGGAAAAGTCATTGATGGGATACAGTCATCTATCGCATGGTGGGTACAACGCTCAAGCTACCTTTATCCCCTTGTTTCCCGCATGCTATCCACCGAACTAGCTATGCCTCATGGGCCGTGCTTGCATCCTAGCCACACGGAACAAATCTCGTGAACTCATGCCTTAGTGAGTTAATGAGTCGACCTGAGCAGTGTAAAATATGTGGGGAATAAAAGACATAGTAAATGCATATGCCTAATAAAAGCATCTTGCTGATGTGAGAAACAATAGAACTTTATAAAGAGAACATTACATCTCTTATTCTAGACCTATTTCTACATTTATTTTATTTTTGTTTCTTCTCTTTATTTTTCCTTTTCTTTTCTATTTTTCCTTTTTCGACTAACTCTCCCATCTTTTTCTTTCTCTTCTTTTTGCTTTTTTCTTTCTTTCATTCTATAAAGTATGAGAGGATGCTATTTACAAGTGGTGTTGCTCTATGCCAAAGATAAATTCAAGGTACAAAAGATGACGACTAAATACAAAATTAAAAATATAATGCTCCATAAAGATGTACAAATGTGCAAGATAAAAATTCACTACTTCTGAATAGCACAATGAATTACTATGAATTGGTAGGGTTGATGGACCGACTAGAAAACTAGATATTTGGGCTATCACTACTATAGAAAAGCTCATTCTGGACACTTCATCTCAGACAATTCTGTGAATCTGTCTAAGATGATGAACACCACAGACGGTTCATTCGCTAGAATTGTCTTAGATGACTTATCAACAGAGAGCAAGGTCTAGGATGACAAGTCATCCCAAATGGTATCTAGTCGAATTGTCTGTGATGACAGACGGTTCGTTAGACGACTCATCTATGCTGTGAGTTGACATCACAGACGATTGTTTTCTGAAGCGTCTATGGTGTGTCATCACAGACGGTTTGAGTGTATGAACCATCTGTGATGACTCTTCCACCTATAAGAGGCAAATTTCAAATAGAATATTTAGGGTTTTCCAAATCTGTCGAGTTGGTGGCGGCTACTACGTTGTGGAGTGGCAATTTTAATGTGATATGGAGAAGGAGACCAGACTTTGAAGAGTTATTGAGTTGGTGGTGATCTAAGGTTAGTAAATTACTTCTCCAATTGGTTTATATTTATTTCCTAGCTAAAAGAGAGGAGGAAGATGGTAAAACTATCTAGATCTAGCATTTTTGTAGAGAAAATTATGTAGATTTAGCATGTTAGAGGTTTTGGGTTTTAATCTAAGAGAGAAGAGTATATTTGTAGCTAATTTAGGGTTAAGATCGATCTAGCATTTGTATGGAGAAATGATTTGCGCACTCTTAATTACTATTTTTATGAGTAACTGATGCTTGCGTACCACTAAATTAGCGTCTATATGTGTTGTAGCATTGATGGATTGAAGTTGGATGTACAATGTGAGTCGTGTGGCCCAAGAATACAATAATGGTGTGAACAACTTTATGAGAGTGGTGCAGGAGGATATGTTGAGAAAGGGGGTTGAATTTATGTATTGCCCGTGCTTTGACTATAAGAATGAGAAAATATTGAAGAACCCAACTCAGATACAAAGTCATTTGATTCGGATGGGTTCCGTAGATGCTTATATATGCTGGACCAGTCACGGCGAAGAGCAGATAAATCTAGAGCAGGGCAATGAAGTGATGAGTGGCGAAGAGTAGAATATGTCTGATGATGTTGATTTTGAATCTGATCGCGATGATTACGATATGCTTCCCAATGATAATAATCTGGATCAAATATTGCTTGGTATAGAAGGGAATGACCTTGATGGGAGAGAATATAATAAATTCTTAGCCTTGATGGAGGACTCAGAGAAACTTTTGTTCCCAGGTTGCAAGACAAAATTCACAAGGTTTCATGCGTCCTTGAACTGTGTGAATAGTATTCAATTACTGTGTCACTACACATTACGGGCACATTATGTGGCACAACCTTCTCCTAACTGATTCTATAAGTGACCAATTACAAATAGACAGGTTCCAAACAATATCAAGGCGAATTACCCATGATGATAAAAAAGATAGCCTCAGACTATAGCCACTAAGATGTAACACTTGTACAATAGAGCAAGTTCTTGTAGAATGAGTTATGGATTTAAGCAAATCCTTAACAGTTTCTACAAGAACTGTTTCACTGCACTTACGTGAATATTATGTATATGTGGTCATTTTTATCATTGGCATAAACAATAAACATGATATCTTAAACCCTAAAACCTAGAGAGTAGCACATCATTGGCACACCATATAATCAATGAGAAGCGGAGGTAAGTATTTTGAAAGAATGTCTATGAATAATTCCCATTAACAAATAATCGCACATCACAAGGGTCCAATGGTGTAGGGTTTAGAGTTAGGGTTAACGCAATTTTAACCTTATCCTGAACCCTTGCATTGTGAACAATTTATTAGTGGATCTTTTTCATCATTGGCATAATCAACCAAGGACTGCAGTGAAGGCATAACTTGTCAGACTAAGGGCTTTACCTTCACAAGGGAGACAGAGGGGAGGAGGAGGCGACACCAGGTGGTCGGGGTGCTGTAGATCCGGTGGTCGGCGGGCGTGCATCCTCCCGACAGTCTAGATCCGGTGGCTGGCGGGCATGCATCCTCCTGGATCTCTAGACCCGGCGTCGGGCAGGCGCGCCTCCTCCTCATCTAGTTGGAAGCGCTGGAGCAGATCAACGTCGGTTGACGGAGCACGCGAGGGACTTGAGGAAATGGATGGACTAGAGGAAGAGGGAGAAGAGAGGCAAGAGTATGTCTTGAGATGGAATGGGAGGTGGCGCAGGAGGTGCCCTTTTAGACAGGGAAAAATAAGGTTCTAGCATCTCCTCCATTCCCATGCTAAATAAATTTCAGATTTTTCCAGTGATAAGCTCAACGACGGGCCATTTCTAGAGCCCATCATTCATCACTTTTTTCAATGCAGTGTAGAGACTAAAGTAACAAAAAATGCACACTGCAAATTCAATTAATCCAGTACTCTATGCTACAATGAATTCAGATTCTCAAGCATTCAAATACATTATGTTTTCGATGAACTTCAAACACATAATTCAAGATATATATAATTAAAATAGTACATAATTTAGAAACCATAGTTCTTTATATAGTTCTTAAATACTAAAAAATGAAAATAATATAACTAAAAGTTCTCCAGTGGGACATCTTCTTCAAGGGGTTCTGGCACCAAAGGGTACACCTTACAGACCTAAAGAAGCTGACTCACTTGTCGCCCCACTTGATGTACTTCACGTGGATGCGGTTGACAAAGCTATTGTCCTTGCAACAGACGACGAAACACCCTAGCTCATGGTCTTCTAGTTTGAACTTTATTTCAAGATACTTCTTCGCGAGCACACAACGGATGACTTTCTGGCCAGAGTAGCATACGGGTTCAACGTAGGCACCGAGGAGATGCCATCCATTTGCCAATTGCCACATTTGATGGTTTGGACCATCGCGCGGCAAAGGCGCACCTCCAAGTTGTCGGAGGAGCCTGCATGCTTGACCGGCGACAGAGGAGGCGACTCCCTCTTGCGCTTCCCAGCGCCAGAAGGGCCACCTATAGTCACCATTGCAATGCTCGATAAAGCGCGAGAGAGTAAGGGCTAAAGCTTTGGGGGGCAAGAAGAAGAGAGGGGGTGCGTGGTTGCAGAGATCACAACAAAGAGTAGGAAGACGTACGCGTGAATATAGATAGGAGAGCGACGCTTCTTAACTGGTGAGACTCCTCGTGTTCTAAAAACTGCCACCCATTGGATATTGGCGTGACTCTTTGTTTCTAAAAACCACAGCTCGCTGGTGCACCTCCTTGTATACTGCGACTCCTCGTTTCTCAACTGTGCGACACCCGAGCAATTAAGTCACATATGAGAGAGAGCTATAAATGAAGGGTCATTTCCAGAGCCCATCATTCATCACTTTTTTCAGTGCAGCGCAGAGACTGAACTAACTAAAAATGCACACTGCAAATTTAGTTAATTCAGTACTCTATGCTCCAATGAATTCAGATTCTCAAGCATTTAAACACATAATGTTTTCGATGAACTTTAAACACATAATTCAAGATATATATATATAATTAAAGTAGTACATAATTTAGAAACCATAGTTCTTTATATAGTTCTTAAATACTAAAAAAGGAAAATAATATAACTAAAAGTTCTCTAGTGGGCACCCGAGCAATTAAATCACTGTAGCATGTGATTGATGACAGTTTCCTACACTACAACTCTTCCTATGACAACTATCAACAACGGGCTCCCTGGCCTGCCCATTGTTGAGACAAGTTCTAGAACTGATCGTGCACTAGGCTGTGCAGAGTTCAATTCATTGCATGCACAAAAACTTTGATCATGGAATCAAACATAAAAGTAAACATAGTTTATTACTAACAAAAGGCCTCTAATGTGAAGAGGAAACATAGTTCAAATATTACATATCTGCTAACTAGGCTAGTTATATATAGCATAATGCAAAGAGAAAAATAAAAACTAAAAGTTCCCCATCGGGAGATCTTCATCCAGAGGATCTTGCATCAGAGGGGAGACTGTAGCAACTTTAAAGAAGCTTTTACGCTCGAAGCCCTAATGGATGTACTTCACGTGGAGGCACCGAACGACCACTTTGTTCTCGCAACGGACGAGGATACGCTCCGGCTCGTGGTGAGCTTCGAGGACAAAACGGTGTAGCCACAGAGACTTCTTCTATAAGATAGATTGGATGACGTAGGTGCCAAAGTACTACATGGGCTCGGGAAAGGTAAGGAGGACGGTGTCCTCGGTGTCCCCATAGTCGGAGAGCTCTAGTACATCCATCATGCCATGGGAGAGAGTCAGGTTGATGCACACGTTGTCCCCGCGGATCAGCAAAGCAGGAGGCAATGCCTCCCTCTTTCACTTCCTAGAAGAGCTACTGCGGGGGCTATTGCACGATGGGCGTGAGAGAGCGGTTGGCTTTTGGGGGAAGGAAGTGCTGGTTCACTTGAGGAGAATATTTTCTATGATCATACCCCAACCATGTCATCCATGAACAAGCTCCATAAGATCCCATAGAGTACGAATGGAATAATTCAAGTGACATGATCCAATTCTCTATTTATTACACTTACTTTTTTTATTATAGTACAAAAATGCATTCATTTTCTTTGCATCGATTGTGATCCGAAATACTATCAGAGTAAAAGAAGGGATCTAAGGAAGAACGTAGGCTTATTTTTTTATTTTTTTATTAGTAACAAGTAAATACTTTGTTTGGACGTAAGAAACTTGCGATATTGAGGGGATAAACACCAACTAATCAAGAGACATGAGACAATCCACAAAGTAATTGATCATGATCAAATTTGTAAGCCCACTTAGATGTTGAGCATTTACCCATAAGAATAGGATTCTTTTCAATGAGTAGGAGGAAGACAAGAGAGGGTGTGGCTGTGTGGAGAGAACAGGTCGTAGAAAGTGGTTATATATGGGGTAGTGCACTCTTCGTCTCCTCCACCGTGCAACTTCCGAGGAGCATCCCAATGACGAGTCAAAACGACGGTCGCCATTAGTGACTCTCACTAATGGGTGCCCCAGTTGCTTGTCGTTGATAATCAAAGTCATCAAAGACGGGCCTCGAAGTAGGTCATCATTAACAGTCATGAACGATGGGTTCTTCTTTTGGCCCGTCATTGACAATTTTGGCGGGAAGGCCCGCGGGCACCTGGTGATGTTATCAACAATGGGTAGCTAGACACCCCATCTGTGATGACTGTCATCACTGACAAGGCAGTCATCACTGACGAGCTGGCCTTACTCGTCATTGATGTGGATCGTGGATGAAGATTTCTATAGTATGTTATTTGTATTGGATCATGTTTATTTTGTATCTCGATACCTCGATATATTTGTCTCGTATGATCATCTTGATAATAGGTGCCCAAGGTGAACATTAGGGAGGACTTGTGGTAAACTTCAAAGCAAAAGTGATAACGACACGAAGAGGAGGGAACCATGAGAAAACTCCTGGGAGACCCGATATAGTCGCAATGCTTTAAGCGTTGGTCTGGTCCATGCCTTAATAATTCTGGTGAGATGGCAGATGTCAGCATAGGTGAATTACAGACATGTCACCCACTTGACTATTTATCTTTGCTTATCGTTACAATAGCATTTATGCTAGCGATGCATGTACAAATATTCTAATCTGCAGGTAAAACTCACCCCTAAGCCTATCCATCATCATATTAGCAACCTCCATTTAATTTACGCATTTCTAATTTTTGTTTTTGTTATTATTTGCATAATTTTGTCTTCACAATTTATTTCAGGAACATCGCCAACTACGAATTGACACCCAGAGTAATCCTTAGCACTCATTAAAATTCTCAAGACGATCTCAATGTCATGACCATTTTCATGACACCTCGTTTCCTTAGGATCCATAAACCTCAGAATACTTCCAACAGAAAGCTTATTGCAACTAATCTAGTCATCTTGCTAGGCCGACATCAATCCATAATGGGTTTTGCTTGATCTGCTATGTGAATACAATGGATGCATAATGACGGAAATCCCCTTGAGGTCATCAAGCGCGTATCCAATATCAGGATGGTGTACTTTTAAAATAGATAATAATTTTTCCTCTTCTTCACCTGTGAGATTATCACTAATAATAACAGGATATATATTATTTTCATCTAAATAAGCATATCTCAAAGTTTCAAGTAGAGGTTTTAATTCAAATTTAGGCAACTCTTCTTTAAGGACTCCCAAAACTCTCTCTAAGACCATTCCTTTCCTTCGGAATTAGAGCATTATCCATATGAGCATCATAAAATTCACATTCAGGATCTCCATCAAGTGACTCATTCTTTGTAGACCATCATCAGGAGTTAAATGCACTAAAACTGATTTCACAATTTCATCTTCATCTTCATCTTCCCTATAAGGTGAAGAACAAAATTTGGAGAAATGGAACTCGTTGTGCTCCTTACCAAGCCGAAGAGTTATCTTCTCTCTAACACAATCAATTTCAGCACCAACAGTACTTAAGAAAGGTCTACCAAATATAATTGGACAAAAAATATCTTGACACATATCAATAACAATAGAATCAATTGGATAAACCATTCTTCCAACAAGGATTTTAACATCATGAAGTATTCCGTTAGGATGACTATAAGATCTATCAACAAGTTTAATGTCCATATACTAAAATCAATATCACAAATGCCAAAGTAAGAATGTGAACCAATATGACATAACAGGTTTCCTAAACTTTCTACACTTCTCACCCTTAATAATTTTAGTAGCTTTTTTAATCAAAATTAACCAAAGTCTTAGTTTCTAAGTTTTTAGAAACTCAATCCTCAATCATACAGACACCAATATCTATTTATTTATGCTTAGAAATAGACTTGGGTTTATTAGCAATTCTCCAAGCAATAATAGTTTCAAGCTTATTCTGAGTATTCTTTGAAGGAAAAGGCGAAGGTTCACCATATTCAGCAGCAATGAACCTATTAGCAAGATTTTTAGCATCAACAAATGTAGCAATATTATCCCATTTTTCAGTAGGAGCAACATACATAGAATTAGCAACATTATTCTTCTCTTTAACAGTGGCGGTAGATAGCAATTTTACTCTCATTTCAGCAAGGATAGCATAAGTAGCAATAAAAATATCATCATAATTAATCCAAGCATTTTTTAGGCAACTCAAAATGCTTAGTATAAGCCTTGATTATTTTAACAATAGCTACATCTTCCAAGCAATATTCATTAACCAACTCAGTCACAGTTTTACTTTTAGTAAATGCTTTGAGACAACTGTATTCAAGATCTATACCTATGTTGATACCTTTGTAGACTTCCAAACATTGAAACTGAAACTTTCCATGGATCTTTATCTACTACCCATGAAGGTTCCTCCATACATTGAATCAATAGCACTTCAACCTTCAACATTAAGCCATCCATAAAAAGCATTCTTCCTCATCCATCCTAGAATTTTATGATGATGATAAGCTCAATTGGCCTCGTTAGAATTTTGAGGCAACTTGTTTGGTTTGCCTCAAAATCTTTCGAGCCAGACTACTTAGTTTGTCTCAGAAGGATTTCGAGGCAGCTTGTTAGCCTCAAAATACTATTAGGTTGACTTCGCTATTTCTTAGGCTTAGTTTGTCTGCCTCCTCCACATGTCTTATGTGTTGTAGTGTTGTCTCTTAGTGCATTGTCGTATTGTTCCACAAATTGCTTTAGAAGCTAACATATCCAACAAAGAAAGCATTCACACTCTGACTTGAGAAGTATGCTAGAGATTCTAGCCCAAAAGGTGTCTTTCACATAAACTAGCACCTATTTATGCGTATAAATGTATAACCCATGAAGCCATTCATTTTCCTATAGGCAAAACCTATTGATCATCTCTATCCAATCTTTGTCAAAGTCACTCTCTGTCAGTGAATCACATGCTACATTTGACTGAGTATCTACTGACCTTCTGAGGTATCTTCTTCATGATATGCCATAAACACCATCTATGGTGACTTTGAGGAAAAACCTCCTCAATAGCATTTTGCATTGTTTTGCACCGCTCAGTATTTATGGCTGTTGGTGGATTATTTGACATACAAAGATTTAACAGCCATACAAAAGAATTAGTATTCTCATTTGATAGTAGGTCACATCCCAAAAGAATCGATTCACCGCAATGGTTTACGCCAACGGAGGGAGCAAAGGGCATATCGTACTTATTTGTTAAGTATGTATTATCAAATGTCACAACATCCGGGTAAGATTCATATGCTAAAAATTGAATTGTTTGCTAAGAGAAGACTAGAGTTGAATGACAGAGTAATTAATTCATGCAAATAATTCATGCACTCCTTTTCACCAAACTGAAGATTTTCGTAACCACCAGCTTGCACAACAAGGGAACTGAAGTTCTTGTTGACATGAATTCCTACTCTGTCATTCAACTCTAGTCTTCTCTTAGCAGACAAGTCAAGTTTTTTGCGACATCTAAGATACCATGCTTTACCTAGGCTCAAGTTATGATTGTGCTGACATGTAAATGAAGATGTTCATATAGTGGGATTTGTCTTAATTTATTTTTTGAGGAGCATAGAGGCTTCCCTTGCATGTTGCAAGCGAGGGTGAAGTACTGCACCTTTTCATCTTGACCAGTTCTAGAGCTTCTCCTTGGTATAGCAAAACCCTTTATTCATGCATATCTTTTATAGAAGAGAAAAGCATCATCCCCACTGTCAAATATCATTCCCTTCCTAGGTTCAGCAAGTTCCAAGTTTTCTCATCATCTTCAATCTCCTCTATAACAAAGTCATCCTCATCTGACACTTCTCAACCAATATTCTCTTTTTAGACTTCATTAAAAGTTAAGCTACTAGACATTGCCTACAAGAATCAAGAGATTAAGACCCAAAGTTAGAACCCAACCAAACAAAAAACAATAATAGAAGTGTTCTTTTTGTGGTGGTCTCCTTGGAATTACTTATCAACAATAAAATGTTTTGTTTTTGCTACTTCAACCCTAATGAATCACGATTTTCATTGTGCTATAGGAGGGAACATTGGAACAAGTCAAGAAGATTTAGTGTCCAGATAGGAAGAAAAAGTATGAGATGGAGATACTTGTGCGTGCGTGTAATCCAAACAGGCCACCAACCAGGAATGATGGTTGATGGAGACAAAATTTAGCTTTGTTCTGCTTGATTTCTGTTGGTGATAAGATTATGAGAAGAAGATTTGAGAGTGAAGTTAGATGATCTTTGTTTTGGAGATAAATGTGTAAAGAGATGGCGGGAGTACAGATCTAGGCCTGGATTAGTTGGGCTTGATTGAGTGATTAGGGGAGAGAACTTGAGTCTAACTCATTTTGCGGCTGCTCGATCACGTGAGAATGGGTTTTATATCTGTTTTGTAGAATTTTTTTGTGTGCGTAGACTTTTTTGACTTTACATAACCAATAACTCTTTAAGGTGTGCCTATATATTTGTTCTACCATTTCTTGCCATATCATAGATTACAAATTACAATTGCATTAGGATACAACTTGTTCATGGTTAAGTTGTTTAACAAGCCAAACGAGGTTTTACTAACCAAGCCAAGTAGAGTCTTTCTGCTCATTAATACTAACGAGCCTCCACCTCTAAAACCCTAGCTACCCTAGCCGACGATCTTCCCTTCCACTAGTGACTTCCACTTTCTCCGTCGACCAATTGCTTAGTCCTCGTCTCCGGCATCCGTTGGTGTCCTCAACATGACGGTTCATGTAGCCATCACATTGTGATTGGACATCGCTCCTGGCATTAAGTTTCGTTCGGAGGTGCGTCAGTACTTCAACTCTAAGGTACATCCGATTAGCTATGCCAATCACTTTCTTCTGGTTGTGGTGTTTGGATGTGCCGCTTTTTGTTTGGATGAGGATTCAATGGGCCTTGCATTAGAATCCTGCATTGTGGGTCTGTGTGATCTTTTTGTCATCGCTCTTGGAGATCAAGTTTTCAGATTTTCTATCAGTAGCAAGCAAGTGGGTTTCGTTGTCTACTCTCTCCACCAATTTTCTTGTTCCCAGTTCAAGTGTTTCTTTCATCTTTGGGCTGCAAGAGGGCCCAATTCACGTAAGGAGTTAATTTCTTGGCAATGGGAATGCAATGAGTCTTGGACTCTTGTTAGTCCAACAAAACGTCTAGTTGATCATGCCCGTCTTGACGTGTTTGGTGGTCCTTAGCGATCTTCTTTACGCCAGCTTGGTGCTACTAGAAGAAGGGTCTCTTTTGCTGAGGAATTATCCTATGATGCATGTATTGGCCACCATCACCCTCTATAGGAAGTAACATGTTCTATTGCTACCTCTTATCAAGATTCTCTGATGCGACACTGCCATATTGGTTCTCTTGTGATCCATGTTCCTAATGCATCGAGGGAGTTCTCCAGCAGGGTCATCTCCAGCCACCGCTCCTCAATCAATGATCTCACAGAAGGAGCCAATGGCCACAATTCAAATATTGAGTACGGCTCCTGTCACGCCTGAATCCCTGATAACGCCACACGTGCATTGCACCCAGCCTGCTACTTCTAGTCACCTATATCTAGATAGGGCTATTGATGACATAGCGGACCACTTCTGGGAGCATTCTAGATGTTTGGGTGTGGGCCATTAGGCTGCTAATTGTACGGGCCACATTCGTTGTCGTGGCTTTCGTTATAGTCATATTCGCAAAAACTACCTTAATCTCGGTTTGCAACCCCGGTGGAATCCTAAGTCTCCACCCCCAACTAGTCTCCTTGATTCTCTCATGCATAGCCCCTCAACTTCCTCCACTAACATCATCCCCTCCACAAAAAACCCAATTCCATCATTGTCTTCATAGTGTGCCGCCACCATGCTCATCCCCACCTTCATAGTCACTATCTCCTTGCCGGCTTTGGTGCTTACACTGTGCCATGGCGGCTTTCATATTGGATCCCACCCACTTCATTCCTCGTGGCCAACATTTGGAGGAGGATGTTTGGGGAAAGGAGCGTCTCGCTTGCACTTATCTCACCCCAGTGAATAAAAAATTCATCAGCATAAATCCTTCATCATCGCCATGATCAAGCCGACGCCTCCACAAGTGGAATGGGGCCACTGCTCTTCAACGTCAACACATACATCAAAGATATCCTTCGTCGGGAAATTGTAAGATTCTCTGCGCATGCTTTTGGTGTTGGCCTCCTTGAGATGGCGAATCCAGTGGTTTGGGATATCATGGTTAGCACTCATCTTGTCCTCTTAGGTAATAGTCGTCTCCTTTGTTGCCATGACTAACCCACCAACTCTCGTGCCACAAACTAGACCAGGACGAGATGGCTGATGTTCTTGTGGTTCCCTCTAGATTACCACATTGACCAATACATTTCCCAAGTGGTGGTCACCTTTGGGAAGATGCTGACCTATCAACGTGATGACCCAATCCATGGTTGGGTGCTGGTGTGACATGTGAGGCTTCGACAACCGTTCCCATGCAATGGTTGTCAAGAAAGTAATGCACTATGGTGGAACTAGTGTATCTTGGACGGTGCCACCCTACATATTGGATAGTGATCTTGCGGATGTACTACTTGGTGACGAAGACCCGATGCCGTCAGGTTGCAACCCTCATCCTCTAGAGATGCTACCACTGGTTGCCTTCCCGGCTCCGGCCCCTTTACCATCGAGACAGCGCGATCCTACTTGGGAGGATCCACTCCTAGTCCCTCAACCTCCAGCATGGGATGCTTGGGAGCCGAATGCCCAAATTCCACCATGAGCTCAGCTTCAACAACCCCAAGCATGTTCGTCAGCTACTTCGGTGGTGGATTCCAGTCTACGCCGATGCACGCGCAATTTGGTCATGCATCAAGGCTACCGCCTAGTGATGCCAACAGACAACCCTACCCCGTGCAAGCACATCAAGACAGCATAATGGGCTTATCTTTCAAGGCATGATACCCTCTTTCAAGGCCTAGAGACATGTTTTCAAGGAAGATACTTTGTTGCTTATGCATCGAATTAAGTCTAGGCACAAGTAAGCTCTAGCAGATTAGCTTAGTTCTCTTTCCTAGCTTTTTGGTATCTAACTTGTAAACATCTTGTACATAACTCTTGTTTGATTTCAATAAAATTACCCTAGGTGCCTCCCCTACTGTTCTTGGTAAAAAAATGTATAATGAGCCTGACGAGTTTTAGCCTAATGAGTCCAAGTCGAGTCGAGCTGGCTTTTTATAGTCCAAGGTCTTTACGACCCTTTCCTTTTAGCTACCACCTTCTCTACAACTTATTTTGTTGTTGGCCTACTTCGTCTACCCCACAAAAGCAACAACGCTTACCCTATTATTAATTAATATACACATACTTCCATATCTCCTTTGTTTTATGATACGGAATAATTTTGACCAATGCACATATCTGCAGTCAATCATATTTGAAATGAATTGTGACAAAAATGTTGCTATGTAATGTTGAGTTACACAAATAATGACATGTATAGTAGAATCACTATGGTTAAAGTGGAAAATGAGAGAAAAAGTGTATTGAAAACAAGTATTTTAGAGAAAATTTTCCGATATAAAGTGTCATGCATCGAGTCATGGAGTCACCAAAGCACCAGACATGATCGGTGATACGTGGCCTTTCCGAAATATGACTCTGCACTTCGTAACTTCTGCTCTATCCTATGCATGGACCGTTAGTGCAATTTCAAAACGCATATATGGCAACTTTAATGCTTGCAGCCCTGATGCTCAGTCCTTGCTCTGTGCAGCTAGTTAGTACGAGATGAGTTTGACACCTTGATCTTTTGTCACTAATTATCTCTATAACCTGATATGTGTACGTGAATCTGATGATGTGGCTTCATGGCCCACATAGCCATAGACACAAACCACCTGTAATACCCAGATTCGATAATTAGGGTTTTGCTCTGCATTCATGCATACATGGCATCATCATTACCCACACCTTACTTAAACTTAGTTGTATATCAACTTTACTTTATAGAATATGTACATATCTCATCCTCGGTGGGTATGTTAACAAACACCAATCAACTTATTCGAAGCATCGAACTCCGACAATAACATTAGCAAGTGGTGGGGCCAGTGAACCCCGTCGATGAATCCCCTACTAACCTTCTCTCCCTTCTTCCCAAGATTGCCCCAAAAACCACATGAAATGATAGCTCGAATAGACTCTCCGAGTGCAAACCCTAAAGTGCCGAAGAACTAGGGTTAAGGGAAAGGGGAAACAAATGTGGATGAAAACTTGTCAAACTTTGGGGATAGACTTGAATATGGAAAGATCAGCTCCATGCCAAATTTCAAAAACTTTGGAGCAACCCAAGACCTAGTTGCAGTTCAAATCGTCGAATTAGGTCAAACCCTAGATTTGAACTAGACCCCCATCCAAATCAACTCCAAATTGATTCAAACTTCTACAGTAGCTCACAAATAATGTTTAGAACCTCCTGTGAAAATTTCAGAATTTTTGGATAAAGATTTGCACATAAAATGACATGAGGAATTGATCTGGAATAAAAAAAAGAAAAAGGGATCAGAAACCCTAACCGACTCGGACCGAGGCCCACTAAGCCAACTGCAGGCCGGCCCGTCAGCCCCCGCGCGCGCGCCCTCCTCTCGCTAACAGCCCGATCCCACGCGTCAACCTCCCCCTCTCTCCGCTGCCGCGCCCCGGGCCCGCCTGTCATCCCTTCCCCCTCCACGTCGCCGCCGCAGGCTGGCCGGGGTGGGCGGTGCCCCCATCCCGACCGCCGCTGTCCGAGCCATCGCCGCCCTATAAAGGCCGCCTCCCGACAGCTCCCCTCCTCTCCTCCCCACTCCTCAAACCCTAGCACCCAATTCCTCACCTCCCGAGCACGATTGCTCGTCGGCGCCACCACCTTCCTCATCTCTGGTGAGAAATCCAGCGCACTCCGGTGAGCCCCAACCTCCCATTCCTCCTCCTCGAGCTCATACGCGCTATTCCTCACCTCCCTTGCTCCTCTTTTGCTCAGGTCCGAGCCTCCAGAGCCGTCACCTCCCCCTCCTTCCCCAAGTCTGGCCGTAGCTCCGGTGAGCTCCCGCGCCTGCTCCAGTGAGCCTCGGGTCCCATCTTCTAGTCCCCAAGCATCCTCTCTTCCTCTCTAACATCCCCGTGCCCTTTTCCTCGCAGATCTGTGCCCGGAACACCTTGACGTCGATGACCCGAAGCTCCACCGCCGCCTCCCTCGACGCCGGCCTCCTTCCCGACCTCCCCTACCCTCCCCGAGCACCGCATCGTCCTCGGGGTGAGCTCCCGGTCCTCCTGCCCCTTTTCCCCGAGCAAGCAGAGCACCGGAGCTAGCTCCGGTGAGCTCTCCGACGAGGGCGCCGCCGTCTAAGCCCCAGCTCCGGCCGGCCCCGAGAGAGAGAAGAGAGAGATTGAGAGGGAGAGATGGGGTGGCCGCGTGGCAGGAGCTGGCTGGCTGGCCGAGTCCAGTCAGCTGCTGACTGGGTATCGGCTGCCCAGTCAGCCCTGTCATCCGGGGCCCGCGTGTCATCCAGAGAGGGTTTATCGGTTGTAGATCTGGGGTAGGTTTGGTTCAGGTGCGCGTAAAAATTGAGAAGGTGATCTGGGTAGGGTTCGGGTAGGTTTAGCAATTAGGGTTTCGGCTGTTTAGGGTTAGTTTTTGTTTAAAACTTCAAACTTTCATAACTTTCAAACCACACGTCCAAATTTGATAAATTTTATATATTTGGAAAGTTTATGAAAATCTCTACAATTTGGCTGAATCAAAAATTAATTTTGAGCACATGCACAAGATGATATCTAGGGTTGTTATTTTACCACCGTCGAGGGTCGGTAAACCCTAGCTTCGCGATCGTAGCTCCGATTTCGACAAGCTTTATAGTTTTGGAAACCTTGCGAGATCTCCTACGACTTGGAGCAACTAGACTTCTAGTAGGAACACATACATGGTAGGGTGCAAGTTGTTAGTCCTTTTTATCGTCGTACATCGATAAACTAGTCCTTTTTATCGTCGTACATCGATAAACCCTAACTCGATGACTGTAGCCCCAAATTGAACAATTCCAACTACGTTAGCTTCGTATTCCAAAGCACTTTCATATGATAAGTTTTGCAGGTCAGGACCATCCATTGTGAGTAGTAACATGCAAACCCTAGCTTGACATCTAATAAAACTTGATATCTAATGAAACTTGACATGCATGTATCTTAGGGTAACAACTTAACTTTCATGGATTCGTAACCTCAGTGGGATGGTTTTAGAGGTCCATCCCCTATATCATGCATCATGCATTCATGCTGGGTCTCATTACTTCTTTTATCGTTTCTTTTCCGGTGTCATGTTAATCGCAACAGAGCCCGAAGAAGGAGACCACCCGGCTTACGACTCCACGCAAGACCAGGAACAACCCGAGCAAGGCAAGCAGAGCTTGTTGCATTTTATTACAAGTTTACTGTTATTCCATGTGTTGCTTATTCACGTTGTGATCGAATGCGCCAACTAGCATGCTAGGGTTGCGTTGTATTGTACACCGTTATAGTCGAAGATTGAACTTGAACATCCTATCTAACTAAATTTTGAGATAAGTGAGATGCGAGAGCCGAGGGTGGAGTAAAGATGAATAAAGTTGGTATTAATTGGTGCTAACGGAGCGACCCCCGGTGAAAGAAGTTGTGTTGTCGCTATACCAACCTGAGGCGATTTCATCGTATTACTCCCTCTGCCACGCGTGAACGTTATCGGAATCTCTGCCATGGGTTTATCGAATTGGTGAGTCCCGGTCACCGGGAGGCTAGCTACCTCCGGTGGAGGGCACATTGGTATACTCATGGGGATGTATTGCCGATAACGGTTCGAGAGAGAGAAGTTGAATATGTTAATTGATGGAGGTGTGGTCTATTGAGAATGTGTGGTCATTAAGGAAATTGGAATGCCATGTTTAATGCCGTATGTCGTATTTGAGTTGTGTATCACTTGGGACATCGGCTGCTCATTATGTTTCTATCATATCATGTGGACTACCCGTCCTACCTTCACTTGTTTATGCTATGTTCTTAATTCGGTATATTGTTACTCTGAGAAGCATCATGTTTACTCCTGTTGTAGTAAATCCATGTGTAGGACATCTAATCAAGCACGAATAAGTCTTGCGAGTACTTTTGTACTCACCTAGGTTATTCCTAGAGCTTGCAGGTGAGCCGGTGGTCGAAGACTATTTCGATGACGCTTAAACTTGTGGTTTCCTTGGTTAGCTATTCGACTCATGGGATAGGTGGTGACTTTTGGTCAGCGGTCAATGCGCCGCTGTGGGACTCTTTTTACTCGTTTCCGCTGTTGTTTAATTATCCCGTACTCGGATATGTTTCCGGCTATGCCCGACTGATGTAATCTTATAGTCCGATGCGGACATCTAGTTAGTATCGTAAATTAGTGCTTTGTTGTGATATCCAAGTTGTTATTCAGGCTGCCCATATGCAATGCGTGTATGATATGAAGCGTATGGGTACGTCATGAAGGATTACGGTTGTTCCTCTTGCTACTAGGCCGAGCAGGAATCGGTTGAGTGACCCGCTGGCTGAGATGCTGTGCCGGCCAGGCAGGGTGTGGGTGTATTCTACCGGGCTTTCGAGCGACCCACTAGCTCCCGAGCTAGGTTAGGGTGTGGGTAGAATCACCGGGCTCCTCCGACCTTGTTTTGCTTGGTAGAATGCTGGAACGACTCTAAACCTTCACCGGATCAAGGAATTGTATGTGGTTCTGGGAAGTCTAGTCGCTTCTGGCCGGCTTGCGTTGGGCAGGTGTCGGATCACTCCGCCTCGGTGAGTACGGCGCAGGTACCGTGCCACCAGGTCGACTGGTCCTTCGGCCCTTGGCGATCAGTCGTTCCCCTAATCATATGTAATTCCCGGGTCCGTGACACCACCTATCTAGATCTCTCAAAAGATAGTCACACAACTAAGTAGCACCAACATAGTCACACTAGATTGCACGATGAGATGAATAAGACAAGCAACGGGTTCTAGACTTTCCGCTATGTTTTTCTATAGGGAAAGTTTTAGTACTCCTCCCGTAATGATCATTTTTCGCCTCCCTGGTTTGCAGTCAAGGTTGCTAATGCCAACATTTAGGCTAAATCCAACTTTTTGGTTGTTGATTGGATGGACGCTAGGCATGCCCTATCTGGGTTGCCTTCACCTTGCCCCTCTAATTCCTAATTGCTAGCCCAAGAAAACTAGCCAAAATTTTCCATGGCAATTGGCAGCAACCAATTGCTAGCCAAAAATGCCAAATTTTGGCAAGTCTTGGCATTGCCAAAATGGCTAGCCCAAACATTGGCATTGCAACCTAGGCTACAAATCGAGTAGGCTCTTATTTCTTCACTACGATAGGTTATTCATGGATGCTTCGCACTATATGTTTTTGTTGTGGAAAGGATTTCCGTCCCTCTCCAAATCAACGACTAGGGCCTAGGTAATAATTTTATTCCTTGCTCATTTCATTGGATACATAACAATTGAGTCGTGTTGGTGGTCAGCTTGGGAGCATGATTTGAGTCCTCCACCTGCTATGGCTCCGGCATTGGTGCGATAGGCCGAGCACCTAGGGCAAGGCCACGGGACGATGTACTGACTACTCAGAAAAAAGTGTAACATTCTGATTTTCAGAGCATCTTAAAACTTTTTATTTTTTTGAGATGTTATCTAATATAAAACAAGCCTAATGTATTTTATTTGGGTTTTATTTGGATTAATTCAATTAGCTTCAATTAATTTGAATATTATAACCGATTTTTTCAATAGTAAAGAGTGGCCTAAAATCATTTCTTTGGGTTACAAATATTCTATTTTGGAATTTTATAAATCCTTTTGGTATTTTTTTCTCTAAGCATATTTATTTCTCTACTTCTTAATTCGAAAACCCTTTTTAAATTTCCTCATGCCTCTATCAAAACCCGGTCAGCGCACCTTTCCTCCCTTCGTACCCGCCTGGGCTCAACCCGTTCCCCTTTCCTTCCCCTCTTGCGCTTGGACCTCTTCTTCCCCCACTACAGCAGCCTAGCCTAGCTCCCTTCCAGGGCCACACCATCGCCAGAGACCCAACTCCTCCCTGGCCTGTCTCCACCCCAGCATGTGCATGAGCACTACACTACGCCGTGGCCTGTCCCATGATGCACACGGCGTGCCGCCACGGCAACCACCGCGCCACGCCCCTACGTCGCTCGGCCGCGGAACGGCTTTCCTTCCCCTATAAGAGCTATTGCGCCCCTCTCCTCCTCTCCCTTCCTTGCTTAGCACTACACCCAGCAACCCCCCTGCTCTCTTCCACGTCCGAATGCCGCCGCCACATGGTCGCGTCACTGACGCCAGAGCTCACCGGAGCTACTACTGCCTCCACTCAATATCATATGTCCCCGCTGTCAACCCCGCCACTATGAGGCTGCGCCTCCCTCTCTCTTTCTCTCTGTTAGCTAGCTTCCACATGGATCAATGGACCGATCAACTAGTTAATCTACTACGTGGATGTTGCTCTCTATGTCCAAACCTTCACTTCCATTCCCATCAAATCAAGCCTTCAATCTCAATGGAAAAATAGATCTCTTACGACCTCAGGAACCCACCAGTGCAATCAGATTCCAAATAAATGCATTAGATTTCGAATTATAATAAATATACTCAAATTTGGGTTGTTTTTTCACCAAATTTGATCTAGCTTCGTCTTGTGTAATAAATTTGAATATTATTTAATTTTCCTGAGTCACTAGTATGGTTAGGAGTTGCTTTGAATTATTTCATGATTTTATGAATTTTATAGATTTAATTCTAATTATATCAGTATTGTTTTGAGTTTTAAAATAAAATTCAAATCTTTGTTTTTGACTTTTAATTTTTTAAGATGGTTTATACTGTTTAGAGAATTCTGGTAAAATTTGGTATTCTTTTTCTTTGTTTAATCATATTAATAAATAGCATTTCTTTGTAGGCCACAGTTTCACATAGTATACATGTATAATTTCATAGCAATTCTTTTCTGATGTAATAATTCTTTTCTATAATATTAATTTAGCACATAATTGTCCTATGTTTAATTTAATATTTATTAATATGATTAAGTTTACACATACAGTTTATAATTGTATAATGCATATCATATCGTTACATGTATAGTTATACATAGTGATATATATAGTTTATTTCTGTTTTAAATATTAGTTTTCTATAAAATATTTTAGCACATTATTTAACCTCTCATTATGGTTTAATTATTTGGTTAAGCATAATTAGGTAGTTGCACATGGTTATATGTAGTATTGATATAGCTGGTTGTGATGTTGTTTATAATATTCATGTAAAATAATAATTCTTTACTGAATTACTATTAGCAAAGCATGCCACGTGTTTAGTTGAGTGTTATATAGTGTGTATATAGAAGCATGTATAGGTTTGTTCTTTCATGTTGCACATGGTTGCAGACTAGCATGCTAGGATTGTCATGTTTTGTCGGGTTATATAGTATGATAGTGTGTATATATATATATACAAGGAGGTATAATGTGATACGATTGTCAGATCCATATGCATCCACGAGTGGACAACTCTTTTCCGGCCAGCACGACATATGATCACCAGAACTATATGCAAGCACTGCCAGTTTGGGGCAATCAAGAAACAATGCAATGAATAATGTGAAAAATATTCCGAACCCTACAAAGAAGTAGCGACTTCCGTGCATCGCTAAACACAATCATCTCGATGGACCCCAGGATTGAGTCCCCACACCCTAACCTAGTGGGGACTCAACCGAGGAGGAGTCTGGGCCGGAGTCCCGACACCCTAGCTCAATCGATTAATGCATCACCACTAGTGGGTTATTCAATCCTAGTGATCAAACTTAACAAACACGAAAATGACATTAGTGCTCTACGGCTGCCCCATATACTTCAGAAGCATACACATGGTATATGGGGTGCCCAATAAATAACTTGTATATCACAACATAAACTCTAAGGAAAGATATATAGATAACTAGATCACCTCTCATATATTGGAGCAAATAACTACACTACAAGCAAATCGACTCAAAGGTTGATAAAGATCTGAATATAACATAAATTCAACAATGAAAACTATTGGAATATAAAGCAATTTTGTAATGATATTAATCCATCAAATCACGAAATACGACGTGACAAATATTCTGTCTAATATTACCACAGAGATATTTCTAAGCAAGCTACACATGCTAGTGTACACAAACATCAGAATATATCTAAACTGACTAGTCATGCTAGTATAATTCATCATCAAAATATCACCAAATAGCCTAGACATGCTAGTATCTAGGCCATAGCCGAAAGCTATCACAAACAGAATGTATATGGCATTCGCAAGGAAGACACCAGCACCGTTATTGTTGATAGTAGCACTGTAGTTGTTGCCATCACCACCCGTCATGTAGTCATTCACTTGCTGTAGACGAAGTAGCTGTACACAGCTGCGCCTTGCTCATCGCTCGGTGTAGAGGAAGTAGTCCTAGAGCAGCACCATTTCACTTGATGTAGATGAAGCAGTTCGTCCAACAGCATGTAGTAGACGAAGAAGCCAAGCTGGATAGCGGACAGTCGTGCAAAGCGCTCCCCAAAAACCTTATTCGCCTTCTCCCGGTGTAGGATCTCAAAGGCGAGGGTTCTGGAGGCCTGTCCTCCCGAATGCCTATGCACGGAGATGTCAGGATGGAGTAACCTTGACTAGCAGTAGCAAAATAGTGGAGAAGAAGAGGTTTGCGTGAGAGAGGAGACGAGAGTAGTGCTCTGAGGTGCAAGTCCTCCTTTGTCCGTGGAAGGCTTTATATAAGCGTGGTTAGGAAAGCCCAAGTGCTTCAACTCCCTGTCGAGAGAGGAAGCAATCAGGCATTTGTTTCAGCTCCCCGTCCGGAGATGAAACGATTAGGCACTTTGTAATTAATTTTAGTAACGCGTCCATTACAAAAATAATTCTCACATCAGTCCAAAAGACCACACCTTCCAACCAGCCACGTCACGGCTCGCGCGCGGCCCCGTGCCCGAGCCCGGCCCGGTGAGCGAGCGAGCGGGCACGTTGTGTTATTCCCTTCTAATGCCACAAGGGGAGAGTCATATTTTACCTTATAAACTAGTGAACCTCAAGTTAAACTCCCCTTTTTTTTAAAGGAATTGCCTCTTTGCAAATAAATAGGTCTTTGGAATTTTCTGATTTATTTTTTATTAATGGGCCAAGCCTAATTAAATCTAACAATCCCCCACCAAAATCCCAATGACACAAGAATTTGCCTACTGATCCACTGTAATATTTGATATACCAGCATTTCGATGGAGACTGTTAAGTTGAACATCCACCTAGACAGTGAGCTACACTTATCCACAACTTCAATCATGGACTATGACTTGGATTGCAAGTTTTGTGTGTACACAATTTCACTCAAAGTCATTGCTAGTACTGGGCTGCCTAGACTACCCCGCAGTTTGGAGCATATAAGTTTGTACTCCTAGCCTTTCATGAGCTTCCTAGAGATCACCCTATCTCATAGACTGTGACTAGTAGTCTAACTCATATAGGTGTGTTCTTTCAAGACTACTCTGTAGGACAGCATCTTTGCTTATACAAGTCACAGAACACATTAAGAGAAAAGTCAATTTGCCTTACAGAAAATGAGAGTATTACATCTCCAACGGGGTGGGCTAATAAAAGTATACTCTCCAGTTAACCACCAGCTTGTTTTCCCCAGGTCCTACTTCACGGGATCTCCGATCACATAGGCTGGGTTACCCCACGGGTTAACTCAAGTGGGTCTCATACCCATCTCCCTCGATGCAGCGTCTATCATATTCCGTGAAAGACCTTTTGTGGACAGATCTATCAAATTCTTAGCTATTTGGATGTAATCCAAAGCTATCACTCTGGAGTTTCTCAATTTCCTGACAGATTTCACCCTTCTCTTCACATGTCTAGATGGCTTCATATTATCCTTAGAATTATTCATCTTAGCAATCACAGTCTGATTGTCACAATTCATAAGGATAGTAGGTATTGCTTTCTCAACCACCGGCAAGTCCACCAAGAGCTCTCAAAGTCATTCGACTTCAACTGTGGCTATATCTAATGCTGTTAGTTGACCATGTTAAGATGGCCTGCTTGCAAGGCTTCCAGGAAACAGCGCCACCTCCAAGAGTGAATACATATCCACTCGTGGCCTTGATCTCATCAGCATCAAAACTCCAGTTTGAGTCACTATAACCCTCTAGTACCCTTGGGTACGTGGTATAGTATACCTTTTGGATAGCGCATTACTCTTTCAAGAGCATGCTAATGATCATCGCCTGGATTGGACCGGCTTAGCTTGCTCATAGCAAACGCGATTCAGGCCTACTTGCGCTAGCTAGATACATAAGAGAACCAATGATTTGAGAGTATCTCAGTTGATCCCTAGCTATTCTTCGATTCTTTCGAAGCAACATGCTAAGATCATAAGGTGTTGGAGAAGGCTTGCAGTTGTTATATCCAAAACGACTCAAGACGTTTTCCACATAGTGAGACTGCAAAAGCATATCTCACCATCTTCACCTCTCAATAGTTTGATATTAACGATAAATCAGCTACTCCCAAATCCTTCATTTCAAAACTATGAGACAAGAATTTCTTGACCTCCTCAATGACATGAAGGTTGGTTCCAAAGATTAGTATGTCATCGACATACAAGCACAGAAAAACTCCCTCACACCATGGCGGTAGTACACACATCTGTCAGCTTCATTTACAACAAAGCCTGCAGATGTGAGAGTTCTATCGAACTTCTCATGCCATTACTTATGTGCTTGTTTAAGGCCATACAAAGATTTTATTAAACTTACACACCTTTCCTTCTTGACCATCTACTACAAATCCATCTGGCTACTCCATATAAATTTCCTCGTCAACTCTCCATTCAAGAAAGCTATCTTCACGTCCATCTAATGTACAAAAAGACCATGCGAGGCAGCCAAACACAGTAGTATTCGAATTGTGGTCATTCAGGCAATTGGTGAGTAAGTGTCAAAGAAGTCTTCGCCTTCTTTCTGGGTATAACCCTTGGCCACAAGCCACACTTTGTACTTTTCAATAGCACAATCAGGCCTAAGCTTCTTTCCGAAAACCCACTTGCATCCTACGGGATTGCAACCATAAGGACGATCAGTGATCTCCCAGGTTCCGTTAGCAACAATAGAATCCATTTCGCTATGGTCTGCTTCTTTCCAGTAGTCAGCATCCGGGGATGCATAAGCTTCTGAAATAGTCCTGAGAGTATCATCCACAAGATTTACAATGAAATCATCACCAAAGGACTTTGCAATCCTTTGTCCCTTGCTCCTCCTAGGAGCTTCATTGTCTATCTCCTCTAGAATTTCCTCAAGTGTTTGTTCAAAATATTTCAAAGGAATGGCAGGTTTAGGAGTTTGTTCAGATTCCCAACTAGAACTATTCATAGGAAAGATATCCTCAAAGAATGTGGCATCTCTGGACTCTATGATAATACCAACGTGCATGTCAGGTACTTCAGGTTTCACCACTAAAAATCTATAACCAATGCTATGATGAGCATAGCCCAGAAAGACACAATCAACGGTTTTTAGTCCAAGCTTGCGTTTCTTTGGAATTGGCACATTGACTTTCGCCACGCAACCCCAAGTACGCAAGTGTGAGAGTGATGTCCTTTTCTTTTCCCATTGTTCTTATGGGATTATCTCATTATTCTTTGCAGGAACCCTATTTAGGACATGACAAGAAGTCAATATAGCCTCCCTCCACCATGCCTTTGATAGACCCCGCAGTTTCTAACATGGCGTTAACCAAATCAGTTAGAGTGCGATTCTTCCTCTCGGCAACCCATTTGACTGGGGTGGATAGGGAGGAGTCCTCTCATGGATTATACCATGTTCCTCACATAATAAAATGAACTCATTAGAAAAGTACTCTCCACCACAATCGGACCTAACCCTTTTGATTTTCCTTTCGAGTTGATTCTCAACTTCTGCTTTATAGATTTTAAAGTAGTGTAAGGCCTCATCCTTAGACTTTAACAGATAGACATAGCAATACCTAGTAGAATCATCAATCAATGTCATGAAGTATTTCTTTCCACCTTTTGTCAACACACCATTCATCTCGCGCAGATCAGAATGTATGAGCTCTAATGGTGTCAAGTTCCTTTCCTCTGCAACCTTATGGGGCCTACAAGGTTGCTTAGCTTGCACACAAGCTTGGCACTTAGAGTATTTGACTAAGGTGATTTTCAGGATTAAACTCAAACTGGCAAGCCGAGTCATGCTACCGTAGTTAATATGACAAAGTTGTAAATACCAAACATTAGCTTCACCTCCGTTAACTTTATCACAAACATGGTTTATAACTTTATTACAAAAGTCTAAAAGAGATAGGCGAAACAAGCGTCCGCAGTCATAGCCTTTTCCAATGAAAGGTCCATACTTGGACAAGACTACTTTATTTCACTCAAATATCAACTTATACCCATCTCGACAGAGAAGGGAGCTGCTAACAAGTTTCTTGTTTATTGAAGGGACATGCTACACGTTCTGTAGCAGCACAATCTTTTCCGAAATAAACTTCAGATCAATCGTGCAAACACCATGAACAGAAGCATGTGACCCATTTCTCATCAAGAACAAGGAATCCTGAGTGACCTGGTAAGTAGAAAATAAAGAGATATCAGCATACAAATAAATATTGGCACCACTATAAATCCACCAATCGGTAGATTGACAAACTGATAGAACAGTAGGTGAATTACCATACCCTACTCCCGTCTCAGTTTTGCCAATAGTCACATTGACAGACTTAGAGTTCTGTCCTTACTGACTCTTCCTGCCTTTGCGACTCTTGCAGTCATTGGCCCAATGTCTAAGTTCACTGCACACAAGGCAAAGATGCTCTCTTGTGTTCTTCTTCTTAAAGTTGGTAGGCTGTGCAACCTTGTTTTTTTCCTTTGAACTTGTTGGTGTTTTTCTTCTGCACTAAGTTAGCGCAAGAAAATCTCCCATTCCTCTTAGAGTGTGTCCTTTGCTCTTGCCTTCTCTTCGACATCAAGAGACCCAATGAGATTCTTGATAAAAATCTCTTGTCTCTTATGTTTTAGAGAAGTAGCACAGTTCCTCCATGAAGGAAACAACTTGGCAATAATGCTTCTAGCGACAAACTTGTCGGGAAACACACATTGTAGGAGTTTGAACTCTTTTACAATGCACTGTATCTCATGAGCCTGCTTGATTACAGAATGGTCATCGACCATTTTGTAATCATGATATTACTCCATGATATATAGCTCACTGCCTGCATCGCTCGCGCCAAACTTGGCCTCGAGCACATCCCACAGTTCCTTGGCATCTTGTATATGTAAATATACATCAACCAACTTCTCACCAAGAACGCTAATGACGGCACCCACAAAGATGACGGTGGCATCCTAGAGCACTTTTTCCTGTTCAAGAGTAGTCGTTCCCTCAGGCTTGCTAGCTGCCACCTAGTACACGTTCATAGCGGTGAGCCACAAGATTACTTTATTTTGCCATGTCCTAAAATGTGGTCTATTAAAAGGACCCGATATCAGTACAGAGGCAAAGCTGGCCATCGAAAATTGCCTAACATATGGTTTAACAGTGTAAGGTTTTTGGATTGTTGAAATGTTAAGCAATTTTTGAATTATATTAATTCATGAAATCACGAAATACAACATGACAAATATTCTATCGAATATTACCATAGAGATATTTCCAAGCAAGCTACACATGCTAGTGTACATAAACATTAGATATCTCTAAACTGACTAGTCATGTTAGTATAATTCATCATCAACATATCACCAAACAGCCTAGACATGTTAGTATCTAGGCTATAGCCGAAAGCTATCACAAACAGAGAGGTGCACAGAACGTACGTGGCATTCGTAGGGAGGACACTAGCACTGTTATTGTTATCGTCACCACCTGCCATGTAGTCGTTCACTTGCTATAGACGAAGTAGCCGTACACAGTCGCACCTTGCTCCTCCCTCGGTGTAGAGGAAGTAGTCATACAGCAGCACCGGTTCGCTTGATGTAGATGAAGCAGTTCGTCCGGCAGCGTGTAGTAGACGAAGAAGCCAAGCCGGACAGCGGACAGTCGCGCAAAGCGCTCCCCAAAAATCTTATTCGCCTTCCTGTCATCCCAAACGAGCAGTGCTCTGAGGTGCAAGTCCTCCTCTGTCCGTGGAGTCACGGCTCGCCTCGCGCGCACCCCGTGCCCAAGCCCGGCCTGGCCCGGCTTGGCAAGCAAGCGAGTGCGCGCGTTGTGTTATTCATTCTAATGCCACAAGGGGAGAGTCATATTTCACATTATAAACTGGTGAATCTCAAGTTAAACTCTACATGTGAGGACTAAAAGAATTTCACCTCCTTATAAATAAATGGGCTTTTGGGATTTTTTGATTTAATTGTTTATTAATGGCTAAGCCCAATTAAATCTGACAAAAACATAATAAAAATACCCAAGATAATAGCCACGATATTTACATGTTTTTAAGAACTTGGTTAGATGCTGATGGTCCCGGCCCAAGGTCATATCAGCATTTCTCCTACATGCTTATTTGAATCCACTTCCAACTCAACGCTACAGATTGGTGGCATAGTTTGTTTAATCAACATCTCAAGCATTTGATTTACTCTAATTATCCTTCTTACATAGAGTGGTTCCACAAGTCCAATTAGCAAGCCGACACTTTCTCTCGAGGGAATGAGAGTTCTATTACTCTTGAATAGGGATACAATCTGCCGCAGTGAGCGGCAGCACATAGTTTGGAACTTGGTGCAACCATACATTAGAACACTGTCCACCCTAGCAAAGCTAGCTAACTTATGAGCAACCCATTTTAATGGCGACTAACTTTCTTGAGTAGCATCTCTCGATTCCCGGATAGCATCAGCTGGATCTCCTTAAGAATAAAGGAGTTTCTTGAATGATCTTGGTTTTTCCTTCTAGCAGATTGTAGCGGAACCTGACAATCAGAATGGACAATAATCGGTAGGTGTGCCCATTGCAGGGCAGTCCTTCCATGAGCACGAAGTTATTCCTCAAGCGTATCATGGCAATTATAATTATAAAGTATCTGCCAGGCCGAGAAAATTACTTGTCCCTAAGAATCTCTCAATATCATACCAGCGCGTGCAGATCCATCCGAGGCGACAACAGATCCATCAACGGAGAGGGCAGTCTAGCCTAGGTCAGCGGGCCTCCAAAGATATTCCACGGTCCTACTACACGGTGATTTCGTAGTTAGTACTACATATCTATACCAATATATAATATGAGAGTTGGTGGTGGTAGTTTATCCACACCTCCTCTTCCTTTTTAGTCTTATTTAAAAATCTCTAACAATAGAAGTAAGTAACTAACTAATTGATCTCTAACAAACACCTAATAAACCATATCTTATCCAACAAACATTATCTTTTAACTAAACTACAATATTGTTAAATCTCTTCTCCGCAACCACATCATCCGCGCCCAACGGCATCGCCCCTATATAAAATGCATTGTCATCCTCCTCTGCGCTCCCTTTTCGCGCCGCCACCCCCTACCTTAGCCCCCTCGTAATGCTCAAGCACCGTCGCCGCGAGCACCGGAAAAAAAATAAAGTCCACCCCAACCCATGTGCTCTCTCTCTCCTCTTATCTCAGCCCCCCTCCAAGCTGCTGTCACCTCTTGCCACGCCGCCACCACCGTGGATCGTCGCCGGTCACCGCCGCCTCCCCTTCTAGCTGCGCTGCCCTAGCCGCCCGTCAAGGGGATAAAGAGGAGAAGGGAAGGAGGGAAATGAGGAAGAAGAAGGAAGAAGAGAAGAGGGAGGAAGAAGAAGAAGAATTTCAAAATTTTAGTCAAATTCTAGGTTCATGCTGTAAAGGTAGTCTCTATTTAGTCCCTATATGAGAATTGATGGACAGTATTGCAAGAAATCGTGACAGGTATTTAATATAGGGAAAATTCAAAACGATGAGATAAATTTAAAAACTATGACCAAACTGTGCCAAATTTCAAACTGACATAATTGAGGAAGTCATAGACTTCTACATAAGCTTTTCAACGGCCTTTTGAAGGATAGTATCATAGTAATTTTAAACAAGATATATTATTACATAACTTGAGAAACAAAATGACCATTATATTTTATTTTATGATATTATCCTTCTTTCTAAAATCTATATCCGTTGCAACGCACGGGCACTCTGCTAGTGTTATATGGTATGGCAGCAGGTTGTTTGCCTTTCATCGGGTCGAGTTCATCCCGTTGCGGGATCAAGAGCAGTGAGGATAAATAGCTGGACAAGAAGCGCTTAGTTACCTCCACTGAAGGAATTGCTTTATCATGAACAAGATCATTGCGAAGATGCCATATCCACCATACTATCATCAGGATCATCATCTTAACTTCCTCCCTGCATTGGTCCAGGACGCGAAACAACCATTCTATGTCAGTATTCACAAAAACTTCTGCACACTGCAGGGGCAAAATCTCCCTCATAGCACACGAGATGGTGCGAGCATTAACACAAGAAATCAGAGCATGAAAGGAGTCTTCATCCTGTGTACCGTAGAGCTTGCAGGTTCCTAAAACGTCGAGGTGGTGCCGCTTCTTGCCATAGTGGGGAGCCCTCCTGAGAATACTTCCCATGCAGTGATTTTGACCTTTTGAGGTATCGGCACGTGCAACACATTCCTCCAGAGGGACCGATCGCCATTCGGTTATACACTTGAGGCACGCCCGGCTATGTAGTCACATGATCAGAAACAACTAGGTGATGCACGCTGCGGACACTGAATAATCCTGACTTTTCATATTGCCAAGCAAGAAAATCTTCATCAAGCCGAGGAGAGACCCTGATCTTCAATATTTCTTCCACATCCATTAGGAGGAAAAAGGAATTTAAAAGCCGCAAGTTCCACGCCCCATTATCATCCAGGAAATCTGAGACCCACTTAAGCCGATACCATCCTTTTGGGGTGACTAGTAAGCGCACACGTGTAATGCACGTTTTCACAATATATATGGTGTGAAAGCATAATCTATATTGGATCATGTTGAAGGAGACGACGACGGTGGTGCACAGACATGGCTAGAGCATGGTGCAGATTCAAGAGAGAGGGACGCTGAAGGGAAATTATGTATCACTAGTACAGAAAAGCTTATCCGAGACGGTTGAAATAGATCATCCGAGACGGTTATTGCCTCCGCCTCCAAGTAGTGGTCACGGATATAGAGCACATATCAGAGGCGATTATGCAACCGCGGAGGATAACTGATATCCGAGGCAACTGCAATTACACAACCGTCTTGAATAATGGATATCCGAGGCGCTTGCCATAATATAACCGCCTCGGATAAGATACCAGGCGTTAAAAAAAAACCTATCCGGCAGTGTCGGTTAGGGTTTCACTAAAACACATATAACTTTTGCATACGATGTCTAATTTGGCTCCACGACTACTCAAAAATGAAGCTATCGACGAGATGTATCTGATAAACCTACAAGACTTCAAGTTTATACACTTTTTGACCTCTAAATTCGCCCTCTAAGACAAACTTTTATCCCTCCGAATAAAAAACCACATCTTCCGAGCCTCCGTTGAACTTCTTCCCGAACTTCAAATGCAATGATTTTTATGGATCCGAATCGTGAAGGAGTAGGGCTGCTAGAAAAAATATGAGAAAATTTTTAAAATTTTTAGGAATCTTTCAAAAATGAGCCAAAAAGACACAAATCTTGAGTCGGAAGGGCTTTCCTTATCTCGAATCCGAGCAAATCTCCCGTGTAGTCTCCGCCATGTTTCTACGAGGATGGTGACGTGAAGAGGAGATGCTCCCTGCGGTGGATTTTGATGGAAAGGATGAGAAAAGGGTGGAAGGGAGGGAGGAGAGGAGAGTGGAAGGGGAAAGGGAGAAGAAGAAATTCTGGATGTAGATCTAAATGGAGAGATGCACTGAGGTAATGAATTATATACCCTGCGAGATTTTAAAATTTTGGATTTTGAAATTTCAGAGTTGGTGGGATTCCGGATATACAACCGCCTCCGATATATATTTGAGGCAGTTGTGACATAACAACTGCCTCAGATGACTTTACTATCCGAGGTGGTTGCTCCCCAAGTTCTTATCCGAGGTGATTGAACTGTAGTAACCGCCTCAGATATCTGTTATTGGAGATGTTTTAGCCTAATCGTCTTGGATAAAGCATCTCGGATGAACGATTCTGTACTAATGTATTAACTTTAAGTAAGGACAATGGTAGGTAATTATGTATCAACTCTAAGTGAATGGCATGATAGGTAAATATATATCAACTTTAACTGAATGACATGGTGGATAATTATTTATCAATTAAGAATAGCCGTCATATTAGCAAACCATCAAATGAATATTAGCCATTAGATGTATTCGATCCGACGGATCTGAATGATCTAGATACGCTTTGTGAGGTGGATTTAAGAGAGAAAATTGGGAATTTTAATAGGTAGTATAGATAGATTGGACGCTAAAGGCTCCTTTGGGATCCAAGGATCCTGCCAACAATGAATCTAACGCCCATTTCCAACACACCATATCATGCCTAATTTTAGCATTTCTAATCCATGCTCCATCCCTTTCCATACCGACGAAGAACTCCCAATGAAGACTGTGTTCACTAAGCTAACATGGGGGTTAGTATTTCGCTCTCAGCAGGCGTGCACAGAGGCTCTCAGGATGTTCATGAGTCTCCACGCCTGCCAAGCTAGTAAGCTTGATTAAATAACCTCATGTCACGAAACCCCATCCCACCATGGCTCTTTGGCAAAATCATTATCTCCGATGCCACCCGATATGTCCTTCTCTTCTCATTCTCCGCTCCCCACCAGTAGCTACGAGTGAGCTTCATCAAATCATCACATACCGCAGCCAACAGTTTGAATACGCTCATGACATAGGTAGGCAGAGCCTGGGCAACTGATTTTATCAGGATTTCTTTCCCACCAGCCGATAACTGTTTCTCTCCTCAGTCCACAAGTCTTTTGCTCAATTTTGCTTGGAGTATTTGAAACTTCCCCTTGTTCATTCGTCCTTCAGGTGCCGGGAGACCCAGGTACTTGGCTTCAAAGGATGGTTGCTAGACTTGTAGAATTGCATTAACCGCAGATTGTGCTTGCTTCCTCGGGACAACAATCGCCATACATGATCGAGCACTTGGACGGATTGATTAGTTGCCCTGTCCCGGATGCATACAACTGTAGGACATCTCGTACAATCATTGCTTGATCAGCACTTGACAGGAAAAAGAGTAGACTGTCATCGACTAACAGTAGGTGTGAAAATACCGGACGCGCGATGTCATACTTTAACCGGAGCTAACCCCTTATCCTGAACCGCATCTTTGAGCAAGGTAGACAATGAGTCAGCAACAGGGTTTACTAACATAGCAATAATTTCAGAAAAAATTGGTTTAGTAAAGATAATATCATTAAGTAGTGCATGTCAAACCATGAATTTACATATAAAAGTTATCCCATTTGGAGTTCATATGATTTTTTTAATGATTTTTTACGAGTTTCAGCTTTTATAAGCATCTTCTCCACCTTCTTGATTTAATTTTTGAAACTATAAAGGGATTTATTTTTACACTCAGATGAGGAGCGAATGCAGAGCGACTGACATGTGGGGACAAGTTGTCATACACATAGGGGCAACTAAGCAAGATTATATGAATTACAACATGTGGGCTGAAGCAAACCCAATTAGGTTCCCACCATGTTTAGGCAAAAAGGAACCTACTGATCAGAGAAAACTTTTGCTTATCACGAATTCTATTGCTCAGTTAACTGGTGATTAGTGCCCATGAATACTTACATGAATACTTACATGTTTTTAAGCTCAATTAGCAAGCCGACACTGTTGATTAGAGCTAAACCTGACATTTTGGGTAACAAATCAAGGACTCGTAATATACTGCACAAGTTTTAGGCTGACTCTAATACGGTTGGGACCTAAGTAAAGGGATTTAGCCATCCAGCCGTTTTGCTTAATGGCAGAGTTAGCACCTAAATTACCAAGGGCAGTGACCCACCCTACCACTGGTTCGGCTTGCAGTGCTCGCGCGTGCGCATACGGCCATGGATGCAGCCGGCGCTGCATGCAACGGGGACGTTGCCTAGTGCCTGGATCTAGAAACCGGGTGTGATGTGAACCTAGGAAAAACGGTGCAGGGACCAACGATCAGCAGAGCACCGCTGACGGGCGGCTTAGAGCGGCGGCGCATGATCGGCTAACATGGACGTCCGACACGACGCTGCAGAGCACCAAATCGAGCGGGAAAATATGCTCTAGACTCAGTAGGCTCACCGTGAACTCGATACTGAAGATGGCTGCGGCGGATGTGGACGGCGGAGGCGGAGGCAGAGGTGACGGCGAGGGCGAACGGCCGTGGCGGCAGGGCTCCACAACAATGGATGGAAAAGCTCAGGGCACTAGCACATGACCTCATGATGCTATAGGGAGCAAATTATGGGACCCTAACTCAGCAGAGCTGAAGGACTTGAGCATGGCGGCGTCATGCCGGAGTTGGGAAAGAACACCTTGACCCGTCCGTTTCTTGAATGAAACTCTAATTAAATGAAGGCATGAGCTCCATGCAGGGAGTAGAATATAAATGGTAAGGTTTTGTGGAGGACTACCCACGGGATATACGGAGGAATGCCGGCGGAGCTCCATGGACGCGTCCAGCGGAGGCGTGGACGCCGCTCGCAGTCCCACTGATGCAATGGATAGATGTGTCCTCGTTATTTACGAGGATTGAATGTGGTTGAAAGAGAAGGTAAGGTTCTGTTTGATTGGGCTGTGAAGTTGTTGTTGGCTAGCTGTCTAGAAAAATTATTGTGATTATAGGAAAGTGAACATATGGCTTTAGTATGATCCAAAACATCCACAGCACTTTGGAAAATGAGTCTCAAAGTTTCAAAACATTGTAAAAAGTTAAGGGAAGATAACTTTTTCAAACAACTGAATTTACACCATAAAGCCCATAACCATTATTAGTAAAGTTTGCTCCAAAACTAGCCGTTTGGTTGGGCTGTATTTTTTGGGCTGTATTTTTTGTGAAAATCTACTGGAAAGCTTAACCAAACAAGGCCTAAGATCTTGTGAAGAGGGTTAAAATGATGAGGCGTAATATCGTTAGGGGACAGCAACACGGGTGGAGAGCTCCGAGGTCAAAAGCATGGTTGATGACTCATTCTCGACGGCATCAACGCAAGTAAGCTACTAGATGTTGTCCTCGGGATGGGAAAAGATGGGGAATGATGTTAGACAGGGTGAGCTTGCGATCTGCCACCGTGGCCTCCAGCACAGGAAGTCAACGACGTGTGGAGGTTATGGTGTCCAGCCAAGGCATAGAAGAAAAGGAGGCCTGATGTTGGGTCTCTATTGGGCTAGACGAAGAGATAGGTTGGCCTGGGTCTGGGCTTTAACCTAGTTAGTTAGGATCTCCAATTATTTTTTCTTCAGTTTGTTTTCCTATTTGACTTTTTATCCAACTCAAAACTTCATGTTATAATATGTAAAAGACCCAACGTGTGCCACTTAGCCTATGGTGCGATGTTCCTTGTATGCATGCATGCATAAAAGTAAATAATTGCCGATATCATCAAGATTCTCCTAATTCTAGAAATCCAAAATGTTTTATAGCTCAAACCATTTGTCTAATTTGAGATCCGTTTTCATCGTTAGTTCGTCACGAGGAAGGCTTTAAAATTAGATCCCATGTTGATATATTTCGATGATATTTTTTTGGCCCAATAGTTACCATGTTATGCTGAGTGAGTTATTATATTGGCAATGATAAGTTACCATACTATAGTCGTTGTGTTACCATATTATTGAACATCTCTTCGACACCTCTAAAACTAGCATTACAATTCTCTAGTAGTCTAATAATACCAATTACTACTTAATAACAGTTCACATTTTTTTCTAAACTTACATGATTGTGCGACAATGCCCCGATTAGTTTTCCCGATTAGTTTAGCTGGTAAATATTTACTTTTAACTCGGTAGCTAGCACACTATACCCTGGTAACTGGTGACGGTAATTTTTTTTATCAAAACATACCGAAGTGGGATCTAGTTTGAAGCCCTTGTTGGGACGAACCCAATCATGAAAACACATCACGAATTGGATTAACGGTTTAAGCGTTGAAACATCTTGAATTTTCAAAATTAAAGTGATGATGAATAGTACGGTATCCCGCGTGTTAGGGGTATCCGTATACAGAATCCCGTGACTTTAGGAAGGTACAGCGTACCTGGGAAGGGTCCCCGGACGATAAGATAACCCCTTTCGGGAAGAGAAGACTTCCCTTAAACTAGGAAGTCAATCCCGACGTTTAAGGAGACCAGAGTCCTACTCGGGTGTAAGTCCACGTCCAATACGACCCTGGGAACCCCTTATATAAGGATCAGCAATCCCATAGGGGAGGACAGGTCACATAAGGTCAAATTAGGTCAAGACAGGTTCGACAGATCAATCTAGTCGTAGCACCAGGAGGCGAAGCCCTAGAAGACCCACTGCCTCGAAGGAGTCGAGCCCGGTGGTTTAGAGTAGTTTAGTCTACGATTAGGCCTAGGATAGCCACTAACATACACCCCCCATTGTAAAGCGTGTTCTTCATCAATATATAGCAACAGGACGTAGGGTTATTATCCTGAGGAAGGCCCGAACCTGTATAAAAACGGCTGTCCCCTGCTGTCAGATCTCCTGGCACTTGGGCCCTAGAGGTCCCTACCCCCCAGCAATCCTCACTCCACGAATACCGTAAGATCGCCGATTCACCGATCGTCGACAGATGGGGCCGACCGTAGGGACCTCTCCGGACCAAGCCGTCCAGGAAAGATCAGAGTCGGCAGGACGCGCAACTAGGCGCGATCAGATCCCAGCGCCATTTGCACAGCCCTCACCGGTTCTGACCGAGGAGGAGGAAGCAAACTCGATAGGAAAACCGATCGCACCCTCGCCTCGTACTGGGTACTCGGACCAGGGTTTCTACGACAACTTTGGCCCTATGGATCCGTACCCGGTTACGGACCGAGTGGATTTCGGAGAATACGCCCCTGAAGAAGACTCGGATGGCGAAGCGGATCACTTCAGAACCGAGTGCGCCAGGGCCTTCAGCGGGAAACTGGTCTTGAATGATGACTTCCCGGCAGGAACGACCAGCCCCATGGTTGGAGTCTCTCCTGCAAACTCTGATCGTGAGAACGATCAAGATCCTACCCACGTCACGTCCGATGAGGACAACGTGATGGAATACGAGTACACATCGTCTAGCCAAGGACCTCGGATGGTACTCGCGATCAACGATGGTCGAGAAGACCTCGAGGATCACAATCTGCCCGGGGGCTCGCACGTAGATGCCTCCCACATGAACGGGGGCCTACCCGCTGCTGAGGAGAGAACTCCTCGCCGGAACGAAGCCTTGCCTGCCGCTGGGGAGAGATCTCCCCCGGGAACAAGGGAGTACGTGTCCCGAACTGCTCGAAGACTTGCGGAAGTGCGCAATCTGCTGTCACAGCCTCCCGTGGCGGACCTATCGACACCCGCGGGTGTGCAATGGTTGCAACGGCTGGGGGCTGACCTCCAAGAGGCGCAGAACCAGGCCGAATCTTCTCGAGCCCAATCGGTGGCCTATAGCTCTACTCGGGTGGACACCCCTCCTCCGCCAGAAGAGCGCGATCGGGAGGGACGACACCCCAGGAATAGGCCTCCTCAGGAGGAGCCACCGGTCGACCTCCGAGAACAGCTCGAAAAGTGCCGCCGCCAAAGGCGCCAGCAAGAGCAGCAACCTTCTCGGAGAGACTACGCACAAAACGCTAATGCTCGGGGCCGATCTTCGACCTCGAATAGCGGCGAGACCGCGCCTTATCGGGGCTCCTTCAGCGGATGCCAGGCGCTATCCCAGGAACTCCGACAGGTACGTTGGCCTTCTCGTTTCAAGCCCGGCTCGCTAGAATCGTACGACGGAACCACGAACCCCGTGGAGTTCCTTCAGATCTACACCACCGCGATCGAAGCAGCCGGCGGGGACGAAAAGGTTATGGCCAACTATCTTCCTACCGCTCTCAGAGGAGCCGCTAGGACATGGTTGACGAATCTACCCCCAAGAACGATCCGTTCGTGAGGACAGCTATGCGACATGCTGCTCGGGAACTTTCAAGGTACCTTCCCAAGGCCTGGTCGGGTCGACGATCTATTCCTTGTCGTCCAACGACCAGACGAGACTTTCCGAGAGTGCACCAAAAGATTTAGTGCTGTCCACAACACTATCCCAGAGATAACCGACTCGGACGTCATCCGCGCCTTCACTCGAGGCAGCCGAAACGAGATGTGCACGCACGATCTGATCATGCGGCTACCAAGAACCACCAGGCAACTCATGGACCTGGCCGAGAAGACCGCCTGTGCGGAGGAAACCCTACGCTATATCAAACAATAGCGGGGCGAGTTGACCAGTTCTCCCCTCCAGTTGAGGAGCGATTCGCGCAAGTCTAAGCGCAAGAAGAAGCCCTCCGGAGGGAACAAGGAGAAAAGGATCAGATCCGACGAGGTAATGGCTGAGGTCCCCGAGAAGCGCACCTAGCGGCCACGCTCCAAGGATAAACCTACCACGTCCTCCGACAAGTCGTCCAAGCCCTAGTGCGACTTTCACCAAACCGACTCGCATGATCTGCGACAGTGTCGCATCTTTAAGAAATACCTTCGGGAAGAAAGAGAGAGGTTCCACGAGGAGAACCCTCAGGTCGCAAACAACAGTCGGAAAACAACTTCCGACGATGATGATTCCACTCCTGAGTCTTTCCAGGGGCATGTTAGAGCAATCGAGCACATATTCGGGGGCTCAACCTCTTACGAATCCAAGAGGCAGTATAAGGCGATCGCCCGGGAAGTTCTCGCGAGTGTCCCGCGGGTCCCTCGAGCGGTCAAGTGGTCTGAGGTCACGATCTCCTTCGACCAGACCGATTGCCCCGAAAATTGCGCTCGACCAGGATGGTACCCTATTGTGGTCGAGCCAACGATCAACAACTACCGAGTGGGCCGCGTGCTGATAGACGGAGGGAGCTCCCTCAATATCCTATTCGCCAACGCCCTTGACGCCATGCAAGTGCTCCGATCGTCTGTTCAGACGGTGACGCACGCCTTCCATGGTATCGTCCCGGGCTCATCGGCCATACCGATCAGGCAAGTCACGCTCCCTGGTTACCTTCGGTACACCGGAGAACTTCCGAACAGAGAAAATCATGTTCGACGTAGTCGATTTGGAGACAGCCTACAACGCTATCTTGGGACGCCCTACTCTGGCCAAGTTCATGGCAGCTACGCACTATGCCTACCAGTGCATAAAGATGCCTGGCCCAAAAGGGGTCCTCACGATAAGGAGCTCCCCCAGGGAAGCACTCCTCTGCGACAAGCGCAGCCTCGACCTCGCAGAACAACACCTACCCTCTAACCAGGACGCCAGCGCGGCGGCTCCCGCCACCACGTTGTCAAGACCACCTCCACGGCTACGAGCGACAGCTTCGGAAAGTACCCCTTCCAAGTCGGAGAAAGAGTTCCACAACTAAGTCGGAACAGGGAGAAAACAGGGCCTTCCCCCAGGCAGGACAACGGTTCCTCGGGAGAAGCCGCCCGATCCAGGTCGCTCGTGCCAAAGGTAGAAAGGTCGCGTCCATTAGAGAGTCCAGTACAACCGTCGTCGGTAAGATCGTACAACCGTCGTCTCCTCATCGGTAGTTTCCAAAGTTGCACCAGCTCCAGCCTTAAAGATCGTCAAGCTATGAACAAATCGATGATAAGACGCTCCGGGCGCCGCCGCCCAGCACGCGCACTCAACAAAGTTCAGTCAGCGGGTCACGACAAAAGGACGAGAGTCTCTAGGGGCAACTGACGACAAGCCAAATGAGGAGGGGACGGCCTAGTTTTTCTTAGTTTTCTTAGAGTTATTTTTCTTACAGTAATCTGTAAAAGACGCAGTTTTTTAATTAATACCAAGTCTCTAGTTCAGTATTTTCATTATTAATTCAGACTGCCTATCCGAGGTATCTCGCGAACAGGCAGTCGGGGGCTGGATAAGAATACGGTAAAGTTGATATACGAGTACGAGTACCGATTTCTTCGATCCGCGCAAAGGAAAAAGGGTTCTGCGCTGCAACTGCCAGGGATGCAAGGAAAACCCCATAACGCGTTTGCAGGTGACAGGGGAGCCACTGAGCCCCCCACCTGACCAGACCTAAGGCCTGGTTGACTAAGCTCCCCAGTTCCGTAGCAAGATCCCCCGATCCCGAGTAAAGGAAGGGAAGGAAGTACGAATACGACTAGATCAACGGAACCCGCACACTTATCCACGTCTTCGACTACTCGGAACAGAAGATATCTCGGGTAGAGTGGAACTTTGTTGATCGGGCAAGTGTGGAATTTACTAGCCAAGTACCGAAGTCTTCCCTCAATAGAGGAATACGGAAGTGCTGCCACGGTCACGACAAGCTGTACGAAAGACCCCTTATCGCGTTTACTGATGACGAGGAGCCACTGAGCCCTCCATCCGACTAAACCTAAGGACTGGTCGATCACAGCAAGAGCGACCTACGGCACTATTCGTACACCTACACCGAAGGAAGGCAAAGGGTACCAGTTCCGACTAAAGCCTACACTTGCACCCGACAAGGTTTCACATAAGCAGATTAAAACAAGGTTTCGAAAAACCAAAAAAACACACAAGTTATTGCACAGTTACTAATCACTGTCTTTATAGAAAAAGTATGTCATTACAGAGCCCTACTCTAGACCAGGTGCCTGAACTCGGTCAGCGAAGGCGTCCGCCGCTGTCTGCACGGCGCTGAGAAGCTCCTCTTCCTCGTCCTCGGGCAAATCGGCAGCAAGCGCCTCCAGAGACAAGCCCGAGTTCCCGCGCTTCAGGAGAGCCAAAGCAAAGGCCAGGGCGTCGCGTACACCTTACCGGAGCTCATCTTCGAGAAGCTTCTCGACGGTAGGCTTCAGCTTGGAGACGGACGCCGTCAGCTCTGCCAGGCGGCTGGCCGGAGCAAGGCCCGGAGGGACAGCGACGCCGACTTCACCCAGCGCCTTCTCAAGCGTGCCCAGGGCCCGTTCGAGATCTTCCTCCAGCTTCCTCGCGTAGGATTCACTCCTTTGCAGGGAAGGCTCCACGTCCGAGAGGCGCGCCTTCGAGGCCGAAAGATCAGCCTCGACTGCCTCCCGCCGCTTCTCGGAGTCCTCAAGGCGCTTTCGCAGCTCCTCGCTCTCCGACCGCCATTTCTCGGACTCGTCAAGGCGTTTCTTCAGCTCTTCACGCGCCAAGTCCAATTCCGCTTGGGCCTTCTCGAGCGGAGCGACCTGGGAGATAGCGAGCTGAAAAAAAACAGGTTAGTACAAGCAAAGTAAAATTACCTTATCACTAATTTCCCTTACGTTACCTGCAGCAAGGAGGAGAGGCGAATACCTTCTGGCACCGAGGTACTTGGAGGCACGACCTGCTCGACCAGGGCCGACTCTGACTCCAGCGCCGGGGGCTGCGGCCGCTCGGTGGAGGCCGGCGGCGACTTAGGCGCAGGGGTCCGCTGCTCGACGGGGGCCGGCGCCGGCGTCGGCGCCGGAGGCTGCTGCTCTGTGGCCACCGGAGTCGGATTCCCGGCGGGGCGGATCGACAACCTACTCGCCAAATGACATCAAGTCAAGTCTTCAGCAAGGCGAATCAAAAGAAAAAGGCGGCAAAAGAAAAACTAACCTCGGGCGCTTCCCCGTGGAGGTAGGTTTCCTTGCCAAGGCTCCTGAACTTCGCTTGCCGGAAGTCAGCGGCGCCTTCCCCTTGTCCGCCACGGTCTCCTCCCCAAGAGCAGTCGTGGGAGGGGGAGTTGGTTCCTTGGCGAGGGGGCTGCTCGCTTCGGGCTGCCCAACACATCCTTCCTTATGGTCTCCACTCAGGAAAGAATATGGAAAAGAGTAGTCGGGCAAGAGCACAAACCTGCGGCTGAGGATCCCGGGCGGGAGAACTCGTCGAGAAGATCTCCGCCCCCACCTCGGCCGCGGAAGGACCTTCCTCCCTCTTCTCGAGGGGGTGGCGGGGCAGTGTCGAACACCTCGATTTCATCGTCCTCGACGGGGGCACCAGCTCTTTCGGCCTTCGAGTCAGGACCCCCGCGGCCTACGCGCTGCGGAAGAAGAAGCCCGATGACCTTCAGTAAGGCTACTCGGACGAGCCCAAGATGGACAAGGGGATAAGATGGATGACTCACCGAGAACACTTCCTGTCGGCCATTTGGACTCTGCTTCAGAAGGGGCAGGGGCACGTCCGTACGCCCTCCTTGGGGGGACTGCTCGAATAGGTTGTTCAACCTACTCTGAAGCTCCTCCGAGGACAACTCTGCATGGCGCGACAAGGCAGAAGTATGTGAGAAGTCTTGATGATTGAATTGGCGCGGAGGAGGTTGTAGTACTTACCCGTGTCGAAGTCCCTTGTCGGGTCTTGGTTCTGCGGGATCACCCAGGCCGCCGCGACCCTCGACTGAAGAGGGCTTATCCGGCGTCGAAGGAAATCCTCCGCGACATCCCACGCCGTCAGACCTTTGGCGGCGAGATTGGCGATGTCGTGGACGAGCGCCGTGAGTTGCCTAGTCTCCTTCGGGGCCTCTCCCCAGCTCTTGTTCTGAAGGGGGGCGAGTCCGCGGTAGGAGATCCCAGAATTCGTTGGGGGCTGGCAGTAGAACCATCGAGCATGCCAGCCCGACCACGAAGATTTCCAGGAGGAGCCGATGTAGGCGTCCTTCCTCCCTTCTCGGAGACGGAATCCGGCGTCGCCGACGACTCTTGCACCGCTGCCCTTCACTCGGCGGAGGTTGTAGAAGTACCTCCAGAGCTCCAGGCTCGGCCTAATGCCGAGGTAGGCTTCGCATAGGTGCGCGAAGACCGCCAGCATTAGGACCGAGTTCGGGTTGAGATGAATCAACTCGATCTGGTAATACTGGAGCGCGAGGAGGAAGAACGACGAGGGTGGGAATTGGAATCCACACCTAAAGAAGTCCGCGAAGACGACGGTCCACTCCGTGTCGGGGGTGGGGACCGTCTCCTTCACGGCCTCCCGGAAAGGCACAAAAACCGCCGGGAGGATTACCTCATCCGTCACAAACTTCTCCAAGGCGGGGGCGTCCATCACCGAGGCCTCGAAAGGGGGAATGGCGAAGGCCTTCTCCTCCGCGGCCTTCCCCGACTCCTTCGTGCGATCGGGAGACCCCTTCGAGACGTTCTTCTTGCCCATTTTCGTCGATCGACCAAGCGAATATGGAGGCGGGGGTTTTTTGGCAGAAGCGCGAGGAAGAAGATGAGGGGATCAAGAAGCTTAGGAGGCAAAGAGTCAGTGCGTGCAAAAACCCCAATTCTTGGGCTCCTAAGGATTTAAACTTTCGCTGGAGCCGAGCGCGGTTTTCGGCACGATCAGTTTCATCGCATTTAATGCGGACAGTTGCTTTTTCCGCATACAAGGCATGTCGCGGGAAAAAGAGGGTCTGACAACCCACGACCCAAACGAGCGCGCGGCACAATAGCGCAGAGAGAGAAAAGATTCTTCATCACCACGCGAAATTTCCGCCACGATGGTTCGGTTTCCTAAAAATATGCCAGGCAGACGCGTGTCCGTGATCAACGGACCAGATTGGATCAGAAAGCATTCTGGGTTTTACCCGAGGATAATTCCGATAAGGCCTTCACAACTACTTGGTAGGGGTTGAACCTACTCGAAGAAGTCGCCGACGAGAGCTACTCGGATCGCCTACTCAGAGCTCGTTCCCGACAAGGGCAGATTTCCAACAGAACCATCATGACCTCACTTCGTGTACTGATGGGGGGCTTGATGATGAATAGTACGGTATCCCGCGTGTTAGGGGTATCCGTATACAGAATCCCGTGACTTTAGGAAGGTACAGCGTACCCGGGAAGGGTCCCCAGACGATAAGATAACCCCTCTCGGGAAGAGAAGACTCCCCTTAAACTAGGAAGTCAATCCCGACGTTTAAGGAGACCAGAGTCCTACTCGGGTGTAAGTCCACGTCCAGTACGACCCTGGGAACCCCCTATATAAGGATCAGCAATCCCATAGGGGAGGACAGGTCGCATAAGGTCAAATTAGGTCAAGACAAGTTCGACAGATCAATCTAGTCGCAGCACCAGGAGGCGAAGCCCTAGAAGACCCACTGCCTCGAAGGAGTCGAGCCCGGTGGTTTAGAGTAGTTTAGTTTACGATTAGGCCTAGGGTAGCCACTAACATACACCCCCCATTGTAAAGCGTGTTCTTCATCAATATATAGCAACAGGACGTAGGGTTATTATCCTAAGGGAGGCCCGAACCTGTATAAAAACGGCTGTCCCCTGCTGTCAGATCTCCTGGCACTTGGGCCCTAGAGGTCCCTACCCCCCAGCAATCCTCACTCCACGAATACCGTAAGATCGCCGATTCACCGATCGTCGACATAAAGCAATCTTCTAACTATGTTGCACGTATCGCCTATTCTAATTTGTGTTTCTCTTCCATTGCCACCATCCAATGCATCCGACGGCGTGCGCTGTAGTCGCTTGATAAGACCAAAACACGCACGTCTTCTTGTTAGATTTCCCCCATGTAAAATCCACAGAGGCCACATATAACATGTATGACCTGTGAGAATTTCATAGATTTTCGCTAACATGTATTTGACTGTTATTTAAATTTAAATTCAATTTTGATTCAAAATAGATTTGAGCTGGAAGTGGGTAAAATATAAATTTTGAATTCATTAAAAAATTATATTGGGGTTAATAAATGGAAATAAGAAACCAATATAAATTTTGGATAATTTGGGAAATTATTTGATCATCATATTAATTATTTACATCTCTACCAATTTAGAACTTGAACAAATAACATTTAATTTAAATACAAAATTAATTACAAACACTTGAAAATTTTCAAAGTCCTTCCTAGAAGTGTACAATACCTAGGAAAAATATCAAAGTGGATTTTGGATGACTTTATTTCACATGTTTTAATTAAGTTTTGTTCTAGGTTAAGTTTGCATAGTTTTAATTAGAGATATCTTAATTACTCTAATGCAGGAATTCCATGGAGATAAAATGCACTTTATTTACATTGACCATCAATGTTCACATTTACACATGATTACTGAAATGAGTTATTACACTAGAGGTGAGGATGTAAATGTATCATGTTACTTACTTACCCTCCCTAATAAATAGCGAGGCACCTCTTCTCATTCTAGAGAAATTTTTAGGAATAAAAGAAGAAATACAGTTGGCACCACTTCTCCTACCCGTTTGAAATTTCTCTGAGTGTTGGGAACACCTTGCACACAACCCGTTCACTCCTTGCGCATACTCGGATGATTAGTAGCCCGAGGTGCCTGAGTTTATTGCTCGACCGAGTAGTCGATGATAGTTCCAATACATATTTTTATATTTTGCCCATTTAACTCCCTCCCTTCTCTTTTATCCTCCATACATTCAGGGGCTCATGGTATATTATCGTAGTTATGAAGATTTTATTTCATAACCAAATTAAATGATTATCTAGGTACGTGTGGCTTAGTTAAAATATCAAGGTAGTGTTTGGTCGAGGGGTAGGATGGAATGGGATGATCCTGATAGTTTGTATGGTTGGTTGGATGAAATGATATAAGAATTTGTTTCGTTGGTGAGATGTGATGATAAGGATGGAGTGGCATATTTGATAGGGGCCGACATGATTTGGTTTTCTGGGTTTGGCCAGATCCTGGATCAGTTGGTTCGACCAATTTCTGGGATAGGATGACATAGCGTCTTGACACAATACTCCTACAAATGGGATGAGGTGATCCTGGATCAAATGGTTCCGTTTTGCAAACCAAATGCATGCATATGCTGAGATCCCGGATCAAATGGTACACAGACCAGCATGTCCTTCCAACCAAACACTGCATTCATTGTTAAATTTGAGGGCATTAATTTTCACCTAGAGTTAAATCCACGCAATCGCTGTTGCTATACTCATCTACGTTTATTTATCGCTATTGGTCACCGCATTTGTTTACAAATACCTGTGGATTCACATTTTCGTAGCCTTACTTTTCCATTTTACCTTTGTACTTCTTTTATACACACTATTTTCTGAGACTGTTTTAGAAACCTCAGGGCTGTTTCAGCAAAATGTCTCGCAAAGAATGCGTAACAGAGCCATTGGTAAACAGACCCAGACAAGCGGGTCCTACCTACACTGCAGCTGGTGGTCCCCACATGTAAGCGTTTACCTGCAGGCGTTCTGGCCTACCGTTCTGTACACACAGTGCTTCCAATTTTGATATACTAGTTGCACGAGCGATACACGAGTACGTGAAATATACTAGTCAATTTTCTGTATCAAGAAAAAAAAACCGATCCTCACGCTGCGGTCAGCCCTAGCCGTTTCTCGCCCCCCACGAACCCTCGCCCCCCACGAACCAATCCCTTGCAGCCGTCCGATCCGCCGCCACGTCATCGATCCGCGTGCCTGTTCTTGTATCCAACGGCGAGGATCTCCTCACGGCCATCCGCCCAAACCCAGAGCTCTGTTCTTCGCCGTCCGCTACAAATTCGCCCAAAATTTCCCCTAAATTTTCCACCATCACAACACTAACTGAAACCAGAGGAAGAAATTTCGTGCGAGGATTCGTGTGTAGCCGTAGAGCGTAGGAGATGAAGCCGGCGGTGGAAGGAGACGAGCGGGCGGCGGAGATCGCCCGCATCAAGGCCGCGGCGGCGGCTAAGAAGGCGGCGGAGGAAGAGGTGGTGGATGTGGAAGAGGAGGGAGGTGACGAGGATGAGGCGGTTGATGGGGACGAGGACGGCGATGAGGATGACGACGGGGATGAGGAGGACGACGATGAGGAGGAGGTCGAGGGGGAGGAGAAGGGGGCGGCGGGGCAGCAGGTGGTCGAGATCTCCGACGAGGAGGAGGAGGACGGCGGCGATGAAGAGGACGGCGGCGACGACGATGACGACGACGATGATGACGATAATGAAGACGAGGACGATGATGAAGTTGATGGCGAGGAGGAGCCTGAGGTATAAATTTCTCTCCCCAATTCTTCAAATTTTATCATCTCAAATATCTGCACTTGTTAATTTTCCTCACTTCATGTTATTTTTTGTTTTGTTTTAGTAGATCTCTGTGCTCTGTTGTTTCAGTATATTGTTTTCTCTACACATATATCTCTCTGTATATGCGGGATGAATTCTCAGATCTGTTTTGCTCGTTTCTCCCAAAAGAAACCTGATTTTCAGCGTTTTTTTTGTCAAGCAAGATGCATCTGCTTAACTTCGAGTGATTTCTTGTTCTTTTTTTTTGAGTTATTTCTTGGGGTCTTCTCTCTTAATAAAATGCCAAAGAAGCTTCGGAAAATCTGTGCTTTATTTCTTTCCTGTGGCGTTTATCTACCATATGGGAAAAAAAATTCATATTTTCAGATCTGGAAAATAATAGGCAGAACAGGACCCTGAAAGTGGCAGAACAGGGTTATTGGGAGGGTCCTGTGTGTGTTAGGCAACTATATCTGTTAAAAAAAAATCATTTTTTGCCCAATCTGCAAAATTTTCTGCTTCCGTGTTGTTCGTTTAGATCTGGGCGATTGTACTATGCAAATACCGTTTCCCCTTTTCTCCAATCCTTTCACTGGTTAGGTAATTGTCATAAATAAGATGCTGGGGTTTACTAGGCTTATCCACCAGCCCTGCCTTGTTGTGTGATCTGTGGTGTAGCCCATCAGATCGCCAGGCCCATCTCTTTTCCTAGAATAGCCAAGGGCAAAGTATATGTTCCCTTGTAATTATTAATATTTTTGTATTGATTTTTTCCAAGAAATTTCTTGTTCCTTGAGAAAGTTGGTCATCATCAGCTGTGGTGCTATGAAGATGGTGATCTATCTGTCCGGTTGCAAGAACCTTGGTTTGCAAGTCCCGAAATCTTTTCTGAAAATGCTGTTTTTATACTTATACTCCACCTGAGGGTATCTGGCCTGCAGGAAAGCTAATTATCTTGCACTCTGATCTTAGAAACCCTTAGATCTGTAGAATTTTATATTAGCTGTAGGCTTTTCTTTTGAATTTGTTTGTGCTTTTGGAGATGATGATTTGCTTCAGAGGCTGTTTCTGAGGATGGGCCTAGAGCTCTCCCTGTGCTGCAAAAGAACTGATTTGCCGTTCTGATCCTAAGCATTTGCCATATTTCCTTCTTTTTTACTATTTATTTTCCAAGCATTTACTGGTCAAATTATAAAGATAATGCCTATGATGCTTCAGAATATGTTCTTAAAGAATAAGAACATCTGAAAGATTCCAAGGCTTGCTCTTGTTGGGGCAAATGAAGATAGAACTTATTCCAGAGGTTTTTTTCTGAGGGTAGATCGTAGCTGCCCGTGATTAAACCTTGCACGTGAGTCTGATCCCAAACTATGTAGATCTTGAGATTAGGAGGAATAAAGACACCTGTTCTGATGATAATGTGCTCTGCAATATGTCGTTAAAGAACAAATGCTTCTAATTGAAATATTCCAAGTCTTGCTCTTGTTGAGGGAAATGATGATAGAACTTATTCCAGAGGCTGTTTCTGAGGGTAGATCTCATCTACCTGTGATTAAACCTTGCACGTCAGTCTGATCCCAAACTATATAGATCTGAGATTAGGATTAATAAAGACACCTGTTCTGATGATATGTGCTCTGCAGTATTATGTTCTTAAAGAACAAGTGCATATAAGTTGAAATATTCCAAGGCTTGCTCTTGTTGTGGGAAATGGTGATAGTTTATTCCAGAGGTTGTTTCTGAAGGCAGGTCTCATCTACCTGTGATTAAACCTTGCACGTCAGACTGATCCCATACTCTATAGAACTGAGCTTAAGAGCATGATACCTGGTCTGATATGAGTTCTGCCTTTATTTTGACAAGGAAATTTACCCTACCTTTTTATTTGTGTCAAAGCATGTGTTCTTTTTTTTTCTGGGAAATGAAGATTTGTTCAGAGGTTGTTTCTGAGGAAGAATTTTCTTCCCTACTGCTGAAAGTGTTGCATGCCAGACTGACCCCATGAATATGGAACACAAAAATAGCTTGCGATGAAAATATGTTTCTACATAATGTTTGTGAATATGTTTGTAGGGAAAAGCTGCATATAGGCTCTGCTTGCTTTATCTTGCCTTGACAGTTTTCTGAATGTGTTCAAAATTGGTTTCCCTTCATTTGGGAAATGATGAATAATTCATCTCAGATGTCCTTAATGTACATTTTGTGAATGATGATAAATTGCACGTCAGTCTGATCTCAGAAATTTATCTAACCTCATTTTTCTTTAGACACGTCATTTTTTTTATTATACTTGGTTTTAGAAAAGATGAAGCTGTGTGTTTTCATCATTTTATCATTTCAGATTAGTCATGACACTTACATTATCCTTTGAAAATTGGCAGGAGGAGCTGGGAACTGAGTATCTGGTCCAGCCACTTGGCCGTGCTGAAGATGAAGAACATTCCAGTGATTTTGAGCCAGAAGAAAATGGTGATGGTGTGGAGGATGAGGGGATTGAAGAGGATGAGGATGCTGATGATGGTGAGGATTCTGTGAAGGCGCAATCCTCAACGAAGAGGAAGAGGTCAGGTGACGATAATGATGATGATGATGGTGGTGGCGGTGATGGTGGTGACGATGATGATGATGATGATGGGAGGCCCTCAAAGCGATAGTCAAGTGGCTCTTGTGGATCTTGATCTTCTTCAGGGCGCTAAGAAGGAAAATAATCCGCTTGGAGAAGATTGTTGGTAAATGCTTGTAGCTTTAGGACATCTGTGGTAGGTGTAGCAGCTCAAACTTGAGGAGTCCTCAACCCATGTTAGTTGTTAGTGCATACTGCTGATGTTGATTAACAGCCTCGGAGTACTTCTGTATGAGGATAGAGATATGAGGCTTGTTCTATGCTTGTGTAGCTTCTAATTCAGTTCTGTGGAATGTGGATGCTTTGTTCTCAATCTTGTTGTAATGATGTTTCTCTTGTACTCAAAATCACCAGCTCGCTGTGATGAGTGCATTGTGGTTGTGTCTGTCCTTATTGACTTGCCATCATTTTTGTTTGCAGATACAAAGTAGAAATAGTGTGACAGTGAACACGTGAGGTTTGTTGATTGTTTGAGTTGCCGGCAAATTTTCCTTTTTGTTGGTTATCATGTCTCTATGCACAATATCTTTATCTTAACCTTGTTCTAACCAAACTACCTGTGAACTGAATTGAACTTCTCAAGGGCTGAAGATGTTGCGTTTGGTTTTGCAGATGTCCATGCGGATCTGACGGCTAAATTGTCTAAACGGGCGTGGTTCTTTTCTTGGACCAACGAAAATGACATTCGGATATTTCTCTTCAGACGGCGACATGCAACCAATCGCATGTGTGCGCATTAACTGTGCGTGCAATTTTCATTTCGTCGTTCTCCATACAACCATACCGTCATCAAAGGTGCAAGCAAGACTATCATTGCTCACAAAGGTGAGTGAAATTGTTCTTCCCCGATTTCTATGCTCAGTATTATGCACCAATGCGGCTTCAGGAAAGAGAAGTCATGTCAAGAGCCACTGAAATATCTTTTGAATATCTTTTAGTGGGTTGTGAAGTATAAATTGGTGAAATTTTTGCTACGATTTGCAAAGATAGCCTTCTGCTGGCCCATCTTTACACGAACAGACAAATATTTCTTTCTGCCACTTGTTGCGTTCCTATTCTCCCCTCTACCATACAAAATACGCACGTTTCTGTTTTATCATTCTACCGTTAATGTGTTCTCCTATACCATGGTTGTCCAGTCAGCATCATTTGACCATCAACAAAATACAAGAAAATCCAGAAAAATGCCAAGAGGTCATAGGGAATTCCAAACAAAAACAAGATGATTTAGGGATCATTTTTGAACTAGGAAAAAACTTGGGATTGTCGCAAACATTTTGTGAAATTTCCTTAGCAAATTCTTCCATAAAAAATTGAACTGTGTTTACGAGTTCCTAGTATTTTCTTTTTTTTTCTGGGTTTTCTCGAGGGCGATAGACAAAACAGAGAAGTGGAGAAGCGCGGGTCATTGTTATGGCAGAAGGTGGTAAGTATTGTTTAGCTAACCCTAGAAAATTTTATAAGTAGATTTAGTTTCTAAGATCATCCTCGAGAGTCGATAGGCTATGGCAAAAATGAAAGTGATACTCGCTTACGATGCACAAGTCACAGGTCACGACGAAACCTCAAATTAATATCCTGCATTTTTAGCAGACTTTCCTAAAGTCTAACCTAAAGAAAATAAACAGCTGACCAGTCAACAACTCACTCATTCGCAAAAATTGAAAAAAGAACTTCGCAACTTGTGAATCACAAGCACATGAGTGATATTCCCACATGCATATATCGAAAGTACCTCAAATAACAAGCAATTCAGTGAAGCCAACTTGCTATATATGTTTAAACGATGCAATATCTCCCTCCCTCTCCCGTACTGAGCTGCTAGGTGGTAGCGTACACACAGACTTCTGCACTCTCTTGCCCTGGGAAGGAGGACACAGATCCCATGGCCTCTTGTGCAGCAGGGCTCCATGCCCTGTGCCACCATCCACTCTTCATCATCTTAGCTGCCCTCTCATTGCTACAGGCAGTCACAGCACAGGATGAGCAGCAAGGTGATAGGGTGGCCTTCCTCCCTGGCCAGCCAAGGTGCCCACAGGTCTCTCAGTTCTCTGGGTACATCACTGTGAACAGGCAGAGTGGCAGGGCACTCTTCTACTGGTTCTTTGAGGCTCAGAAACTGCCCTCTCAGAAGCCTCTCCTGCTCTGGCTCAATGGAGGTTGTTACTTAGCTTGTCCATGCAAAATATTGATTGCACAGTAGAAGCACTGGCCTTTGTTCTTGGTTAACTTGTTCTTGCTTCATGACTTGCCATTCACAGTGGTTGATGATGATGATGAGCAGTAAGCATGCATTGACATAGTTCTTGTTCTTAGTTCTTGTGCTTTGCTTCCTTTAGTGCTGTATTTCACTGTATTTGATGGTCATGGTCCATGATCAATGATGAACTAGTTATAAGGTCTCTTTTCTTGTTTAATCATGGTAAGTTGCCACTCTTTGCTAGTAAACAAGTTTGTTGTTCTCCTTCTACGTAGTGATTTCTTTATGCGTTATTTTTTCTCTTATTTCTTTGCGTACTTTGTATTGCCTTGTAAGGTGCAACTCCTGAATTTTCCTTCCTCAGGTCCTGGTTGCTCATCTGTGGGCTATGGAGCAGCTTCTGAGCTGGGGCCTCTCATGATCAACGGAAATGGAACAGGTTTGGAGTTCAACAAGTTTGCATGGAATAAAGGTACGTCGGTCTCATTCTTTTTCTAGTACTTGTATTGTTTGTTACATGCAGAAGTCACATCAGTAATGCTGCTGATATATGGTAGATGTGGAACTAATAAAATCAAAGCTACTAATATTGGCATCTTCATATTTCATTGATTTAATTTTATACTGCAGCAGAGGCCAATTTTCCATTCTTAGACGCATTTTCTAGTCTTTCTTGCTTATTGTTTTGTTGATCTTTGCTAAACATGATTCTTTCAAAACCTAAGGTAATGTTCATTGTAGTTTCAGAAATTGGTTTGTTACTCATATATTTTTCCTCGGTAAATTTCATCAGAGGCCAACTTGCTGTTCTTGGAGTCTCCTGTTGGAGTTGGTTTCTCCTATACAAATACCACCTCTGATCTAGACAAGATCGACGACCACTTTGTTGGTATTGATCTTGGTCTCATTATCTTTACTGATCAGGAAGTATGAAAATTTTAAGTTACTGTGTTCGTTAACTGAACTTTTCGACTGTTGCAGCTGAAGACACCTACACCTTCTTGGTGAATTGGTTTAAGAGGTTTCCTCAGTACAAGAACCATGAATTGTACATATCAGGAGAGAGCTATGCAGGTAAGGACCAGGCTAACAGCTCCCTTGTTCCAACACAAATATTGCGAAATTGAATAAGCCCACAAGGAAAAGTTACAAAGAGATATCACTTTCGCCTTTTGTTGATGACTAGTGTAATCATGCAAAACAGGAATAAATTCTCTATCTTTCCACTCCCCACTATTCTCTAGTCAAAAGGGTTAGCCTATAGTACATGTAGATCCAATTCCCTACAGTCTTCAGTCCACCCCAATACATGGATCCCGCTACTGCTTTTGTTAGGTCCTGAAACAAGTTGATGGAGGTTATTCTGGTCAACAATACAACAAACTTTACTTGAAACTGGAATAGTTCCTTTTGTTGCTGCTGTCACTAAGGGTCAGAGTAGAGAAGTGTCTGATCCAATAAAAACAAGGTGAAAAGTATTGTTTTTTAAAGCATGGTGGTTACCTAATGGTCACAGAGACACTTATGAAGGCCTATGCGGCAATCCACAACATCCCATGTGTTTTACACATGTAAAACACGTACAATCTTGAAGAACAAGACACTGACCAGCTTTGATACCACAGGCCATTATGTTCCCCAGCTTGCTGAAGTGGTGTATGAGCGCAACAAGCACCTCGAAACAAACCAACATATCAATTTGAAAGGATTTATTGTAAGCACATTTTGAAATCCATCCTCTTTTCTTTCTCGTACTTCTTGCAGCTCTTTTCTATCAACAACTGCAGCTGAAACATACTTTGCATACAGCCTGTTCTCCCAAAATAAACTGAGAATAATTTGGTCACTAACATGCATCTCCCTTATGAAGGTTGGCAATGCAGAGACTGACGATTACTATGATTACAAGGGACAAGTCGAGTTTGCTTGGAGCCACTCGGTGATCTCAGATCAACTCTATGAGCGTGTCAACAATGTTTGTGACTTCAGGCTCTCACGCTGGGGCAAAGAGTGTGAGCATGTAATGTACTCTGTATATGCGCAGTATGATAAGATTGACATCTACAATGTATATGGACCTAAGTGCAACACCGAAGAATCAGCGCTGCTCTCTACCTCTGACAGCACAGCTGTAATGAACGCTGAGGTAACTGCGGTGCTTGAAAACTTCTATTGGTTATCGTAGCAAATATGACAATGGAATGCAATGATGGTTAGAACTGAGATAACTGAATGTGCATTTCAGAAGAGGTTGAGAAGAGTGAGGATGTACTCAGGTTATGATCCATGCTACTCGACCTATATCGAAAAATATATGAACATGATGGATGTGCAGAAATCACTTCATGCGAATATCAGTGGATGGATTAAGGATAGAAGATGGAGTGTCTGCAGGTGCAATGTGCATGTGCTTCCTTATGATGCATCCATTGGGCTAACTGGATAGCAGATATGACAGTCTTCCATTTCTCTTTTCATACACTTCATTGCAGTTATTCAATTTTCAACAACTACGACATCACGGTCTTTTCTATTCTTCCAATTTACTCGAAGCTCGTCAAAGCAGGACTAAGAATTTGGGTCTACAGGTTGGCTCCTTAATACTTGTTTGCTTTGGAAGTCAGAACAAGAGAGCAACTGTTAAGCTATGTAATTGCCCTTATTCCGTCTTATTCTTCCTTCATCTTTTAACTTTTAGCTAAACTTCGTTTCCTGTTATGTCTCAGCCTTGAATGCCTCCAGCTGGCTGAACAAATTTCTGAAGTGCCAGTCGAATAATATGACTTACATACTGGACCTGTTCATATGCTCATTTTAGTTCTGATTGAAGCAATTACAGTACTAGAGAACAATTTTATTTTTTATTTTTTAAATTCTTTTTTCTTTAACAGTGGAGACGTGGATGGAAGGGTTCCGTTTATTGGGTCCCGGTATTGCGTAGAAGCCCTTGGCCTTCCTGTCAAGTCACAGTGGAAACCATGGTACCTAAACAGTCAGGTTTATCACCACCCTAAGTTCGCTTGTTTCTTCACCATAGCAATCTTTACAGAAAATGGCCGTCATCTTTAGTCTTCTTGCGATGATCATTTGATACTGGAATGACGTGGAAAAAAAATCAATGTAGGTTGCTGGAAGGTTTGTTGAGTATGAAGGACTAACAATGGCCACTGTCAGAGGAGCAGGCCATGCAGTGCCTCAAGACAAGCCAGCAGAGGCACTCGTGGTAATCAGTTCCTTCCTTTCAGGCAGACAATTGCCAACGAGAAACAACTGATGGCTATTACCGGAATGAAAATTTGCTGAACGGGAAAGATAAAAGTCTAGGATCTATATGTAACGAAATAATCATTTACAGTGGGCAGCGATCCAGAAAAGAGTAAAATGTCAAAATGGCATGAGATGAATTGTCTCATGTTTAGAGTGGCATATAGACAATTACACTCTTAATTTAGAGTGGCGTATGTTGAAATGCCACTCTATGGAGTGGCATATAATTAATTGCCCATACCCAATTTATGTATCGCTCTACATGAACTCCTTGACTGATTCCATGTTTTGGTAAATGGTTCAAGTTAAAATTTCAACTAATGGGGATGACCGCATATGATAATTCTCAAATGTTATTTAGGTTTTGTTCTTCTTTTGAAAAGATAAATCTTAAGCCTCGATTGTCAACAAAGACTATTATGTGCCACTGGTAATTTGTTGACCGTTTAGCACAACTGAATCAGTATAATTGCTCGAGAGCTGAAAGCCCTTAAACTTCCTATCCTGTCAAGATGATCAGAGAAAAGCTTACCAAGAAGCTTTAAACAAGACAGCTAAATGAAAAAAACTAATTGTTGGAAAGTATCAGCCCCAAAATTCAGACTATTCCATCTTCCAAAAAATTTATCTTTCAGTTATATTATGGTTCCCCACATAATGGTTCCAGTCTCCTTGAACTCTTTTTTTTGGGGGGTCACAAATGGCCTTCACCTTAACCCAAAATTTAACCGTCAGCGCGAGCCCTTCTGCAGGCTTGTTGAGGGGTACCAAGTGGCCAGCCCCTCTGGTTGTCACCATGGTCATGCCATGATATTCCACAAATCTTCCAGCAACCTACATTGCAAACGACCCACTTCATCAGTGCCATCGAAATCTGGATTGCGTTCAAAAACTAACTTAAATAGCAGTATCATCGTCGCCCTAGAAAATGTTCTGTTGATGGTTCAGAACTTCATACCTGTTTGTTCAGGTACCAAGGTTGCCACTGTGTCTTGAGAGGCAAGCCAAGCGCTTCCACACAATACCGTGACCCGATCACCGGGACCCGCATCTCCACTGGAAGCGCAAAATTGTCATTCAGTTTGCAACACTAACATGACATCTATTCTAATATTTCAATCAAAAACATCTATTCTGAGAAGTTTAAGCTATCAGAGAGCAGAAACATTGTGTTTAAGGTTACAGCAAGTCTTTTCAGAGGAAAATATCTGGACATGGATTAGTAACAAATAAAGTCTACTTTGAATGAGTAGGAGAACTGAAAAATGGTATTAGGTATAAGAAGAGGAAATACACCTGTAGAGCCAAATTCTCAGTCCTGCTTTGATGAGCTTGGAGTAGATTGACAGGACAGAAAGCACCGAGAAGTTGTATGACTTTAGAATGGAGTCACTGCAAATGGAAACAACTCAGATTCATATTCATGTGCCTGATTTCTTGTACTATAGTCTAATATGAACCCTTGTTCAACTTCATTTTGATTCGGCAGTTACCCTTTTCGACATTAGTTTAGACAAAGCCGTAGTGGCTATAATTATCACAGATAAAATTGTATAACCAATGTAACACTAATGTTTTGAACTATCTCCTACATGATATAAAATGCAATACGGAGTTATAAGTACTGCTAGGTTCGAACTACTTACAAAAAATTAAGAGATATACAGAGATCACCTACAAACTTGCCATTTTCCAAGGAGCATCCCATTGACATTTGCATGGAATGCTCTTTGCACATCTGGCTTATTAAAGTACTCCTGAGCATACGATGAGTAGCACGCATGGTATCCCGAGAACATCCTAATCCTCCTCCTGAATTGTTCCTACCATGCTAAAGAAATTAAAAGCCTCAGAATTTCAGGAGCAGAACCTCTAGTTTGAACTATCTGTCCCTTACCCGATCACTAGATTTGAATGCTTGATCAACAGTAGATGCTACTGATGTTTGCGCAAGATTGCACTTGGGTGCGTAAATGTTGTAGATGTCGATCTCCTGATACTGTCTGAAGTCGGTGTTCATAGCTCCGGCACAATCACTGGTCCAATTTGATGCCCTAAAATCGCATACCTTCTTGATGCCCTCATAAACTTCATCTGACACGACCGCGTGGCTCCAAGCATATTCAGCCAGCCCCTTTTGAGTCATAGTAATAATCAGTTATTGGATTGCCAACCTACATTTGGGCCAATCTGAATGTTATGATATTGCAAAGTTCTGAACTTATTTCCTGGAACTGCATACTTGTTTCCCGTTGGATCTTCAATTTTCCATGAACTGTTTGCAGAAAATTAACCAATATCTACAGTTCAAGAAGAAATGACAATTCACTAGAAGGTCAACAAATCCCACGTTTCTCGTAAATTTTACCGGCATAAGTACATTTCCATAAAACGGGTAATGTTTTCATCTAAATCATGGTAGGCAATACCGGAATTTTTGTGAACTTGTTAACTGCCAAATCAGTACCTTATCATCCCATTTTCAAACAAGCAAGAACGAGGTCAAACCGGTAATATCGACACATTAAATAGCCAAAAGATATATTCTCACAGTGAACCCTTTAAGGTTGATGTATGTTTTCTTGTCTTTGTTCCTCTCATAGACAAGATCAGCAAGCTGTGGCACATAATGACCTGTACCAATTCAAAATTGTTCTTGAGTGATGTAGAGAGAAAAGGAATTTCAGGGCATCTTTTGCTCCACCAGATCTGCAATATCACTTAAGTCTAGTATGACGATTGGACATGTCCCTAATATCAGAGTCGATCTAAAGAGTCATCTCACTTTAAAATTATTCACTTCTTTAAATAGCCTCGCAAGACTTCCCTAAGCCATCTGATCAAAATCTCTTTGGTCTAAGAGGTCTTGGACATCTATAGAGACTTCCAAACACTTCCTTGTCCTCACATATCCAATACAAAAAATCACACTCGATTTGGTGTTGAATAGACAAAGTTATGTCAATTCCCGAGCCTTCCGTTGGGTGGCTATATTCGCCCTGAAAGTCTAGATTTGGCCCTATTTGGAATCTTCATCATTTCTTCATCTGAAGTCCGAATCAAGTCATTATTTTGCTTGTTTGGGATAGCTCGACGAGATGAACAACTTTCACGTTGTACAATTTCTGACTTGAGGTCATATTGATGACTAAAATGGCCAAAAAAAACATATGTTGCCTTCCAAAACTCATTCGGATCAACTCGTAAATTGCCCATAGTTTTATCACAATTATATTATGGTTCCAAGACTTCATCTATCTACGAGAAATCAAATACAAAAAATAAACTAAAATATGAAATTATATAATGTATATGATAAAGAGGTAGTTGTGCAATAGTGAAGAAATAAATATTCCATAAATAGAAATAATAGATACTTTATAATAATTATATGTAATAAATAAGTAAATTATATACATATACATATATATATACATATATATATATATATATATATTATAAAATACGTATCAGACAGGTTCGTTTAGCTTTTGACGGTCGTTTCTGGTGGATCGGGGAAAAGTAACGCTAGTTCGCCATAACTTACGGTAAATGCAAACAAACTAGCGGGTTATATATGCACCGTCAGGTGGTAACACAATCAACGGCCACAGATGCTGCCGTTCGAAATATCAGTCTGACTTACGGGAGGGAAGAGGCTCCCTGATGACTAATACTACTCACTTAAGTAGTAGTTTCCTCCATTCAATTGTGTAATATATATACCTGTAATCAATCCAGGTGTTGCTGCTCTCGAGCATTTAAACATACTCTTTTCATTCTAAAATAACTATCATTTTAAGTATTGATATAGTCTTCAATACGTATCTTTGATCTTTATTATATATAGATTCTTTAATATGTTCCCGAGCACAGTCTACACATTACCTACCAACCCAACCGACCCAGCCAGACCCATCCTAAAATCCACCGTTGCCAAAAACTACCGGTATATGTATATAATTTTACTACCTCACGGACATCGATTTACCACATGTCTAACTATGTCATACTGGAAAGGAAATGTTTTATCTAATTGTTCACAATCACCTGCATAGCCTAGTTGGTTAGAGGTGTAGAGCTATATGCATGAGGTCCATGATTCGAATCACACCTCCTCCTTATTTTTAGATTAAAGGAGCGAGAGCACAATGATAAAAGTATGGCTAGGTTGCAGTAAAAACTGTGATGAATTTTATAACCGACATGTCAGACTTGTCAACAGTAGAACGACACAAGAATTTTTACTGTCGGGGCTACACTTTTACCATCATACTACCGGCGTGCGTCTGGAAAATAAAACTTACCCAAAAATACGATTTTACGACTGGTATGTCATACTTGTCAACAGTGAAATGACACATTTTTTCTTTTCGAGACTACACTTTTACCATCATACTACCCGCGTGCGTCAGAAAACAAAACCGTCCAAAAAACACTATTTTACTGTTTAGAACTACAAGTTTTACCATTAGAAAACAAAAGTAAAACGCCACACAATTTTACTGTTCAAACCTGCAAGTGTTACCATCAACTTGGGCGGGCATTGGTTTACAAGACCTATCACGATGGTAAAAGTATGGCTAGGTTAAAGTAAAAATCGTCATGAATTTTATGATCGGTATGTTATACTTGTCAACAGTAAAATGACACATGAGTTTTTACTGTCCGAGACTATATTTCTACCATCATAGTACCCGCGTGCGTCGGGAAACAAAACCGTCCAAAGACACAATTTTACAGTTTGGAAAAATACCACTTCTCTGCTTCAGAAATGTTACGGATCAGTTTTCCATGATAGTTCTAATGTTTTGTGAAAATTTACGCTAGGTAAATTTCAAAAAAGAAAATTACACTAGGTAAACGTACAACCGTTCTTGGCTGTTTTGCAACATCCTCAAGCTTTGCCTATAGTTAAACTAAAAAATAAAGTATGTGTTCAAAACTCATTGTTTATTATTTGGCATTTTGCTTGATTTAATTTTTCCGGAGTTTCCACCGGATTGCAGTATTTTTGTTTGTTCTTCTGAATTTCTTCAAAACCAGGGGCGGAACCACATTAGGGCAAGGAGGTACAGATGTGCACCCAAATTTTTTGACAAAAATCAGTAGGTAAACATCTATATTAGTCATATATGTTGATAAACAGAGAAGATAAACGATCTATTGCCTTCATTGATCACAAAATATAACTAGATTAGTTGGTTTGAGCTACATCATATTAAGCAAGAGGTCTTGAGGTTGATTATCCTTTGTGCATGTAACCCTGCTTTTCTACCTCTTACGTTATGTTTGTTTGTTAAACATTAATTTTTATAGAGGGATTATGTGCGTTTTTATCACCACACTCAAATAAAATATAAAGTTTCTTACAAGTTTTTAATTTTTTTATGTAAGATGATCTAAAAGTTGAACAAGATCAGTCTACACCAGTTCTGTCTTTCTCCGATTAAACTGTCGATGCTATCCGATTTCTTAAATCATGCCTTAAACAATGAAAATAGCAGCCCAATAGCTCATTCCACTAACCCTCTGAATTCTATTCCGGCTGTCTCAATTTCTCTCCATCTAGCACTTACACCTAATGCACACGTGAGGAATCTTGATATTAAATTGTAGTTTTGCTTGGTTATTTTGTAATCGCTCCTAATTATTTAAGATGTTGTCTCGAATACAAACAATTATACTTTGGTTGTTGTTATGTAGATTTGTCTAAATTATTTTATTTTAAATTCTTATGCAATTTTGAGCACCCTATGGTGAAAATCCTAGATCTGCCAAAGTTCAATGCCAAAATTGTGTCTGTTAATGTCAAGGCACGAGTGACAAAAGAAAATTCTCAAAGTTAAGCGGTATACAGCTTGCCCGCCAGTGACAGACTGACAGGAGGTGCACAAGGCCGGCGCCCGTCGCCCAGCAGATGAACCATCCATGTGGAGGGGACGAGGGGGTCACCGGTCGCCAAATCCAAAGTACCAAGCAACAAACGTCCAAGACTCCAAGTAGATCGACAAGGACGTCTCATGACAAGAGACATATGAAATTCTGTACTGATTTTGTTGTGTCCGTATTATTATTATTACTATTATTATTATTATTTTGAAAATTGAAACCTTGATTTCATTAAACGGTTGTGAAATACAAACCCCCCTCAAAAGAGGGTGAAGTTACATCAACGGCCTCGAAAACACGTGTCTCAAACCCACGCTTGGGAGGGACATGTGTGGAGGCACCCGTCGGGGTGGAGAACACATCGTTGAAGTCGATGGCATTGCTGACTGGCGAGGAACACCACCGCCGCCCTAGCGCCCGTTGCCGCTGATGTTGTTGATGGAGAGCGGCTACCTTTGGATGGAAAACAAGGCCAGAACCTCGCTGAGCTGTCTCTGCAAGTGCCCACTCTAGCGTCGGAGGAAGACAAACTGGACACCGGGGCATGTGGTGGTGGAAGCGTTCATCCGCGGACGACGCATCGAAGCATGTGGGCAATGACAGGATCGTCGGAGAGACCGCCGTGCGCCTACCTCGGCTGGGACCAGAAACTGGGCCTCCCCCGTGGGAGGTTTGGGGCCTCAGCAGGAGGCGTAGCCCTCCAAACAAACTGTCAAAGCCTGCAATGAGCTCTGTAGAACACCATGGCCTCAGGTTTAGCGGGAGCATCTCCATGGGCGTCGGCAGCAATCAGCACAGGCAGCAAGCTGCCGACACTATGCTCATAGGAAAAACTGGTGCTCTGCTGCGAAAGGCGGCCCTCAGATGGCCAAAAAAACCAGGACGCTCAAACTCGAGATGCCTTGGAGATGGGGTCTGAAGAACAAATCTCCGGCATCGAAGGCGACACAACCAAAACGAAGCAGAGCAGTTTATCGTCACCTGGGAAAAGATGGAGATGAGGGAGACAGAGCGGCGCAGGACAAACCGACGCGCCGCCATGGACCACGACGTCGCGGACATCGTAGATCTGAAGCCTTCAAGATCCTCTGCATCCGCATGACGGGGTAAGAGATATGAGAGGCTCAGATTTGGGGAGAAGCAGAACTATATGAACTCCCTCGAGTCTCCCTTCCCCACCTCTGTCGCCTCGCCATCGCCATGACGAGGGCTCAAGGTTGAAGACGAGAAGCTAACAAGGAGTCGGATACAATAGGAAGAGGACATCGGCAAACACCCCCAAGGCTACATCTCCTAAACTACGAGAATCTACATCATGGAGGTCGAAGCGGAGGCCCCCCCCTACTCCAGCTGGTTGAGCTAGTTGAGTCGATGGGGAGAGGAAGCAGCGGTGCAGGTGGGAGGGATAGGAGGCAAAAAAAAGAAGGCAAAAAGCCGGTTTCAACTCACTTAAAAAAATCAAAGTTAAAAATTACACTATGATTATCTATACAGCTGTCATGTGTCCCTTGTAGCGGATTGGATCAACGAGACTCACTTGTCGTGGGTTGGATCCGTGATAAATCACATGTCACGGGTTGGATCCGATATAGATGACCTGTTATGGGTCTAACCTGCTACTGGAGATATATTTGTTATTTTGGTTTTCTGAGGAGACTAAAATTGTAATCCAAACTAGATAGGGAGCAAATCTAGTTTTTTGCCCGAGAGAGAGAGAGAGAGAGAGAGTAGAGGAGAGAGAAAAAGAAAAGAAAAGAGCTCCATGTGCCCATTATATTTGATTCTTCTGTTTTAAATGGCATGTAATAAGCCAAATGAGAAAATTATGTATGTGTTGTTACTTACTTAGTGCTTGAGTACAAAGTCCACATTCTCGCAAGCTTTTGGATAAGATAATACCAAGTCCTTAAGCACGCTTACAAATACGTGACGTGAATTGACTCTTTATCTTATCACGTAGAATAATAATTGTTGATATAGAGAAAAGATGAAAAAAAGAGAATAAAACTGACTCTTCACGACTCTTTATCTATCACATAGAATAAAATTTGTTGATATAGAGAAAAGATGAGGAAAAAAGAGAATAAAATTGACTCTTCACGACTCTGTCTCTACAAAAAATAAAAAGCTCTAAGTTAACATAATTACTTCTGTACACTAATGTATTTAATGCTAACTCTTCGTATAGAGTTTGATTAAGAAGCAACTTATTGTATGAGCTATTTTCAACATCGACTCTAGATAATATGAAGGGGTCAATTAACTCTTCATGTAGAGTAAGGATAAGAGACAACCTATTGTATGAGTTATTTTTAACATCAACTCTAGATGTTATGAAGAGGTCAAAAAATTGATGACTAACTCTATCTTTTGTAACATCCCTTATTTTATTCTTGCTAATTGTGCATCATGGCCTGCATTCATGGAACTAAAAATGAGGGGAAGTTGAATTTTTTTAAAATCATCGAGGTAAACAAAACCCTAATGCTCTTACGAAGGTTTAAGATCTTGGTTTAAAAATCTCTTGAACGAAAGTATTTTGAAAATATTTTAAATGATACTGTCGGCGGAATGGGGCCCAGGGTCCCCCGAGCCGCCGGCGGAGGCCAATCAAAGGCCGCAGGGCGAGGCACGTGGCGGCCGGGTTAGTGAGGACCCCGCCGCCATAGGTGGGCCCGGCGGTCTAGCCTGGATACTCGGGGGCTTTCCCCGAGCGTCGCGTTCGCCCGAACTTGCTGAAAGGGCCTTGGGTCCCGAGGCCCCAAGGCTCAAGAATCGAGGAAGCGCTCGGGGTCCTCCCCCCGAGCGCCCGGCGTCCCGAGGAGTGTGGGGCCCAGGAGATTGCTCGGGGCGAGTCCCCGAGCGGTCCTTTTGGCGCTTCCCCCGTGAGGGGCCCCGAGCGACCCTCCAGCGAGCGCTCCCCGAGCGCTCGAGGTCACTCGGGGACAACTCGGGACAGCCAGCACCCCTCGGGAGCCGAAGGGGCCGCTCGGGATCGGAGCGCTCGGGGGTCGTGGGGTCCCCCTGTGGGGCCCTCTTCCGGGCGCGCCGTTATAGTGCTTGGCTTCTCCCGCAAGCCTCAGCCCCGGCAGAGGCATTTAATGCATGTCATTTGGACATTAAATGCTAAGCCCTGTGCGGGGGTGATATCGGTCAGGCCGGGTCCCATCCGTGCAGGGCAAATCCCTTTTTGCCATAGCCCCTGCCGGGGGATGGGTCCGTCTGACAGGTTTGTTGACCGACCACGCGCGCCGCCCCGCGCGCCCGCGTCGCTGTCAGCCCTTTTTGCCCGCTTTGGGTCAAATCACCGCACGTCCCGCGGCGCGTTTGGTTGCTGACACGCGGGGCCCAGGAGCGGATGCTTCACCAACTCGGTCAGAATAAGCCCGGTAAGTCTCCTTCTGCGGGGCCCACTGGGCGTAAAGATGTCAGGACCCCTGTCCGGCAGCATGGCGGGATGATGTCCAGCGCACAAATCGGAGCAACGCATTAAATGAAGGAGTGGGCGTTTCCTTAGCGCCCACGTCGCCCGTAGTAGCCCTGGGCCGCTGTGGTAAACCCCCGGCTATATAAGGGGAGTTCCAAGGCCATGCAAGGGGTTCGGATTTTTGGCTGGAGCTTTTTGAGTTAGACTCCTTTGAGCTCCAGACATTTCATGCTAGTAGAAAAGCTAGTCTCTTGTAAGGAAGAGCACCTAAATAGTCTCGATCGAATCAATACAAACACAGCACCACAAAGAGCAGGACGTAGGGTATTACACCTCCGGGTGGCCTGAATCTGGATAAATCTCTGTGTCTTTAGTATCAAATTCACGTCCTTCTCGATCCGCCACCGGCTCATAAGAAGAACCTTATCACGCCCCCGGCCGAATCCCAAAGGGGGTCCAACCGGACCACCGCTAGAGGCGTCTCTACGCCGACAGATACCTTATCTGCTTATAAGGTTATGGGTAAAATGTTGGAGGATAAAAATCAGTTCTAGAGTTAATTCAAAAAGGATTCAAATGAATTTTGGAATAAAAACCAAAAACAGAAAACAAAGGAAAACATAAATTAAAAACCTAATCTAAACCCCCCTCTCTCCCCGAATGGGCCTCCTTCCCCTCGGCCCAGCAACCACCTCCCCGTTGGCCTGTTTGGCCCACCTCGCCCCCGTCCTCATCGTCTCCCCGCCGCCTCTCTTTTCTCCATCCGGGCGCCGCCACCTCCTGCTTCCGGGATGCCTCGGTGGCAAGCGCCAAGCTCCTCTTCCGCCACCTCCTGCTTGGGCTCTCTCACTGCCGCCTCCCTTTTCTCCCCCTTGGCTCCCTTCCTCTCTCTCCCTTCCCGCTCTCGCTCTCTCTAGTCTCTCTCTCTCTCCCGCTCGCCGCCGGCCGCTTGCCGAGCCTCCTCCCCGCCGGAGCACCCGAGCCCAAGCCCGGAGCTTCGTCGCCGCACCGCCTCTCCGCCCCGGTGCCACCTCCGCCGCCGCTCGGCTTCGCCTCTCCGCCGCCGTCCCGAGCTCCTCCTCTCGCCGCTCCGCTCCGCCTTGGTGCCGCCCGAGCTCGTCGCTCCATCACCGCCTCGCCCGATCCGAGCCGGAGCTCGCCTCCTCCGTCTCCGCCCTGCTTCACCCCACCTCCTCCGTCGGCTGCTCCACTCCGTCTCGGTGCCGCCTGAGCTCCTCCGCCACCGGAGCTACCCCGCCGCCGCTTTCCTCCCCGCCGCGCCGCCTCCTTTCCTCGCCGTCGCTTGCCGGAGCCACCTCCTTATCGACCCAAGCGCCCCGGCTCCGCCGTTCCTCCCTGGTCGCCTCGCTCCATCGCCGCGCTGCCTTCCCGTCGCCGGTCACCTCGTCGCCGGTAAGAACCGCCGCTCCCCGCCTTTCCCCGCCACCGCTCGCCACCGCCTCACCTCGCTCGGGCCGAGCCAATGGCCAGATCCCGATCGGGTCGGTTGGGCGGTTAAGGCCGTTTCAACCAGTTATTAGGGCACAGTTAATACCTAATTAATGATTAGGGTTTAAGCACTATAATTAATACCAGTCATTATTGTTCCGACCAATTAATAGCCATAATTAATGCTAATCATTGTTACTTAATACTAATTCGACCGTTTAATGACTGTCATTAATGACTAATAGTGCAATTAAGAAGTCTAATTAATATGTCCAAATGACATGTGGGACCCTCGGCAGGATTTAAATAAAAATAATAATGAAAATAATAATTATATGACAAGTGGGCCCCACTTGTCATTGACCCAGTCAACTTTGGTCAAAGTTGACTAGTAGGGCCCACCTGTCAGCCTCTGAGGGTAAAAATTGAATTAAGTAATAAAAATAATTATTATTTAATATTATTTTTATTTACTGAGAAAAATACAAAAAGGGTTTTTAAATTGATTAAATCTTAGAAAATTCATTGTTAATCAGAAAAATGCAAATAATATATCAAAATGTTCACAAAAATGAGACCTATTCAAATATGTCATTTTCATACATGTTTGCATGCTAGAAAAAATATAATTGGCTAAAACTCAAATTAGGGTTTTCGATTTGCCAGAGAATTTCGAATCACGATATCTCGAGCGTCCGGACTCCGATTAAATTGATTCCACTTGCATTAGTCTTTATTTTGCATCCTCTATGCCATGGCATGCATTTCATCCCATGCCGATGTTCAGCATTTTGATATTTACGATTATGCCATTTTTCCGATGCTTTCGTTCTTCTCCGTTAGAGCCGGAAGGTCCTGCAGAAGATAATCCCGATCACGAGAGCAGAGTCTAGTTGCTGGGCAACAAGGCAAGCAGCCCCTTTGAAATATTGCAAACACCTATTATTTGCAAAGTATTAGTTGTTTTCAAATTCGTTATCGCATGCGTTCAAATCCTACTTTCCGCTAAGCAGAAACCCTATTCCTGCGCATAAAACTTACTTTATCGCTCAATCAACTCCACCACCATCCCAACCTAACTAGAGTAGTATAGTCTGTACCCTTATATTGCTTACTATGTTATTATTGCTTAGACATGCTTAGACATGTAAAAGTCGTAATTCCTTGGGTGACAAATGAATTCACACCATTGGATGGGTTACGTTGTAGGTGGGTGCTCACTGGGATGTAACTAATAACTTGCTTAATCATAATTGGGCTTAGACGAGAGGCCACGGCTAGGAGCATGGTGTGTTGTCTTGTTTTCCCGCAAGCACCGGTTCCCGATGTATATTGATCCAAGATATGCGTACTACTACACGGGTGGATTATGGGGCCACCCACAACTAAATAATTTTCCTAGACTTAGTGTATGAGCTGCTTAGTTTGCCGTTTCTGTTCGCTGGGTGAGTGAAAAATGATGTGGTGTGGTGTAAGGGTTACACACGGTCGAGGACCGGGGATGTATCACCTGCGACAACTTATGGGACCGTGTCGTAGTTGCGGCCGGACTGATGTACATGGACTGGCCCGTAAGGGTGGCTCATACCTAGGTCGAAAGCATTGTAAAGGTCGTGTTCGATCACCCTCTGCCAGCACACCTCGTGCAGTGTGTCATCCCGGTGGCATTAGGAGTCAATTGATACGTGTAGGTAAAGATGTACACCCCTGCAGGGTTTGAACTATTCGAATAGCCATGTCTGCGGTTATGAACAACTTGATGATTACTTGCATCAAATTAGACAACTACAACAATACTCTAAAACTTGCCAACTCTAAGGCCCAGGGTGGTCGAGAAAGGGTCAGGGTATCTAAGGTGTGGTGTTCTGCAGTAAAAGATGATCGTGAAGTGTTCGACTTGTCTCTTTTGAAAAGTATTCTAATAGTCGATTTTCATCTACTTAATGGATATTGTTAAAAGTAAATTAGATTTCTGCAAAATAGTCCACAGATAACCATTTATTTGATACATGTTGCATCTACTATTAATTTCCCCTTGTAAGTCTTGCTGAGTACAATTTTTGTACTCACTCTGCAATCGTTGACATTTTTCTTGCAGAGGAGACCATCCCCTCTGAGGGTGGTTTCTACATAGAGATCGACACCAACGACGACTAGTCGCTGGAAATCTTAGGCAGTGTTCCTGCCCAGGGTTTGGCAGCTCGTTTTGTTCTGCTGCCACTTTTGGCCTGACCTTTTTGGCTTCGTAGCCATCTTTACTCTTCCGCTGCGTGTATATTATGTTGTTAAGTTTCAAGAACTTATAATATCGCATTTTCAGTCGTAGAATTACTGTTGTGATACTTGTTTGTTCTCACCTGCCTTATGTGCCCTGCGTGTATGTTATTGAAGCACATGGTGCGACTAGGGTTTGAGAGTCTATATCATAGAGTTGTTAGGTTTAATCACCCCTGTGAAGTGACTCTCCTACTGGGAGCTTGGGAGTTATATCATCCTACTCCATCCGAGCATTAATTTGCCTGGACGAGTTTGGGATTGATGTTCCGGCTCAGTAGGAAAAGAGTGAGGAGACCATATCACCCTACTTAATTTGGGCATTCATTTACTGGAGCAAGTCCGGGGTTGACATCTCGGGCTATTCGAAGCCATATCACTCCACTCCTCTTGGAATTGATACCCAAGGGTTGAGGTCGGGGTTGACGTTTCGACTTAGCGGGTAATTCCACCTAAAGCTCTCTGTTATGGATTTTGGCTCCCGACATCTTTATAAATACCCTACATAATTCTTAGAAAATAATTATGGTCCACGCCCTTAGTCCACGTCTAAGGCCCAAGGTAGTCTAGATACTGGAGTGCGGAAGTATGTATTTTGTACTTTTTTTCAACAGCTTAATTAAACATTTAAGTGAACTTGTTGATTCACGAGCAGACTGCACAGCTCGATACTTAGTAAAGCTTGTTTTCTTTATTTACACTCTCCATGTTTACCTTAAAATACTCTTTCATGTCAAAAGAATTAACCTTTGAATCTCTATATAGTATGGGATATTGAATCTTTTTTTTGAAATAATTTTCTTTTATAATTTGAAGAAAATGTATTTATCAGAAAAAGTTTCAAATCTATGTGTTTGTCAATCCCCAAAGGCCAATAGGGGCCCTATCGGCCAACCGTAGGATGATAAGATGCTTGTCATCCAGCGGTTGGACGACATGATTTACTGTCCAACCGTAGGACGATAAGCTCCTGTCGGCCAATAGTTGGACGACAAGCTTTCTTTTTTTGCTTATCAAAAAGCTTACTCTCTCATTGTGCCATTCATCCTTCCTTTTCTTACTCTCTTCTCCCAGTCGATTTGGTTGTGCAAAGCTAGAAGAAAAACTTGTTGATAGTTGGAGGATCAAATAGTGAGGAAGAAGAAGATAGTGGATAGATCCTAAAGATAGTGAGTATTTCATAATTTTCATTAACATTTTTTTTGTTACAATGTCTCAATAGCCTTAGATAATTTAGGTTTCACCAAAACCAAGATTATTAAGTTAGTGGCTCATATTAGTCATAGTTTGTAGAGATGTGTGATGATTCTCCTATGCCTATTTGGACTCGTCTTATGTCTCATTGCATTCTAAGAGGTGCCATATATAGGATAAGAGGGAAAAATGAGGTTCCTCTTGAGGAAATCTTAAATAAAGAAGTTCACCTAATTGAAAGTGGGAAAGACCAGTATCGAAATAGAACATGCTAAACATGATCTTCTTCATGGAAACTTCTTCATGGAAACCTGCTCGATTTAGATCGGGAAAATCGTACAGATTTTATGAAACCATGTGCTATGGCTTGAATCCATAGTCAATCCTACTTTCGATAGGACCGATTGACAATTGAATCCAATTTTTCCCATTATTTGACTATCCATAATAGTGCAGAAAGAAAGCCCGGAGGAAGAGTGGCCTTGAGTTTCTCGCCCCTTTGCCTTAGGATTTGTTAATTATATTTCTTGATGGGACGGGGCAGGGATATAACTCAGTGGTAGAGTGTCACCTTGACGTGGTGGAATTCATCAGTTTGAGCCTAATTATCCCTAAATCCAATGTGAGTTTTTTCTATTTTGACTTACTCCCCCGCCACGAGCGAATGGGAATGGATAAGAGGCTTGTGGGATTGACGTGATAGGGTAGGGTTAGCTATATTACTGGTGGCAAACTCCAAGCTAATAATCTGAAGCGCATGGATAGAAATTAACCTTGGAAGGAAAGACAATTCTGAATCCGCTTTGTCTACAAATAAGCTATAAGTAATGCAACTATGAATCTCATGGAGAGTTCGATCCTGGCTCAGGATGAACGCTGGCGGCATGCTTAACACATGCAAGTTGAATGGGAAGTGGTGTTTACATTCAGCCTTGAAAGATACCCAGAGGGCAAACAAATTTTAACCAAGAATGGGTGTCCTGAAATTACTCCGAAGGAGATCCATTGTTGAAGTTGCGCAAGAGGTGGATGAGGGTGTGCAGACTAAAAGAACTTCCAGGGAGCATAGTGAGCCAGCAAAACAATAAAGCTCCTAAAGACTCAATACATGCTGCACATTAAGGTTGTTATTATGATTTATATTTTCCCTTTTCGTAGAAATCATCATATTTTATATTTTTATATGATATTTTATAATGCTAGAAGGAACCTAAGGATGCAGAGTTGGTGAACAAAGAAATTGAAAACTATACATGGATGAAGTTAACATTTGGAGGTTGCTACGGATAGCTCAATGAACCAAATGTATTGGATAATCAAAAGGTGTTGCATCATCAAAGACTGCTGGATCATCAAAAGGTGTAATGGATGATGAAGATGACTTCGTGGAGGTCTCTCTAAAGTGATGCACATACAACCGTCCTGCAACATCATCAAAGGGTGGAGATGATGACAATGACTTTGTGGAGGGTTCTTTAACACGATGCATATACATCCGTCCTGCAACATCATCAAAGGATGGAGATAGTGATGATAACTTCATGTTGGTGATGAACCAGCATGCGCATTATGTACGATGTTAATTTGACTCGTAATTGCTAGTTGGAAATTAGCTATGAAGAACATATCTTAGGGAGCACTAAATAATCAACTTGCAAGTTACAAATACAAACCAAAGTACGCCATACATAACAAGTACAATGAGATATATCATTGAAATTATGATGCGGAGCTACTCCTACGATGCAAGTGGGAAAATGCAATATAAATGGAGTACGATTGAATTATAGCCAGGTACTATGGCCACGCATATTGATCTGTGATGTGGTGTGACTGCTAGGGGCACACTAGATGTGGTTGACCATTACAGTAGTGGCAAGTGCAGAGGCAATCTTCGTTGGCGTAGCAGCACCATGTTACATAGTCACTTCCGATGTTTACCACCACAACCGTCTACCTGTGGAGCTCCTCGTTCATGTTTTTCTCTGCCACGAGCTGCTCCTCTAGCTTCTGAATCTTCAAGGTGAGATACCCCATGTATGCCCTAATATGAGGAGGGTTTGGAGTGCCGTGTAATAGTAGCCCCGGTCGTATAGCTACTCATCCGCCTCAGGTGGCAATAATTGTGTGACTCATGTAGCCAGTGGTGGTGGGGTCTGAAGTATTAGATCCACGTAGAGTAGATCTCGTGAGCAGGCATCATAGATGTCGAACATGTTAGGGCTGCACTTGATGTAGTCTATAGGATCTGGTGAATCTCCCCATGCCACGAAAGTACCAGCTTTTGCATATACAAGTTATATAGTCAGTGATAACACAAAAATTAGCAATAACAGTAATAAAAATGTCCTTGTGCGTGCTATACCTGGAGTCAGCATCATCTAGATCTGCACAGCAGGTGGATACGCTAGCTGCTGAGTCATCTGGTAGTACCACGATAGCCACCGGCCTGTGTAGGTGGAGGTGGCCGGAAAGTCGGCTGCTGCGATGACGAGCAAACAGCCTGTGTAGAGGGTCGTGGGGGACAATGTACTCCATGACTAGCTAGTGCCCCGACAGCAACAGAAGCGTGCTTGCAACTCAAAGCCTCAATGACCCTCCTGGTCAAGGCCTCGACACGGGTCCACACAGAGATGTGCTCCTCTCTCGCCAGCTCAAGCCCTCCGTGAAGTTGGGTGAAAAGTGCAACAACCTCTATATTAGCCTTTGCCGCCAACGTAGCCTACCAATCCAATATGAATTAGTAATTAGCAATAAGTTAATTTTCATGACATATCAATGCAACATATTATAATTATATCACTTAGTGCGTTGTGTCCGATAAAGTATTGATACTTGCTCTTTATTGCGATTTTGTACGTGTTTCGCTTCCATGTCCTTCTTCTCCACTATCTCAGAATACGTGAGACTTACGATGAGCCCAGATGTCAGGTTATGGTATTGTGCTAGGACATTACTTTTGGCACAAGTGTGCAACACCACGTTGGTCATGACCAGTTGACCTCAAACTTTAGCACGTGCGCATGCACCATGCATTCACACATGAGCAGTATAGTGCACTGTGTAATTTTGTGGGGGAAGATACCATTGTCTTGAAAGTCCTCTGCATGGACATGCCCTAAAGCTACACTGCTTTCTTCACTTCTCTCTTGTCACGATACATCGTGCCAATCTGAACCTCAATCTTTCTGTAGTCCCATGCAAAATTGTGGCCATCGTTCACAAACATGCCACATAAAATTTCCTGATTCCATGCGCTCACTACTACAGAACAGGTCATCTCTGACGGGTAGGAACAGCCCACCTGTGACGGGTGGAGCGCCCGTCAGGAACTAATCGTCAGTGGTAACATATGTTACCACTGACGGGTGCCCACGCCCGTCACAGATAACACATTTCCTCTGACGGGCAGGAAATACGGACCCGTCACATATGACTAGTTCGGGGGACGCCATGGAAGACCTGTAGTAGTCATCGCTGACGGGTGCATGGAGAGGCACCGTCAGTGATGACATCTAACGTTGACGGGTACCATTATCGACCCGTCAGTGCTAATTTGTTACCTGTGACAGGTTAAAAATTTCCAGCCGTCAGTGCTAATTTGTTACCTGTGACGGGCACTAAATGTTGACCCGTCAGTGATAATGGATTACCTCTGACGGGTCAGTGTTTTCTGCCCGTCAGTAGTAATGTGTTACCTGTGACGGGTAGCTTATTTTGACCGGTCAGTGATAATTGGTTACCAGTGACGGGTTTGGATTATCTGCCCGTCAGTTATGATTTGTACCGTTGACGGCTCTCTTTGTTCTGCCCGTCAGTGAGAACTACCACGGTTGACGCAGGAAAAGCCAGCACCGATGTTGCGCCCGTCAGTGATGACCATATCCTGGTGCATCCCTGCACCATTTTTTGCTGGCTAGCCTCAGGATTTTGCTAGCCATGCCCTCTGTAAAAAAGCCCAAGCTGTGCAGCCCCAGCTACACAGCCTCTCAGCAGCCCCAGCTGCGAGGCACAAAGCATCAAAAGCACATTCATAATTATATGAACTTCAGAAATCGGCACATATATATTGACAACATAGTACAAGACATTCACAATATATGAAATTCACAAATCTAAATTAATGCACATATATTACACCCAAGCACATTGAAATTCATAATAAATATGTCATCAAGCTTCTATGATGTTGCGGAGGAGTCGTTCGATGATCGTGAAGATGTATATCCTGCAAGAAGATAGTAGACGGCACAATATAACAACATTGTATTGAAACAAGAATAAGGTAGAAATCTACGTTGATAATGAATGAACCAATATTATTTGACAAGTCTGAATAAACAAATAAGTTTGTACAACTAGTCCTTAGAATGATGAGATGTAGCGGGTGGGGGCAGCTCTACGCCGGCGTAAAATTCACCGCCTGGCCGGACGACGTACTGGCTGAGGAAGTACGCAAACGCATCTCTGATGCGGCATTGATCTTGTAAGTAGTCGTAGTTGTCATGCTGCATCCAGATTTTGAAGTCTTCTTCGGTGGACCGTGGGTTCCAGCTTTGGACGAACGCGTCCATGTGCGCGCAAACGTAAAACCCACAAGTCACACTATTCGGCGGTTGCTGCCTGCATGGGTAGTCAAACTTGTGGGTGAGCTTAGGTGCTGGCTTTTTCCGACGCGCCATCCCTCCGCATGCCCTAAATTTGATGTACGTCCCATCAATGCACCGCCGAATCTTCGAGAAGTCCCGCCGGGGTAGTCCTTTCTCTCGGATAAGAGAATCAAAGTAAAATACTTTGTTCCAATCGGGGACTATGGTGATAAGGACCCAATGGTCGCTGCATAGACGAGATGACATGCATGTAAACACATTTAGTTATTTTATTACGTAGATGAGAAAAAATTGATAGAATTAGTGAACAACTCACGGGGGGTTGTAGGGCATGAGTATCGCATCCTTGTCCTTTTGCGCGAGCCATGCCTGGAAGATGTACTCGACGACCGATTCTTCGGCCTCGTCAATTTGACGATCCTGCAAGAGGCACGGATCGATGAACCCAATGTCTGCTTTGATGCGCATGGCCTCTTTGTTTTGCCAGAGTGTCCAGGCCCTTAGCAGATTGGTCTCCAGCCTGTTCAGGTTGTACATGTACCAGAGGTCTTCAAAGTCGACCCTGAATGTTGGAGAGTCAAACTCTCGATAAAAGTGATAGCTTTGTGGCACTTCGACCGTGAGGTAGGATACATATTGATTCGGTTGACTCGCATGCTGCACGATCATGTCATGCAGCCGTCTTGCCTCCAGTCCCAAAGATTGTACCTCATCGTCTGGGAGGAGCGGCTGTCCGGGCATGTACTTGTCAGCCCTAGCTGTCAATTTAAAGACGGGAGTTGACGCGTAGGACAGGGACTTAGCGGCGCTATCTTGATTTGCTTTCCTCTTTGATGTGCCGCCCCGTTTGGTGTTCCTTCTCTTCGGAGCCTTTTGGACCGCAGCTGGATCACTCTCCGTACGTATTATGTTTTCCCTAGGCGTAGGGCCAGCAAATGCCTCCTTCATTGCGCCGTGAAGTGTGCCTGGAGATAAAGTCTTCGCGGCACCTTGCGCACTGTCTGGCTCCGCTGGCGGTACGGCATTCTTTGGATCCTGCCTATGCTTGGTGCGTCTTTCTTTTATCGGCAGCTCGGGTGCATCGACAAGTGGCAGGTCAACATCCATTGGAGTGGCACCTGCCTCCGGTCCCTCATGGGCTGGCATCGGGTCTTCGTCTTTCTGGTCGAACGACAGATGTGTTTGGCTCAAGGCCAAAGGAGATATCCGGGTTGATGGAGAGGCGCTGGCCGGAGATGTGCGAGTCGAGGCCCCTTCTACAACTACTTGAGCCTTCGGCCACTGGATGAAGGTCATCAGGCATTGTCCTAGCGTGGTCGCATCCTCTAAGTTCTAACAGTTGTTGATGACGGTCATCACTGACGGGCAAACAATACCGACCCGTCACTTCTATTTATGAGTGACGGTCATCAAATAAAGGCCCGTCAGTATTAACTTATCATCACTGACGGGCAAAGAAGGGCCGCCCGTCAGTGGTAACGCTACAACCGCTAGTACCGCAGAAATTTAGTCCCACTTCGCCGAGCGAGCAGCGCGCGCACCAGCTTAAAAGGGCAGCTGCGCCTTCGGCTTTCGAATTCCTTACAACCTTTACGTACTGATACGTCGAGCCACCGCTGGTCCCCTATGCGGCCTGGGCTCGTGGGCCTGGGCGCTGTGCTCGGGATAGGCCTATGGCCAGTCCCCTGCGCGGCCTGGGCTCGTGGGTCTGGGCGCTGTGCTCGGGATAGGCTGGTGCGCCTAAATTTTTTGCTTCATGTCTAATTTCGAAATTTTTTGCTTCATATCTAAGTTCTAACGTTTGTTGTTGTGTGCGCCTAAAATGTCTAAGTTCTAACAGTTGTTGATGACGGTCATCACTGATGGGCAAACAATACCGACCCGTCACTTCTATTTATGAGTGACGGTCATCAAATGGCCGCCCGTCAGTGGTAACGCTCAGTGAAAAATCGGGGGAAGTCATCATTGACGGGCCGCCGTTCTCCAACCGTCAACGGTATAATACCACTGACGGGCGGACGAGTTTCACCCGTCAGTGGTGATCTCTGTGGGCTCAAAAAAAATACAGAACGCCATCAACATTGCACATATACAAGACAAGAAATTTTTCATCCATTTCATCCGATTCATCCATAGTGAAAAAATAAAGTTAGTACGCCATCGATAGTTCATCCATTTCATCCGATTGCAAAATACAAGACAAGAAATTTTTCAGTTGTCCGTCATTTCGACAACTTCTTCTTTCTCTGATTCTCGACGCGTGGCTCCGAGCCAGAAGTTCCTCCTTTCTCGACCTTCTTCATCTTCCCCTCCCGGGCAGGGGCGGCGGCCGCGGCGCGGGCATCGGCGAGGGAAGCCTTCACGGCTTCCGCCGTCATGCGGTCCTCCTCGGCTATGATGGCGGCCATGGCGCGTTCATAGTTGATGGACCGACGTATCGCCTCCTGGAGCTGCCGCTCCTCTTCGACGGCGGCAGCGGCGTTGTCCTCATCCTCGGGCTCCTCCTCGACGGCGGCAGCAGCGTCCCCCTCCTCCACGGGCTCCTCTTGGACGGCGGCAGCGGCGTCGTCCTCCTCCACGGGTTCCTCTTCGACGGCGTCAGCGGCGTCGTCCTCCTCCACGGGCTCCACGCGCAGCTCCGCGCCAGAAGAACGACGTAACTGCTCCGCCTCCTCCATCTGCTCCTTCTCCTTCAACATCTTGATGCGAGGAGAACGACGTACCTGCTGGGGAGCTTCGTGGCGGGCCCTCTTCCTCGAGGACGCGCTTTCAGGAAACTCCTCGGTCTTCTGCTCCCGCACCATCGCGGATCCGGCCGGTGGCGAGACGGTGAGGGGAGGAAGATGAACGGAGAGAACGAGAGGAAGATGCAGAACGAGAGGAAGATGCACGCTCGGTGGGGTATGTGTTTTTTATAGCTCTGGGAGGCGAAGAGGCAGAAAATAGTGACGGCTCGTCCTACAGGCCCGTCACTGAGAATAGCCGTCACCGGTAACAATGTTACCGCTGACGGGCAGGTTTTTCGCCCGTCTATGATGACTAGAGTACCACTGACGGGCAAAAAAAAAGATCGTCACTGGTAAGATTCGTCGCCGGCAGCTTGTAATCTCTGACGGGTCATATATTTTGCCCGTCAGTGATGACTTTCCCCACGCATCTGGTAGATTCACTACTGACGGTGCACCCGGTGCCCGTCAGTGATAACAAACAACTGTGACGGGCCTCTCCCTGCCCGTCAGTGATAATATGCAACGGATGACCTTTTTTCTAGTAGTGGCTAGGAATCTGGGATATATGGCCTTCATCTTCGTCACCATTGTCTTCATCACTTTTGACAATGTCATCCCTTCCATCTTCATCTTCCTCCTCAATTACTTCATCCACCTGACTCGTGGGAAGACTTTGTTGTCTTGCCCACCTCCCTCGTTACCATCTCCATCAAGCTGGTTATTCAATTCTGCTTGATATCTAGAAAAACCACATCCTCCTCCTGTGCCGGTTACTGCTCTGTCCCGCTTCATACTCACCACCTGGTGACTGATGAGATTCCTGCACAGTGGCTTGCACTAAAGTGATAGGTGTACCCTACCGAGGCTTGCAAATGTGGAGCTAACTTCTCCGGTCCTTAGTGCATTCGATCGGGAACAACTCCCATTTAATATCACCACAAGACTTAGTAAACACAGTCTGAATGGTGACACCATATTGTGTAGGATTCAACGAGAAGCGACGTGTCATCCAATGGTTCACTTCTCTGAAGTTCTGCCTCTCCGGGTAAGCTAAAGGCAAAGCAACTGTGCTGAATTCACTAAGATCAACCCAACTAGGATTTGATCAAACTATTCTAGGCCCATAGTACACCACAAAATTCACTAGATCCGACATACCTACCCAAGATAAATCGATAGCTTTGTCATGTCATAAATAGTACTAAGAATTCTAATGCGTCGCGTGATCGAAAAATTTGGTGGTGCTAAAAGTAGGTCAACAACACGTGTGAGCATGTACAGGGTGATCTGGAACACACTAGAGTTATCAAGCGATGAATCGGGATAGAACTTTTAGCACTATCGGTTCTACCGATCGACACAAATAATATACAATAGAACAGTGATGTATATTTGATCCATCGAATAAACCATGCGAACAAGAAATTCAATGGTGCTACAAGTAGGTCGAGTACACGCGTCATGCGTGTACAAAGGTGATGTGAAACACACCACGGTGATCAACCAATGAATCGGGATCGAACTTTTAGCACCATGAAATCTACGGGTTGACACAAACAATGTATAATAGAACATTGGTGTACATTTGACGCATCTAATAAATCGTGAGTGTCTCATAAATCATGCAAACAAGAAATTAAATGGTGCTAAAAGTAGGTCGAGTCAGGTGTGTACAAGGGTGATTTGGAACATACCAAGGTTATGAATCAATAAATCAGAATTGAACTTCTAGCACCACCAAATCTACCATCAATTAATAATAACCTATAATATGGAATTTTCACCAATTAAATAAATTGAAATAAATCTAAACACCATTTCAACTACCCTAATTCTTTAACTACTTCTACATATCTTAATACACAAACTAAAAACTACATCTACACATTCGAGTTATGGCTAAACAAACAAATAACTCAATTAATAGATGTGTAAGAAATCATACTGATGGCGTGACGGAGCCACTAGTACAGAAAACGATATCCGAGGCGGTTAAAATAGCACATCCGAGGCGGTTATAGCACCCGCCTCGACGGAGTGGTTGCGGATATGGGGCGTCAATCGGAGGCGGTTATGCAAACGCCTCGGATAAGAGCTCATCGGAGGCGGTTAAAACTCATTAACCGCCTCCGATAAGGGCATATCGGAGGCGGTTACGTTTTCATAAGCGTCTCGGATAATGTATTATTAGAGGCGCTCAGAATAATACAACCGCCTCCGATATACACATATCCGAGGCGGTTAGGTAAAGATAACCGCCTCCTATATTGTCTTATCCGAGGCGTTTAGATAAAGATAACCGCCTCCTATATTTTCTTATCCGAGGCGTTTTGGTAAAGATAACCGCCTCCGATATGTTGTTCACCAGGCATTATTTTCCCAGATTCACTAGCATCCCTGAAAAAACAAATAGACATATATATATATACATCAAAATCACAGCAGGCACAACCAGCACAGCACACTTCAAACATTCATTCATCTCG